>VRLP01000746.1:0-185326 GCA_009660295.1 Lophius piscatorius
TTTTTTATTTATGCTTTTATCTGCTTTTACTTTGTAGCACTTTGAGATTTGATCCAAATGTAAAGTGCATTATAAATTAAATGTATTATTATTATTATTATTATTAACTCTGACCCTTACTGAGAAGAGAGAAGCCTTCAGTTCCTTGGGTATTTTTCTTTTGATCTCTCATGACTTGCCATGCTCCTGGAGGGATGTTGTAAGGTTGACTACTTCTGTGAATGTTCACTATAGTTCCAAGTGTTGTCCATTTGTAGATAATGTGTCATAGAGCCTCAAAAATAGCTTCACATACCTTTCCCCCAATAGTCTACCTCGATCACCTTCCTCCTCATTTCTTCTAGAATTAATTTCATTTAAGCATAGTCTGCTACAGAAGAGAAAGATACATCACATCTTCACAAATCCCTTGTAATTACAACGTTATTAAGCTATAAATGTAAGATATAATATAATCAAATAGTTCAACATGAAGTATCAGGTTTGGATACACCTGGGGTTTCTGTCTGTGTTCTCTGCCTGGTAGGCAGAACGACGGATTGATTGATTGGTCTCACATAGTAAGCTTTGAGTTCATTATCATGTTGCCATGTTTTCACGCCAAGCACATGTTAATATCAGACTTTGAGGGAAGTTAATCAGCCATAGCCCTTCTATAATCCCCTCTGCCAGCACCACTAACTGCACGCTATGAATATTAGAACACAACTCAGCCTCGCCCATCTCTGACATTCACATAGTGAATGTTAGCTAAGGGGGCAACTCCCAGTGTACCGAGGTGTGACGGGAACATCCTGATGTGCTCATTGAGCATAACAGTTTTCCAGGTCCTGTCACTCAACTTCTTTTTAAGAATGAAGATGACTTCAATGTAATATATTTAGAGTTTCCTCAGTTTGTCACCTTTAGACAGATTTTAAATGAAAAATTTAAACTAAATATGAGACTTCATATGAAGCAAATTGGTCCTTTGGAGCCTAAATTATTCCGGCTTTTAGAACATGTAGGAATTTGCAAACAGTAAAGGTACAGTAAAGGTGATACAACGCAATGGTTAATATAGTGTGTATAATGTGCATTACAATGTGCATGTTCATTCTTTCAGAGAAAGATGAAGCTCTGCTTCTGTTGCTAAATTCCTCCAAACACCTGGACTAAACCCTGACCTCATGGGAAACTTTCGGCCCATATCTGACCTCCAATTACTGAAAATAAAATATCAGAACGTGACGTCGCTTCGCAACTTAAATCCTACATGGCTTCCAATGATCTGTTTGAACCATTGCAATCTGGTTTCTGCACCCAGCTCGGCACCGAAACAGCCCTCCCCAAAGTCACTAACAACCTCCTCTTCTCTGCAGACTCTGGCCATCTCAGCATCCTCATCCTCCTTGACCTCGCCGCTGCCTTCGACACCATCAAACACACCATCCTTCTCATGGATGCAATTCAACTTCCAAAAACTAAACTGTTAAAAAATATGTCATTATAATTACTAGTCCTAAATCCCTCATCAAAAAGACACACAATATCTCCCCCGCCATCGACTACTCCACCTTGTATCCCTCCCCGCATGTCTGAAACCTTAGAATGATCCTTGACACAAACCTCTCATTAAACAATCGCCAGATCTGCAGTTTTCCAGTTCAAGAAAATAATCCAGCTGTGCTCAACACTGTACATCTCTGCTGCAGAGACTCTGATCCATGTCTTCATCACAACGAGACCGGACGACTACAATAGAACCCTTTGGCACAACAATCCAGAAACCTAAATATACTCCGGAACATTCAGGCCTACTCACCAAAACTCACCTCCACTGGCTCCCAAGGGTTAGGGTTCTGATGACTCTTTTGTTGGAGGGAATCCAGAAATCTCTATGGCACTTAAAACTCACATCACCCTAGATTGATTAAAACTCTAAATGTGAGAGGTAAAACAAATGGGGCAAAATCTCCCTTTTAGTGTTTTGGTCTGGTCATAGTGGCGGCAGGTTAAGAAACCTCCCAGGGGGGTCCCTCTTGGAGTCCAGACGCTGATGGAGGTGGTTGATGACTCTGATGGGGCAAATCAAGGTTGATGTCTGAGAATGTAGGAGGATTTAGCAGTGGCGGGGCGTGATGGCCAGTGTACCAGCAGCATGTCAGAATGACATGGTTGAATGGAGATAATCATAGAAGACAGCAGGAACATGAATGACGTACGATGAAGGCCTGTCACCTCTTTATGAGATATCTTGCTAACTGAAGAGAACAATGCATCTTGGGAAGAGCCCAAGACAATAATAGCAGTAAGTTAAGATGGAGAATGAATGAAAGGTGTGAGTGACAGGGTGTTTCTCGACCAATGACAGCTGGGATTGGCTCCAACCGCCTCGTGGCGCTACATACGCAAACAAAAAACGGTTAATTTATTCACCAAATGTACAAGAATTTTGCATCATATTATTAACATAGACCCTACAGCGAGGTGTGATAAATGTGGAGATAATCAGTGCAACAATTCTCACTATATTTAGTACTTTGATGAGGCTCCTTGTTCAGAGAATCACATGAGAAAAGATCAAATGACTCTTAAGCACCCACTTTGAGGGGGGCGAAGGAATGTACAGTCACAGAGGTCGGATAAACGAGGGAACAATACAATGTTGAGTGTTAAACTGCTAATCCATGTCTGTCTAGCAACGAGTCACTGCCTGTACTCACGAGTGACACTCAGTTCTTCCCAGTGTCACGTGAGGAGTGCCGTTGGTGTGGATCTTAATTGGAGTAACAGGGAGACATAAGATCCAAAAACAGGCTTGGTTACATTCCCTGTTTGCAGTCACGGGTAATTGTTTTTGCCACAGACAGTTGGCAGGAGCTGCCTGATTGCCCTTATGTTCCTTTTTTAGGATATTATCTAGCTTTATTAATCATCAACATCAACTTGCTAAGAGGGTGTGGGAGCGCTGGTATTCACCTTCACCTTTTACTACTCCCACCGGTTTGTGCTTCTTCTGCAATGCATCTCTATCTCTGTCTCTATCTCCTCATTCCTCTTGTAATCAGTCCATTTCTCTTTTTATGATCACACAGACAGATTCAAACTGGCCAACTGTCTGCCGAACCGCGTGATGAAGACGGCTGGCTCCTCCTCCACGAATGTGCCGGAACTACGGCGAGTGTCTGGTGGTGCCGTCGATTTGCCTGCGTCCTGGCTTCTTGGTCCTGGGTGAGGTGGCTGTGGGCTATGATATGTTAGCAACTGCCAGCTATCATTGCTAATGTCAGCTATTCTAGCTACTGTCAGCTATCATAGCTAAAGTCAGCTATGTTAGCAACATTCAGCTAGAGTAGCTAATATCAGCTACGTTAGCTACTTTCAGCTATCATAGCTAGCTATCATAGCTAATATCAGCTTTCTTAGCCATTATCGGCCATTATACAATGTCAGCTTAAGTCAGCTATCATAGGTAATGTCAGCGATGTTAGCAACTGTCAGCTATCATAGGTAATGTCAGCTGTGTTAGCTAATGTCAGCTATGTTATCCACTGTCAGCTATCATCGGTAATGTCAGCTATGTTAGCTACTGTCAGCAATCATACCCAATGTCAGCAATGTTAGCTACTGTCAGCTATCACAGCTAATGTCAGCGATGTTGTTATTGTTCGCTATTGTTGGCCATAATTAATAATGTCTGGAACCATGCAACTGGTGAGGCACCAGTAATAACGGAGTTATGAACTGCTGTCCATAGTTCTGATGTCCTCTACAAAGGAAATCCAATAAAATGTTTTTAAAAAAAACGTTACGGAAAAATAGAATCGCTACGACAATTTTTGTTTCATCCCATCGACGTAATTTGTCATGAAATTACAGTAATTGTCAAACTTTATTTTTCTGCGTCCCAGGAGGATATGGTTTCATCATTCCATAAAACAGAGTCTATATGAAAGATTAACATTTTGCTCCTGCCATAACCAAAAACTGTGTTCTCCTTTAGAGAGTTAAGACGAAATAAGTGTGCAAGATAAGATCAAAGTCATTGAGGCGCACTCAGTATTTATTAGAAGTCAGATGTTTAAGGACATTATGATAATAGTTGACGTGACTCCGAAAGGATCAAACAGTCTTCAGGTTTACGTGAGTTAATATGCAGGCGATGATCATCAAACCGGTCCACAAACCTGTTCACACCAACTGTATGCTTAGTAACGTTTGAGTTTTGAGAAAACTAAGGAGGGTGGAGTCATTTGAGTCAATTGATTATAAAAAGTTGTATTGAACTTTAACACACGCTATTCAACAAATGTTTATTTTAATGTATAAAACCCAAAGCGGTATGATATGTCTAAATAAATAAAGGAAACACATGAATCTGAAATAAATCATTCTGGATTATAATATTAAACACATATCTATATGTTTCGGTAAAAATAAAATAAAAATATGAAGTAAATCCTGAAAAAATAAATAAAATAACAGTAACTTATTGTAATTTATTTTACTACAACTCAAAATTAATAAGTTTGAGATAAACATGCTACTTCTGATAGTTACATATAATACTATTGTTTAATAAATAAACATGTTAACAACATCCTAACAATAATTACTTTAATATATTATCATGAACCATAATAATAATAATATCAATAATAATACATGATTTTTTTATTGTTATATTGTATATTTCTGTCATTATTTCTCTGAACATGTAATGTGTCGTCACAACCTTTGGCTGTTATGAATTAATCAACTGATGACATAATTAAGCAAAAAACACCCCCAAAAAAATACGTAGAAGTTGAATTTGGATTGTGGCATTGCTAAGTTAAATTCAGCTCGTTGTGGTCAATTTGATGAAAATTAAAATTGAAAAAAATATTCACTTAGTTTAAAAATCTGAGCTAGATTTTTCCTATGCTCATAAATAGTGTTTAAATGCCTTTTTCTTCATCTTTTTTTTTAACTTGACACTTATTGCTTATGGACTTTGTTTTTGTTTATTCTCTTCAACATGAAGACCATGCTGAAATATGCCTGCGCTGTAAAACCTTGATGTGAATGAAAAATGTAATTTGCTGCTCTATCAATGTTCTACAGTGACATGCTGACATTCTCCCACTTTGCAGCAATGCAAAGTGGGAGAAATAAAACGTTATCGCAGCACTAAAAAAGAACACCGCTATTTACAGCTTTACAGTAAACAGCAGAGCGTCAAGTGGCGGTGAAAGAACCGACGCCACAAACCTACACAGCCTTTGGACAATCATCCGGAACTGCACAGATCAGAACATAAGTCGCTATTTTTATTCTAGCTCAAAGTGTTTTAAACTCTAAGAAAGGGCGTAGAGTTATTATTAGAAAGGAATATTAGATCTTTTCTGTGTTTTTTAAATTGATTAATTAATCTTATTGTTTTTGACATTGTATGCCGTCCTTGGCCTGCTGCCTCCGTGACCAGACACTTGATAAGTGGCGGAAGAAGAACGGTTGGATTGATTCATTTTTATAAGAAATATAAAGTACCATACTAACATGACTGTGATAAATGTTCCATTGTTAATTTAGAAGGATTTAGTAATGAACTGTATAATTAAGTCTCCAAATAAACAGCAAAAATAATATCAATATTAAGAAATTGTAAATAAACCAGAACTTGTGAGGGGTTCGACCAGTAAATTAAGTTTACAAAAGAGTATAAATCACATAAACTACAAAGAAAAAATGTAAAATTCAAGAAGAACGTTAAGTAAAGAAAAACAAATCATAAAAAAGAGGATTTATAAGATGGTCATGGATACTGGATCATGGATATTGGTATAATTCATTCTTTTCAATAATTTTAACACTGCAGTTTAAATTTAGTCATGTTTAAGGATGCGTTTTCTGTTTGTTAATTTGAAAATACCTTTATTATTATATTATTTTTTCCAAAGATTTATTTTTCATATATTGAACTTGGCTGAAATGATAAGCAGAGGATTATCAATTATCGGAAGTATATCATTTTCATTGAAGAGGGCATATTCCAAAATATATTAAACATAAAGTTAGCTCACACTGAATAAACCCATGCTCCACTGCTTCCCAAAAAGAGCCATTGTCTTTTACATTAGGAATATATTTACCGCTAATAGACTTTAGATAAAATCAACGTATGATCTTCAAATAACAATACTTGGATTTGATACTTTGATTGATGTGTTAAACATTTTTGTAAGGGAGCTGCCTGTCCATTTAAGTCTAGCAAGCATCGTTACTGATGGAATGAGGGAGTTTGTTGTTAATGATTCCATCAACACTAATTTTGCATTTGCATAAAACTAGAGTATCATGTATGTTTGAGTTACAGCGTCTTAAACAAATAATTCCAGAGGACCAGTGCATTGACTGCAGTACCATACTCTTATGGACGGGGACACTGTTTTCATCGGTAAAAAAAAAAACAGCCACTGTCGGCTACTTTCGGCTATGTTAGCCGCTGTCAGTTGTCATAGCTAATGTCACTTATGTTAGCTAACGTCATCTATCAGAGCTTGTGTCGGCTATGTTAGCTACTGTCATATATCATAACTAATGTCAGGTAGGTAAGCTACTCTCAGCAATGATAGCTAATGTAAGCTATGCTTGCTATATCTGTCATTTGGGTGGTCCCTGCATTACAAGTGGGAGGGCCCGGGCCCACTTGGCCGATCATGCCTTATATCAACGGTATAGTATTGCATACTATTTACAGTTGTCATACATAATAGCTATATTGCACTGATGACAGCTGCCATACACGGGGTATGTGGCAGTGATGATGGGGATATTGCACACAGAGTATTGCATACTTCATGGTCTTGTAATCATGTTTTAGTTGGGAACAATATGTGGATTGATGGACAGATCTTTTGTTGTAAGATGTGCGGCAGCAGGATTGAGATGCTGTTGCCTCAGCAGTCCGGCTGATGCCACTACTGAGTCATAGAAGGTTCTTAACAGCGCAGAGATTGTAACGACATAATGTCATTCTGGCCCTCTCAGTGGTTAGAATGTTATGGCTGATAGGTGTATGTGAAACAAAAACACAGAACTTTATCTGTGGCATGGCTGTTGATATTGTACCCAAAGTATTAAAGGTACAGTGCTACGTTCAGAAGTACCTTTGGCCCAGACCCACAAACACTCTCTCTTAGAGTCAGCCTTGACTGTTGAGTCAGAGATGAGAGTGAGTGACTTGACTCTAGAGGAGTGCAAAGTGACAATTATATCACCTTAATTACAGCTCATTCTTAGGTAACCTCTCATTAAAGCGCTGCTTAAATACACAAACGGGTCATGTGGCTGCGTCACACGGAACATTCCCTCCGCAGCTTGTGCTGCTGCTGGATTGAAAGCGGGTCCGTAATCCTGGCTCAGGGAGTACAAAGAGAACCAGAGCGTTGGTGATGTAAGCACTGCGTCCAGTGTTTTCTCAACTGCCCTCATGCTGCCTGAGGGGTCGAGATGGGTCAGAGAGGAAAACCCCGGCCTTGGCTGACCTTGAAGACTACGCAGTCACAGAAAAAGTGAGATACTTCTGGGCTACTGGCCTGTCTGAGTCATCTCAGGGTCGTGCTGATGATGACCTGGGACCCAGTGGGGAGCGGAGAGGTTTGACCAGCCTGCTCCAGAGGAATGTGGCTGAGCTGTCAGGAGTGGTGGATCAACTCAGTAGAACAGACACAGGGACTCGCTTACTTAAGGGCCACGTTGCATGAGGTGAGGATTGCTGGGTAAACATTTACCTAATAAACGCCTCTGAAAACCTATGATCTCAGATGGGAGGCAGACTGTTTGCTGTGAAAGTTGAACCTTTATAGCTGCGTGTGTGCTTTCGGCAGGAAACATTCCGAGCCAGGCAGCTGCAGCTATGTGAATGATTGGGGCGGCATAAGCACCGCTGGCTGTCATGTGTCATTTGACTGTATGGAAATATAGGAGCTCGCTATGTGTGTGAATTAAACATTTGGACGTATCTCAGGTCGCCATGGACTTGCCGCAGGAATCCCAACATACCATGACGGATCTGAATTCCCGATTGAAGGTCTTTCTGGAGCAGGTGAACAGGCTACAGGAGGACAACCTGCGGCTGGAGCGGGGCATCAGGAGCAGCTTACAGTCGGAGGACTGGTCCGAGCAGGAACAGACCATCAATGAGCTCCATACCCAGGTCAGACTCAGATTATTAAAAATTGCATATTGTATTGGATGTTTTATGCTGCTTTGCGGTAGCTCAAGGCTTTTTAGGCTGGCAGAACAGAATAAAAGTGGGTGTGTAAAATCAATAACTCACAACTAACAGCATCAAGTGTTCACGGGTTCAAACCCACCATCTGAGAACAACTCGGGGTCACTCAGAGTTGTTTCTTCAACTGAAATGATGAGTACATAAACAAAGACTATCACACCTAGACTGACTGACTGACTGTGTGAAACTTATACCGTACATAATTTATTATATTATATATTATATATAATATATTATATTATATTTATGTATAACAATACTGTATTGTATTGTTGAGTCGGCATAATAACTGTGACTTTATAATATTTTCAAAATACGTGTGCTTTAAATATTGTGTATTTGTGGGTGTCGTGTGTGAATCAGTATCGGATACTGCTGGACTCCTCAGGTTCCTATCTTTATAGTGGGACTGTAACATCTTTAAAACCATCTCTTGTTTTTCTGATTACTGATATGTTTTGAACAGAAATGGTTTGAATATTAGTGACCTCATCCTGACTTCAAATCTCCTCAAACCCCGCCGGATATGGCAGCGTATTTTTACCTCGCTGCTAAATGAACCTCATTCCACTGTAAATGTAGTCGTTCCTGGAGAAGAGCGGTGAAATGATGACTGTTTTAGTGATGTCTCTTAACGGGTCAAATAATATGTTTGAGGTGGGCGTTATGTCCATAGTTGTAGAGGATTAGAGGCGGGTGTGTGTGTGTGCTTACTGTCAAATCGGAGCAGTCCAGGCGCCTCACACACACTCACACACACACACACACACACGGTCTGAACTTTAAAGACCACTCCACTGAGTAAACCATTAATGCCGGCCCGTGTGGCGATCTCACATGACCAGTCTTGTTTCAAGCTACTGCATGGTTTAAGCATTACTTTCTGCATGATTATGTGTCACCATCCGCAGTTAGACGCACATTCCTTTTCATTCTGATTGGAGGTTTTGGGCCAACTGAATACATAAGTGGTCATCAATGGTCTGACAGTCAATCCGGAAGCTTTGTGACAGGCGCCAGCGTGACGCTCTATGCGGATCTCTGATGCTCTGACAGCTGCCGTCATCACTGGTTTCTGTGTTTGAGATGAATCACGTTCCCCGGTATCAATGCTGCTGTCATCTGAGGAACATTATGGAAGAAAGAAACCCGTTGAAACAATAAAGGGGGACTTGACCTTTGAACAACTGAAAAAATATACGACCCATTCTTTAAAGCCAGTTCCATTTTTGAATTTGAATTAGTTGACCTTAGTTTGACTTTAGTACAAAAAATATCCTGTGGAAACCCGTTGCCTTGAACCACTTTAGTTTTACCATGTTATTTTTACAAAAAGCCTTGATTGCAAGCAGTTCACAATAGTCGTCTTTATTTAAGATCGTTAGTTGTTAATTACTTTGTTGAAACTACTGTAAAAAACTATCAAATGGCAACAGTCCTCTTCCTCTTCTTTTGGCTGTTCCTTTAAGGGGTCGTCCCTGCAAATCTGCCGTATCCGTCTTACCCTGTCCTCTGCATCGTCCTCTGTCACACCAATCAACTGCATGTCCTCTTTCACCACATCCAGAAACCTCCTCTTTGGTCTTCCCGTTTTTCTCCTGCCTGGCAGCTCCATCTCCAGCATCCTTCTACCAATAGATCCACATTCCCTCCTCTTCATGTGTCCAAACCATCTCAACCTGTCCTCTCTGACTTTGTCTCCAAGACGTCTAACCTGTGCTGTCCCTCTGATGTGCTCCTTTTCTAATCTTGTCAATCCTCTTCACTCCCAGAGAAAATCTGAACATTTTCAACTCTGCCACCTCCAGCTCTGCCTTTCGTCTTCTGGTCAGAGCCGCCATCTCTAAACCATCCAGGAAGGCTGGTCCCACTACCAGCTTGTAATCCCTTCACTCCTGCTGCTACTCTACTGTCACAGATAACTTCTGACACTCTTCTCCACCCTCTCGTCCCTGCCTGCCCGAGCTTCTTCCCCTTTCCCACACTCCCCGTTGCTCTGAACAGTTGACCCCGAGTGATTAAACACCTGCACATTCTTTACCCGTACTCCTTGGATCTTCACCGTTCCTCCTGCTTCCCTTTCATTCACACACATGTATTCTGTCTTCTCTGTGACTAAACTTCATTCCTCCTCTCTCGCATACCTGCTACTCTCCAAATTTTTTCTTCCACCAGCTCCCTTCTCTCACTACCGATCACAATCCAAGAACATCGTAGTCCATCGAGTCTCCTCACTGACCTAATCTGTCACTCCGTTCATCAGCTTAGCAAACAATAAGGGCCCAGAACCGATCCCTGATGCAGTCCAACCTCCACCTTGAACCTATCCGTGACTCGTACTGCACACCTAACTGCTGTCGTGCTGCTCTCATACATATCCTGTACACCTCTGACATACTTCTCCGTCACTCCAGACTTCCCAATGCAATCTCAAAATTCCTCCCTTCGCATTCTGTTAAACGCTTTCTATAAATCCACAAAGGCACAATGCAACTCCTTCTGACCTTCCCTATACTTCTCCATCAGCACTCTGAAAGCAAACCTCGCATCTGTAGAGCTTTTTCTTGGAATGTAACCATACTGCTGCTCACAAATTTTCACCACTTTTCAAAGCCTAGCTTCCACTACTGTTTCCAAGATCTTCATCACGGGGCTCATCAGCTTAATACCCCTGTAGTTGCTGCAGTTCTGTAAATCACCCTTGGTCTTGAAAATCAGCACCACTACACCGTTCCTCCATTCTCACTCTCACTCTCCAAGATAGCGTGGAACCATCTAGTGAAATATACTCCACTGCCTTCTTTCTTAGACACCTCCATTCTTCCACCAGTATGTCATCAGGGCCGACCACCTTTCCATTCTTCTTTATGTTCAACGCTGCTCTCACTTCAACATTACTGATCCTTGGGACTTCCGGATTTACAGTTCTCGTGCCTTTCACGCCCACATTTAAAGTTCCTACTCCCCCCCCCTACACTGTTTCCTTTCCTCGTCTCTCTCGGTCTTCTGGCATGTTTCCTCCCTCTCAATCTTCATTTTCGACCAAAGAAATATATCAAATAAGGCCTATAATATTATTTATTACTACTCAATATTCATTAATACTTTGTTAATTCCCAGTTGACCATGAGCGAGAGGCACATACCCCGGACAGGTCACCAGTTCCTCACGCACAGAGGTACATTTTTGTTGAAACTACTGTACAAAAATGTCAAATGGCAACAGTAAAAGACAATAAAATTCAAAACACCTTACACTATAGTCAAAACGGTGAATTATCTTAAATAAAGAAACTTTATAATTTATGCGGAAAACACAGACTATTACTGTGAAAATAAAAAGTTTTGGGAAAATGAATGGAAAAATACCATAATGTTACAAGCAAGTTATTGCCACGGAATTATTATTCCATCTAAATCACATATTCTGCTACTATGAAAACTTAAATAGCCAACTTTTACCATTTAGCAAGAGCATATCATCATTTTACAGAAACAAAACACTCGCACTATGAATCCTGAAAACCCAAATCCATTTTTTCATCCATTGCTTCATAAAAAGGGAAGTTGGGGTGGTCAGATCCACTCTGCTGGGATTATGGTGGGATTTAACCTTTTAACAGACGTATTGAAAGTTTCCCAGCAGTTCTTAATTTGCTCGGCACTTCAGTCAATCCCAACTGTGTTTATTTTAAAGAATGCAGCCAAAAAAAGAAATCGACACTTGTTTACGTGATACAATTATAATTTGTTTGGTTTGTGCTGGTTTGGGGGCCTTTGCATTGAAGGGTGTCTGTCCTGAGTTGCCATAAGGCCAATTCTCCCTTTGAAGTCTGGATACCGGCGATCGTGGCTGATGACTCTGCTGAGACTGAGGATTGATAAGGCTGATGGATTTATGAGGACTAGTCAGAGATAGGGAGGTGGAGGGCAAGGGAACCTGCAGCATGAAAGAACTAGACGAATGGAGAGAATCATTTTTAAAGACAGCAACAAGATGATTGGCTAATGGAGAAGGCGTGTCACTGTGATTGGACGGCTGTGACTACCTGAATGAGCGGAGCTGATATTAATTGATGCCCCAAACCATGAAGAGGGTCAGTGACACTGAGCAAGTTTGAAAGGTGAGAATAATAAATTGCTAAGAGCAGTTTTTGTGGCCAATGTTTGTGAGCAGATTATCTTCCTGACTGAACTTTTGACAGAAATGTATTTTTATTTTTTTAGTCTCATTTTGCTAAACGTCATTCACGCTAATCATTATCACTCTCATCTATTACTGTGACAGGCACTTATTATGTCCTCTTAGCTTCATTGTTGTCTTATCCAAAGAGGGAGTTCACGTAAGGGTTACTTTGCTATTTATGTTTATCTCTTCATCTAAATCACACACCTATTCATGGACGGTCAACTAATATGACATTAAAAAAGGAAATGTTGTCAATGAAAATCATCCAGACAATTAATTCATCATAATGTTAACAATGTTAATGCTGTGAAATATTTGTCTTTCTCTCGACATGGGTGTGTCGGTTCTCTTACAATTTCCCTCACCAGAACACAAAAGGAAATAAAGGTGTGTTAACATTATTGTATGCAGGCGATAAAAGATAAGGAGCCTGACAATCAAATGAAAGTGGAGAGCTGGGATGACTTGTGTTTTCTGCTAATTTTCACACAAGCCTTGACATTATTTAGCCCATTTAACACGCAGCACTGATTTATTTCAATAAAAGTGCTGTTATATGAACTTCTGCAACTATTAAAGACATCCTTTTGATTATTATAGGCAATGCATTGTAGTAAAACCTCCATAACTACTGTCACTAATGAGATTATGTTTAAAGATGGGCCCTGGAAACGAGAACATGTGATTAAATTTCGCAACTTATCAGGTGGCATATTTTCCCATGAACAAGGAATCTTCCCATGAACAGTACGTTATACTGTCCATGGTATAATTAGCCCTAAACTTTACATCATGATGTGATGTTCTGACCTGAAGACATCATCATGTCAAAAGTCAGCTATAGCCACAGCATCACTTAGTGACCAAGGGAAAAACAACACTCCTGACTGAGCATGTATTTGAAATTGAAGCATTACCACCGGAAATTATTGGGGGCCGTATAGCTTTTATTTAAAACAACAAAGAAAACAAATAGAGAGCTGATCGATTAACAATACTGCATGTACTACTACTAATACTAATAATAATAATAACCAGTCAACATTTTTAGAATTTCCCAGGCATGTGCAAATTATGATGCTCCTCCACTTTGCATTGCTCGATCCTGATTGAGAACTGAGAGATTACAGTTACATGTGCAAAGTTCCAAACAGTAATCAGCCACAACATTACAATCATCGACAGGTGATGACGGAACAACATTGGTAATCTTGTTACGATGGCTCCTGTAAGTGGGTGGGGTATATTAGGCCGTATCTGAATGCCGAATTGTGATCATCTCCAGAACTGCAGTTTTCTTGGATGATCCGGGTCTGCTGTGGTTAGAACTTACCAAAGTGGTCCAAGGAAGGACAACTGATGAACCCAAGGCTGGCCCCTCTTGTCTGATCTGACAAAGGAGCTACTGTAGCACAAATTGCTGGAAAGGTTGATGCTGGTTCTCACAGGAATGTGAAGTGTATCATGAAGCTGTGGGCGGCAAAAGATCTACACAGAGCTGTATAATGTTATGGCTGGTCGGTGTATGAATTGGGTCGCAGTTCGGTATCAGAGAAGGCCGTGGACATGTCACTGTCTTCTACAAATAAGTGTCTGAGATGAAACAGATCCAGAGTCCTTCATACGTAGAATACAAGCAGAATGTATCAGATGTACCACACGCTCACTTCAATAATACCACCTAATTCTTCAAATTCTTCTATGTACAGCCTTGAATTTGATGCAATGACCCTGGATATCTGAAACGAAACATACACTTGATAAGCTTGTTTCTCGTTAAAAACATTCGGCTAACAATACGCTTCTTTAATCTGTTTTAGTTGACCCCACCTATATTATATCTAACGTTTACATTTAAATTTCACCGCTGCAGAGTTCAATGTTGCTTTTGTCAAGCTTCGATCTAATCATTTTGTATTTTGCTTCTGTCAGGTTGGTAAACTACTGATGGAAAATGCTCAGCTGGCATTACAGTCCGACAACATGAGGTCCAAAGCCGCTGCCATCCACGTCAGGTCAGCTCCATGTTAATGTAGTTTTCTCTCTCTCTGACACTGCTCTCCCTCCATCAACTGAGGGAATCATCCTGTATTAAACCCTTTAATGTCCTCACCAAGAAGAAAATATTTCATTTATTTAGAGCATTTGTTCCTTTAATATCTTAGACACTCCAAATCTATCATGAAATGACAATTTGTTTGGTAAAACATGTTTTTAAACAGTAATTAAAAAAGATTTATTAACATTATTTCATTATAAAATGTTCTATTTCATGGGAAATAATCAATTTGAATGAGATTAGCTAAATCTTTTGTAAAGAATGTTTTCTAGAAAACAATTAGAGTTTTTTTTTTTAAGAATTTCAAAATAGCCATGATTAAGGCTTCCTCCTTGGTGGCCCCCCATGGCTTGATTCTCGGTACCCTACTCTTTAGGATATACTTACTGGGTCATATTATAACAGGTTCAGTCAGCTAACACACACTTTGCAATAAGAAGTAGAAACTCAAAATGTGCTCAACCAAACGGTTAAGCTGGACACTAAAGGGTTTTAAGCATATTATATTTCATCCATACAGTTTATGACCACAGTTTTGTGATATAAAAACACGTGATAATATAAAATAAAGGATCTTCAGAACCGTTCCGATAAAAGAATCTCTAAATATGAAACAAAGGAATAGAATAACCGGTGGCGTGGCCTGTGGAGAAAAGTCAACAGGCATTAAGTTTTAAGTCCACAAAGAATGAATCTGAAGATACAAACTCAGTGTGACTGACACATGCGGCTGCGTCCTGGAAAGGCGCAAACAATATAACCCATCAAGAACTGAAGAGAGTTTAGTCAGCAATAAAGCCACAGAGAAAGAAGCAGGTGTTTATTATTCACTATATTTGATGCTGATCTTTCCTAAAAAAAAGATGACTGACTGCTCACAGTTAGGCCCATGTCACAAGACAGAGACAATGTAGCCGCATTAGACTGGCTAAATGTTGAAAAATTGTTTTTTTTGATAAGATGCTAACTTGACCCCACTTTTGTGTGATTATTTGACAGTCAATAGTAGGATCACATGCTCTTTTTCTGTGACTGTAGTTTTTTAGCATTCTCTGGCACAAGAATTTCCTTCAGGATCAAAAGTCCTATTCTCTTATCTTATCTTAACACGGCAAAAACAGATCACAAGTAGACAATTACAGGAAGTGTAAAGCCAACTGAAGAACATTGAGAGACACACTTTCAAAATAAAACAGGAAACATTAAAACACCAAAAAAAAGATGACGATCAAAAAAGACACTATGACAATAAACCTTAAAACTAAAATGAACCAGTACAAATCAAAGTATGAATCCCAGCTGACATTGATCGAGAGTTGGGGCACAGCCTGGACAATATACCAGATCATCAGAGGGTCAACACATAGAGACAGTCAGATTTTCTCACCTAGTGGTAATTTAGAGTTACCAGTTCACTTATAATGCATCATTTTGGACTGGAGGAAGTTGTTTGTTTGGTAGGAACCAATACAAACACAGGGAGAACATTCAAACTCCACACAGAAAGGCCATATTTTCATTGGTGGATCCTCTCCTGCTGTGAGCTCACACTGCTATCCATCTAGCCCCAGTAGCGGTTGCTGTTTAACTCATTGTTAAATCATGAGTGACCGTTCAGGAAGAGGAATGAACAAAACTCAAAGTGTTTGGATTGAAATTGCGACTATGTCTGAATAAGCAAGGAAAGAAAAGACCCTTGACCTCTAAGATCCCTCTGTCCATCCTGCTGTTATCCAACTCAGACCAGTTCCAAGTTTTCAGACCTGCTTACAAATCCAGACCGGGCTTTGTGCTACATTGGCACTTTCAGTTATGCACTGATGTAGATTGACACAATGTCACCCCCCCCCCCCTCTTTCACGTCCCTCACACACAGAATAAGTACGTCCCTCTACCGTCATCATTTAACCCCTGAAGGTCAGTGATGACATGCTGCAGCTTGAAACGAATACAGTCGTTCTATTTATAGCCCCGACTCATGAGACCAGTGTCGGGGTCTGTGAGACTCTCTTAAATGATGCAAAAGTATTTTTTTTTCTCTCTACTACTTCACAACATCCTGCTTAGATTTTCAATATATTTTTCAATGAATGGAATATTTAGTCCATAACAGTTTATGTTAGTGTGTAAACAGTTGGAAATAAGAATCACCTTTTTAACTTTAGCTGAGAAAAAGTCCTTCATGTCTACAGCAATGTTTGGGCTGAAAGTTGTCCAAGAATGCCTCCCGCCTCGAGATCTGAATTTCCCCGACTCTGTACACTGAGTTCTTTTTTAAATAAGCCTAACTTAAAGTACTTGAATTGACAGGCTGCTTGTTGACATAATTTTGGCACCTTAAGGCTTCTTTAGATTTGGATAGGGAAGGGAGAGGTTCGTTATGTTATCTCGAAACTTCACTTAGATGCCACTAAATTTTACACACGTCTGTTCTCTAGCAAAACAAAGAAATGTTTCCATACTTAATAACTGTAATAAAGAATAACTGAAATAACTTTGGGCATGACTTTGGTCTGTTGTACTTGGCTTTCCTTTTTTTCCCTCAGGCCATTTCAGCCTTTCATGCTTCTCTATATCTGAAACTCTTAAGCAACTGCTGTTTGCTTGAGCTGAATGACTGATCAATAAATCAACTTCATCACATCTCAGGTGTGAGATGGAGGAGAGGAACACCCGGTGTCTGGAGCAGCAGGTGGATCTGCTCAGGCAGTCAAAGAGGAAGGCAGAGGAGAGCACCATGATGCTGCAGGCGGATATTCAGAGCTCCATGATGGAGCTGGAGGGTATGCACCAGGAGTTTGAGGTGAATACATCCAACGCAAACGCATATTATAAACCTGCATAGAAAGATAAAAGGTGTAACAAACAAAATACCAGTGGAAGTTGACTTTTCTCTGTTTGACCAATTTATCAGGTCTTTATTTCCAACTCCTTATAAAGTTTCTACTACCGTCTTCTTCAGAGCGAGAGGGAGAAAAGTTTGAGATTCATAACAAGGGCTTTGCAATTGGCCTTCAAGGTATAATATGAGGCTAAAAGGATAAAAGCAAATGAGGATCAGGTTATTGATAAACAGGAAGTTCTGTGCGATTGGCTCAAACAGTCACATGGAGCTGTATCCTGTGGTCACAAAGACCTCTGACCTGTTGGTCTGGCAAAAATATAGAGCATATGTTTCAATGACTTAATGTCTGTTCAGTGAAAACATTTGAAGGTAAAGTCAGAATTCAGTCCACACAAAGCTTTATAAATCACTTTCATTACGTACAACCTCGCTGCCTCTCTCACTTTGCCATTTTCTTCCTATCTGTCAGTGTGTCTGTCATTACAACTTAATCAAAACATGGAATCGATCCTTGTGGACAAATTCTTCTTAGTTTTTTTCAGATATCAAAAATGGCCCAATGCTACTGATTTAACTTTTCTTCAGATGTAGATCTGTGATATCTGTCTCGCTTCTCTCCTCCTTTCCTCTGCTTTATGGGATTATAATATAAAATGATAAATAACACAGCAGATAAAACGGTTTTTAAAAATATTAAGCTTTATCTTGACATTTGACTCCATATTTCCCCAGACTGTCCGTCATCTTTGTATTTTCGGCTGCTGATCGAGCTGGAAGTGGTGGAGAGATAGTCAAGTCAACTCCACTTGTATCGCACCAAATACCCGAATACCCAAATATTCCCCATACAAGCTAGCCATTTGTTTTTCAGATACTTTTATATGACTGGTATCCTGGAAAACAGCAGTATGATGTCATACTAACGTTTGAAACTCCCACCATGAGTATGACGTCAGAAAAAAAACGGCCGTGGAACGAATATGGCTTATGGGTGTCAGATTTGTTTAGAGAGATCGAGGAAGATATTTGAGCTACATGATTCAGAATAACAGTTTCTACAAGCAGCACAAAAAACGTTCCACAGTGTTTAATATATACGTTATTCATGATAATTGTTAAAATGTTGCCTCTTGTTTTTGTGTATGTTTGTGTGTGTGTGGGTGTTTGCATTTTTTTTTTTTTATGAGAGATACGCTTCACCACATCTAAAGATTCCTTGTCTCTTCAGTGTGACCTCATCCAGTCCTCCTGTCTCCCTCCTCCCTCTGCTTATTTTGCCATTTTTGCTGACTAATACCAACCTCCACCTTCCAGTTTCATGCTTATAGACAAACACCCACACGTACTCACACATGTTGAACTCAGTCGACAATTCTTATTTCCAGCATGCTCTGCATTGCGTGGACTGTCTCACGCCCCCCCTTTACATCATTCTCTCTCTTCTCGACCTCTCTCTGCTCATCTCTTTGTCCCCCCCCCCCTCTCTTGCGCCTTCTGGTTGGCTGTTTGCAGGAAGTCCGAGCTCTTCAGCTGCAGCAGGCTGGCTCCAGTGATGCTGTACTGGTGACAGTAGCAGCAGCAGCAGTAGCAGCAGCGGCTGGACGTAAGGAGGAGGATGGCACAGGGATGGAGCTTACCCAGCTCCTTGACCGAATCAGAGCGCAGTGTGATCAGAGCAGAATCGGAGCACAGGGAGGAGCGCTCAATGAGGTATGCACCTACTCCTGCATCCTTCCTTCTTCTTTTTCTGACCCTGTCATGTTGTCCTGGCTCAGCGCCAGCCAGACACACCCTCAAAACAAAGTATGGGACATGCCATAACACAGGCAGACTGATGTACATTTCCCCATGATGTTCAATATTTGAGTGTTGAAGGAGTGTGGTGATATATGTGATATATAGGTGATATATATTTGTTTCTGTCTTTGCCCCTGCTGTGTTTGTATAACATTAGGTTTCCTCACTTCCAGCACTCTATCTTTATACTGTTACACACAGTAACAGTATATAGGTAGAGTGCTCTACCAGCGTGTAACTAAATACGATAAGTGACCTCCTGATCCCTGGTCTTCATTAAAGTTTCATGAACCAGAGAATTCTCATTTATCTCTTAGAATTTTATCAATTTATGTGGAAAGTGGGCACCATGGTGGCATATTGGGTTGCACTGTTGCCTTACACCTGGAAGGTTCTGGGTTCAAATCCAACCGGGGCCTTTCTGTGTGGAGTTTGGATGCAGTCCCTGTGTTTGTGTGGGTCCTTTACGGATAATCTGGTGACACTAAATTGCCAATAGATATGAACCACCATGTGATAACCATGTGATTGTGGTTATTTCTCTGTGTTGGGCTTGTGATGAACTGGCGACCTGTTCAGCGTGAACCCTGCCGCTCACCCAAAGTTACAAAAAATGAATGAATGATTATAGAAATTGTATTAGTAATTTTTATACACTGCTCAAGAAAATTAGAGGAACACATCGTCATCACAGTGTCACACAAAGTCACTTAAAGGTCTGGGATATCCATCTGTCCAGTTAGAAGCGTAAGCGATTTTTATATCAAGTTCAGCTGCTTTGGTGTAAATGAAGGTGACAACAGGGGAACAGAAGAGACGACAGTAAGACGGCCCCCAAAAAGGGAATGGTTCTGCAGGTGGTGGCCACAGACCATTTCTCCCCCCTCACCCTTCCTGACTGATTTTCCTCCAGTTTTCCCATTTTGCTAGAGTCCTTGTCACCACTTGTAGCATGATGTGGTACCTGCACAGGTAGTCCAGCTCCTCCAGCATGGAAAGTCTATATGTGCTGTTGCATAAGGCTTCGCTGTGTTCCCAGCACAGCCTCAAGAGCGTGCTGGATTACCGGGAGACGGGCCGTTAATGAGGAGAGCTGGGCATTGCCTTAGAGGTGCAAAAACCCAGCAGCAGGACCAGTATCTGCTCCTTTGTGTGAGGAGGAACAGGTGACTGAACCACGTTAGGAATAGTCCTGATGAAATTCCCACAAGCTGCATCGACCTGTGATTACATTAGTCGTGTGATTCAGAATCTAGCCCTCAAAGGGTTATAATGATTCTGGCCTCCATTCACCATGCTTACGTCATTTTGTTCAACATGAATTACACAATGTATATCAATAAAGATTTTCAACTTGAATATTTCATTCAAGTTGAAATCCAATCTGTGATTCAAGTGTTCCCTTAATATTTGAAGCAGTGTATAGTTGTTTGATCTGTCCTTATTTTCATCAGTTTGGGGAAAAACACAGTGCCTTTTATTTTCACTTATTGCCACAGTCTCACTTCGGTCACAGGGCAGCAATAGTCCCTTCGCCAGTGGATGTTAGCTATCACAGTATAGAAATATAACAGGTTTTGTTTGTCCTTGTTGTCATCAAATCTTTTCTGCCAGTCTCATGTAAGTAGTTCCAGGATCCTCCAGTCAGATATGTGCGTGATGTCACCAGTGATATTTGACGATAACCTTTTACACGCAGTCATCTGCATATCATGTTTGCATTCTGGAGGGAAATCATGCACTTCCTTGTTCATGGTTTGATACAGCTGAGTGTCAAAACTGCAATGCAGGCACCAACACTACAAAAACCATGTAAAATGTACTCATCAGACCATTTGTATTTCAAAGAACAGCTCACTCAGTCATTGATATTGTCATTATCACCTCACCTTCATACTAATAAAAGTTGAGAAGTTTCTTGAAACAGCTATAGGTACCTCAAAGCAAGATATTGCTGCATCTCGCTATAGCTGTAATGGAGATGTGAAAGCAGTACTGTATACATGCCAACTGAAGAAAGAGCATGAGGTTGATTGTGTGTGCAGTACAGTGAGAAGTTATTTAGAGTCTACTGGTTTCTTTTATCTTTGTGTGTATCTCATACAGGCCCGCCGCTTTATTTGCTTGCGTAGGGCCCCGGCGTGCGAGGAGGCACCATGTCAGTTAACATGGCAACACAATGACAATACATTTTGAACCACGGGCACACAGTGTGCATCAAACATGCTGAACGAGCCGCCCTTCTGTGAGAGAGACAGCGAGACAGCCCACGCTAGAGAGAAACAGAGAGAGAGAGCGCCACGGCGAGACAAAGAGAGAGAGACTGCCCGAGAGACAGACCGAGAGAGAGCGCCCGAGCGAGAAAGACGGAGAGATATTGCGAGCTAGAGAGAGACAGATACTCCTTTTCCACCGAGCTGGTTCCAAGGCTGGTTTGGAACCAGAGCCCGATTTAGCATCGACAGCCTTAGCACCAGCTCCTGGCTCTCAAAACTGGTTCAAGACAACACCAATTCTTTGCTGGTGCCAAGAACCGATTACATCAGAGGCGGAGGGCGGGGTAATTATGACAAAGAAGACCGGTGCAAACACTAAACCGCCATTTTTAAAACATAAGCCGAGCGAGTTTCATCCGATAAATGAGCAATACATTTTTTTATTCTTTTATGTTAAAAATAATAACAAACTTTTTTTTTCGCCTCTGGATCTCAATGTAGACTTATAAAGCCAGGAACAGCAGTTGCATGAAGACGATGAGCTCCTCCATCTTCGTCGTTGTGCTTGAGTATGGCGCAATTGTTGCTGGGTTGTTTCTGGATTGTTATAATTGTTGTTGATAATGACGATACATGTAGTCAGTTACCTATGTTTATTCATTTGTTTATGTAAGACATAAACAAATGAATGAATTTGTGTTTTAAAAAAGTACATGCTTGTGCACATGAATGTACACATACGTACAACTGCGGGGGTTTGGTTCGCACCATAACCGAATCAAACAACATTAAACTTAAAATATCCTGAGTTAAGACTAAAGAAAATGTAAATTTGTTTCTTTAACTAAAAATGTTGTCTATCTCAAGCTGAGCCTGTTTGGAGAAAAAAAACGACCAACTAGCATTAATGACAAGTAGCATTAAGCAGGATTAGACCCACCCAGACCTGATCCCTGATAAACCTGTTCGAGCACATTATCTCTTCAATAGACCAGTTTCAGAAGCAGGAAGTTGGATCATAGGTCTCACCTGTAGCAATGAGACCCACAAGTTCCAGACGAGGAAGGCGTTGATTGAAATACATCAGTCTGGGGAGGGTTCCAAAACTTCTGACATTCGAAATTCCTTCAAGTGAATCGCAAAGGCTCACCTAGAGGGTCGAGAGAGAGAGAGAGAGAGAGAGAGAAAGAGAGAGAGAGAGAGAGACTGCATCCTAGACAAACACCAGAGAACCCTCTGAAGTTAAACCCAATGAACCTTCAATGAATCAACGGAGATGGCGACACGAAAGCCACTGGTAATAGAACATTATGGCTTGCCGGAATTTTACCTCAGCACACCTTTTTGCAAAATATTCTATGTTCTGAATGGAAAGTTGAGCTCTTTGGAAGATAAGTTGACAAAGTTGTACTATTTGCATCTGGTGAAAGCCCGACACAGCATTCCACAAAAGGATCATCAGATAAACAGTCAAACATGGAAGTGGCAGTCTGATGCTGTGGCGATGCTTTGCTGCTTCAGGGCCGGGATGATTCACCATGATTGAGGGAAACATGAATTCTGCTCTAGCAGAAAATTTTGAAGGAGAAAGTCAGATCATTAGTCTGTGAGTTGACGCTAAAGAACAACTGGGTCATGCAGCAAAACAATGATCCCAAGGAGAAGAAGTCCACCTCTGAATGACTCCAAAGGTATCAAATTGAGGAATTGTCAATGAATGGACCTAAACCTCACTTAAGGCCATCTAAGAATAAAAAAAACTCCTCCCTTTCCCAATCTCCCAAGGAGAACCAGTGTCACACCCAACTTGCAGTCCAAAACAGAGCCGGAAACTCCCACAGTCCAAATACATACAATATAGGTTAACTGGTGACACTAAATTGGCCGTAGGAGTGAGTTGGTCGTATGTCTCTATGTGTCGGCCCTGTGATGAACTGGGTGTACCCCTCCTCTCGCTCAATGTCAGCTGGAATAGGCTACAGCGGTGGCCTACCAGTGGACTATGGTTTGAGTACGCCAGGACCGGTTTAGAACTTGAGCTGACATAGACCTCAAAATGTTGTATCCCCCAAAACAAAGCTGAGGCTTCCTTTTCTATGTTCCTCTAGTAACTAGAGGAACATAGAAAAGGAAGCCTTTTCTATGTTGAACTAGAGTCTAGTTCAACCGATGCTTGTTCAATCTTTTTGAGAAATAGCATCAGGGTGATCATCACCATGATCGTCCTCCTGCATCCGGACGGCCCCTGCACCAGAGGCACTGGCATCAACCTCCATTTTAAAGGGTCATGCAGAATCGGGTGCAGCTAGCACAGGCACTCAGGAGGGCCTTGGCAGAATCAAATGACTGCTGACATAAAACTCTCTAGAAAAATCACATGGAAGTACTTGTTAAATTAGTAAGCGGGTGCAACGTGCAACTACATTGGCAAAATCTTTACAGCAACCACGGTAATAGTCACACATTCCCATAAATAACGGAGCTGCTGCCGTGTTTCTGTCACAGGAAAGTCTAGAATAGCCTGGACTTTTGTCCTTAGTGGACATTTCCCTGTCCTACTTGTTTCCCCAAGTAGGTAACTACTGCTTTACAAATGCTTTAATGAAGCTTCCCCATAACAAGTAAACATCTCTAGGTCTCAATGTGGTCAGACCAGGTAGAAGAGCAGGCCACAATGTCATCTAGGTATGCTTCACAATGTTTCACACCAGAAAGGACCGTGTCCATCAATGCCAATTGGAATGTGGCAGGAGTATTTCTTAGCCCAAAATGCGTGACTTTGTATTAGAGGAAATGATCTGGTGGGACGAAGGCGGAGATGTCTGATGCACGCGGCGTCAGGGGAACCTGCCAGTATCCTTTTAAGAGGTCTAATTTAGTCACTTCCTTAGCTGAACCAGGCGATCCACGCAGTCATCGATCCGTGGGAGAGGGGAAGAGTCCGGTTGTGTAACAGCGTTGACTCTGCTGTTGTTATTGTCGAACTGGGGCTTTTGATCGGATCTTGGTATCAAAAGTAACAGAGAGCTCCAAGCACTGGAGCTGGGCAAGACTAAACCATCTTCAAGAGGATACTCATCTTCTTTTTGCATTATAGCCCTTTTATTTGGTTTAATGCAGTTAGCTTACTGTTTAAGTAAGCTAACCCAGTCAGCTCACCCCTCCCACTTCAAGAGAACCTATGTTGGCCTTCAGGTATCAAAAAGATATTGTCTGAATAACTTGTCCAGCAGAAACTCCTACTTCAGTGCCACTCTGAAAACCTTTTTCCCTCAGCAGTAACGGAAACAATCAGACTGGTGTTTGTAATCGTGTTCATTCGCCCCAATTTCATTTTGCTCATACATTCTTTTATTTGATGCAAAGATTTCATGCTCTAATGCTTTCTTTTGTGCTAAATAATAAGTAGGATTCTCATCAGTATGCTTACTTTTTTCATAGGGGAGGTGGTTTTTTGCTTTAACATCGTCATTATTTACCTTTTGTTACCTGTGGTTATTACCCAATAATACATATTATTACCTTATATTTACCAGTTAAATACTTACCTTTTTTTTTACCTGTAGTTTTCTGTATTTACCTATTGTAATTACCTGTGGTAATTAGCAAATATTTCATAATCATTACCATATATTTACTGTGTAAATACCTAGTAATGATTGGATTGTTACCAAAAATAGTTAGAATATTGTATTCTTATTATTCGAAGAATTCCCGTGAATCCTATACTCTGAAACATAGAATGAGAGTGAATAGAGGACTCAGTCAAACTTTTTTTTGTTACTGTCATCAGCGTGCTCTGACAGCCTCATCCCTTACTGTGTTTGCCTTTGGTGAGAACAAAGGGTGTGAACCGCTGTCAGCTGTGCAGTGTCAACACAGCTGATTCAACCAAGTGTACATACGAGACTAGGCGTCTGCCCCGCTTTCTGTTTACCTAACATGAAACACACACAACCACCAGTATCACTTCTGATGAGTGCCAAAAGTAAGAATTGATACCCACAATGTTTGTGTGTGTGTGTGCTTCAGTGTGTTCTTGTGTGTTTGTGGGAGTGTGGGTCCCCTGTGTTTCTCATACGGATAATATTTCACACAACCAACCTACAGGATCAGGTACTATGCAGCACATGAAATAATTGTGACCACATTTATTTGAGCTAAATGCAATGTCTCTCAAACACGTACCCCTAGAGGCACTTTGGGGTACTGCTGGGAGTATGTAAGATTTTTCACAATGTTAGTTTGATAAATACCATTCATTCATTATCTCTAACTGCTTACCCTGATGAATACCAGCCATGCATAATCTAATTATAATAAGTTAAGTTTAAAAAATAAAATGGAAATATAAGTACAATACACCACATGTCATAGTGAGTATAGTATATAAATAACATTTGATAGATTCAAATGCAAATATCTGTGTGTGTGTTTGGGTGTTTGGTTAGGTGTGTGTGTTTGGACAAGCTTTGTTTGTTTGCTAAAATGATTCATTTTGTCCAATTAGATCCATGATTTGGTCAAACTGGTATTTATTAATTCACTATTGAACAAAATATTGGTTTTGCCAGGGACCAAAATTTTCACGCAAATTAAATTAATATCACGAAGACCAAACACAATTTTGTATGTCGCTACAAAATGATTTTTAACGGTGGTGCAGTAGTTAACACTGTTGCCTCATAGCAAGAAAGTTCTGGGTTCAAAACCACTTGAGGACCTGTAGAGGCCTTTCTGCAGGGAGTTTGCATGTTCTCCTGGGGTACATCACAGTCCAAAAATATGCGTCATAGGTTAATAAGTGACCCTCAATGTCCCATTGGTGAAAATTGTCCTTGGAACTGCAGTGAACTGGCAGGGATAGAATCCAGCCCCACCATGACTGCACAGGATAAGTAATTACAGAAGACAGATGGACTGTTGTCAGCTTAAGTTTAGTTGTTGTTTTTTTTTTATTTTGAATAAATTAACTGAAACACTGTAATTTCACTGTCTAACCTCTTGTCAAATTCCAGATTTTTTAAAAATATATTGTACTAAATATTTAGTTAAATTCTTATTATTTATAAAACCTAAAATTATTAATATTAAAAATGTACCTTCTCAAATATTTTTTCTAAAACTTTGGTGCCACGATTATTTCCACCCCTGAGAAATCCTACGATCAAAAGGTAACTGAAGAACATATCCGGTCCTATTTTGTATTTTTAGGTTCTCCTGTGTGATTAAGAACTCTGAAGTGGTTAACAATGACTTCCTGATTTGCTGGGGTAAAAATATGAGGTGACACCGGCCTGCTTCTCAATGACGTTCTTCACAATGGGAAAGACCAGAGAACACAGCAGTGATGTGCGAAGAAAAAGTTGTAGAGCTGCAAAAATCTTCCAGCTGTACAAAGATCTGAAGAACACCTGAAAATCAATCCAAGAATGGTTCAGAGATTACAAAATAAAGCTTCTGCCATGGCCATCTCAGTCATCTGACCTATGCCCCACAGAACATCTGTAGGATGTGATGCAGAGAAGAGTTTAAAAGCGTGGAATAAAAAGATACATGACAAATAAAATGCAACCAATAAATAATAAACGTATCAGCATGTGTCAGTGCTGCTGCGCTAAAATCAAGAAAACACATGAACTAGCTTACATTTAATGTGAAATGAATCTGGAGGCTATTCATGCACCTTACTGTTTACTGTCTTCTGAGGAGCAGCTGCCCCTGACTGCAGGAACAGATAAGATGAGCATCTGTTTACTTTTACTGTTTTAGTCTGACAGAAGAATGAAACGGCTAAATCAGCCCATCCATTTGCCAAGGGTCAATTAAAGTTCTGTTTTGTTGATATTTATCATTAAAAACCAATTGATCTTAGATGTAATGTGTTCATTGGAAAATATAGTTTTCTGGCTGTTATTGATGCCTGTGAATGTAGTTTTTCATAGAAAACCATTCTGGGAAATTCTTCTGATAGAGAGGGAGACATAAAAATTAGTTATACTGATCTGTTTTGAATTTAGTCTGTCACTTGACTATTTTCTATTTCCTTGGTTAGTTCATAATTCTATGAAATGAGTAAATAAAATAAGAATGAGATTGTCATAATTCCTCAGATTAGACGAGGCTAAATTGAGTCCTGTTCGTACCCAATATAGTCTCCATCTTTAACTAAATATAAAATTTATATTTATATATATAATTATGTATATTTATAAAATATTGATATATATAAATAGAATAATTAAAACTCATGATGTGACATCATAGGGTCACATGAAATGCAATCCTTTGGTTTTAAGTAATACTAACTTTTACATTAATGCAACATTTTTTATTTTGACCGGGGGAGGGGGTTCTTTGCTTTCTAATTCACTGAAAACAAATCTGTATTTCAATTTGATTACTATAGAAATGTACTTGAGTCGACCATATCAAGAACTGACAGTACTGGGCTTCTTGTCTAATGTCACATTTCTGACACCTGATTCAGGAGGAGGCAGCGTGGGCGCAGGTGAGGCTGGGCAGCGCCGCCCTGAGGGATGCGAGGGCCGAGCTAGCTGAAGCCAGGAAGCAGTGGCAGACGCTGCAGGTGGAGATGGAGACCCTACACACCATGGTGAGGATTGACTCCGTCGACTCCACACTGATCTCACACTGATCACAATTGGGTCCTTGTCAAAGTCACGCAGATCCTTACACTTGTCCATTTTTCCTGCCTCCAGCTCATCAGACCCACGACAAAATGTCCCCTTCCTGTCTAATATAGCTCACCTGCTTAGAGGTTCCTATGTAACGAGATAATGTTGTAATGATGATGACATCTGTGTCGCCCTTATCTTAACAGCTCCTTGCATCTTGCTTTTCAGGAGAAAGGCTTGGAGTGCTCCCTACAGAGCACCCAGGAGATGTACTCCAGCCAGCTGCAGGATCTTTCACAGGTGGTTTCTGGGCTAGAGAGTGAGCTGGGGCAGGTGAGGGACGGGCTGGCCACCCAGCGCCAGCGCCACAGCCAACTCCTCAACACCAAGATGAGGCTGGAGCGAGAGATTTCTACTTACCGCTGTCTGCTAGAGCATGAAGAGAGCAGGTGAGGCTAAGACCGATCATGGGAGGAAGCACTGTGGCCACTTTCACCTCGCCCTTGAATCAGCAGCGTGAAAGACAAAGATAAATGGAGTTAAACAGGAAAAGAGCTTCATTTCTTAATCGTTTTCTTTTTATAGAACAGGTTAGTTCATGTTTTGGCATTTTCAAAACTTAATATTTAGTCAGGTTTTATATATGAGCATATCCTCAGGCCATAAAGCACAGCCAATAACATGAAACAGTAGTGATTGTAGATTCCAGCAATTGCTCTTATATAAAAAAGCAAAAGGTTAAACAAATTGAGGATTAAGTGCTTTGCCTTTAAATTTACAACCCGCCTTATTTAAAGCGCCTGTACAAGGCAGGATTGGTGTGCATTTATGCTGCTGGTCCGTATAAATGCTATCGAGGCATATATCAGGGGTCCAAGTTGTTCTATCTCTTAGATGGCAGCATTGGTAGTAACAGAGGCGAGTCCAACATATGTATAGACGGGCAGTTGAAAAGTGGTGTGAATGTTCTACCACATTCTATGTGTGCATTTCACAACCAAAGACTTAAAAGCAGCTAGTAGCTGTTAGCACCAGGTAGCTGTTAGCACCTAGTAGCTGTTTGCAGCCGGCACAAAGAAGAAGTGATTAACCCAAAGATTTATTTTCAAATTGGGGAAACTACATGTGATGCAGGTAGTAGTAGATCACCCGGCATGTAACGGGGGAGTTCAGTTGTTTTTGCTGTGCTCCATTGTTTAGAAATCGGTGCTGGGCGAATATGTAAGACGCAGCACAAGAAGCCAGGTGCTACTGTGTCATTCTTCACACCTTCACTGCTGTGAACAGTAAATAAATCAGAGAGGAGAGTTCTTCATTCCAGGGCTTTTGCCGGATCTCTTTGAATTCAATCATAGCAGCTGTTAGAATAAAGACCGTCAGCCAATAAGAGATCTTTATCTACTCTCTTGGCATATTCTTTGTCCTCCAGCACAAAACCGCTTTACTGGAGGAGTCATTTTTTGGAAAGGTGTTTGGTGTGACTTTTTTGTTCAAACTTGTTATTTAACATATTTGCTGCCTGAACCTTGAGAATATAATTTTGTAATTATTAGTAATTATTAATTATTACTTATGACCCTTGTAGAGTGGCGCACCACCTTTGGTTTTAGCTCATTTCCTGTCCTTCCAGATTATTTCCATTCAGCAGCAGTAGATGATGTATTCAGACGTTTTACTCGAGTAAAAAATACTAACAGCATACTTAGGTATGTGAGCAGTATCTGAAAGATGTGTTTTAA
The DNA here is from genome assembly GCA_009660295.1 of Lophius piscatorius. Classification (NCBI taxonomy): domain Eukaryota; kingdom Metazoa; phylum Chordata; class Actinopteri; order Lophiiformes; family Lophiidae; genus Lophius; species Lophius piscatorius. The sequence continues at coordinate 29,743 of VRLP01000746.1, forward strand.
GTATTTTAGTAAAAGCTCTCATTGGTCCTGCTTAGATTTTAACCCTTATATTTGCATTAGTATTACTGCTGCATTCCCGTGTGGATCTATGTTCCTGCTGTAGATGTTAGAGGATGAGGTAGTCTACATGAAATAAGTCAGGCACTGATGATACAGTGTTTTATTATGTTTATTTTATATTATAAGGCATTTTCCAACCAAAAGTATCTTGTGTGGATTACTGTAAAAACTGGAACCATGCTGTAGTAACCAACACCAAAGGTATATGTCAGAAAAGTCCCTAATCAACTGCGTTGTACAAGCAAGCCCCCTCATTAAACTCCTCAAATTAAAATAGAAGTTTTGTCCAAAAAATTGTGTTTTGCATAAAAAAGCTACCCCTAGTGAGTAAAATGTGAACTATTAGAGTAAAATATTAAAAGATAGATCCCCTCGTGTTGATTTATATGCACCAAATTTGGATTATATCGGACCAAAGGTCATGAAGTTAAGTCCGAAAAACACTTTCTTTCTTGAAAAATGCTCACCATAGCGGGAAAAGTATCAGCTATTGGAGTGAAATATGATTCTTTATTCTTATGCACCAAATCCGGTCTAAATCCAATGATTGAAAAAATTATGGCATGACAACTTTTGGATGAACTTCCCACTAGTCTCATGAATATACATCTGACCTTTCCCAAAATCAATCCAGTTCTTCCTCGCACTAAGGTTTTTGAGTTGTTGCGTTAAGAAAAAAGTATCTGCAGAGTACTATTGCATAATGTCCCCGACTGTTTGAGGATTGAATTATTCAAAATGTCAAATGTAGTAGAATAGAAGTAATAACTGGCAAAAAATGGAAAAAAATACACATTCATATAAAGTAGAGGTACCTCAATTTTGTACTTGTAAGTTTCCATCCACAACTGCCATTCAGAACTTGGTAGAACATTTTATTGAACTTGTCTAATCATATTTTCCTTTCCCCAGAGCATACATTTCCACAAAAAAATCATATTCAAATCTTTCACACGGAGAGTTGACCACATAACCTCCTCCAACTCTCCTTGGCAAAGTGAATTAGCTCCTAACTCAAAGCACAGCTGAGACTGACGCAGATTTCCTAGTTTTCATCGTTTTGGAGGCATTTTGTTATAAACAAAACTAAATACAAGATTTATTCAAGATGGTGTGAGATGAGACCTTGGAGGCCAACCAATGGTATCACTATTGATGCTGCATGGAATGAGAATAATGGAACTGCATTTCAGAAAATTATTGAGACATTGCACTGAAAACCTCAAATGTCAACCACATGGAGAGCCAGGAGGGAAGAAAGCACATCTTGTCCTCAAGTTTGTTCATTATTATGAAGCTGCAGGGAGACGGCTTATTGTAGTTTCACAACTTCATTTTGTTTTTTTGTGCATATCAAACACAAGTTTTTTTCTGGGTGCCATTTTTTCCTCAGACCAAATTATGACTAGCTTATTCTCCATTCCCTGCAGTCATGCTAAGCTAATTCTGTTGTGGTATAGCTTCTTTGTGTATTTCTTCCTTCGTGTCCAGCTGTTGCTTTGTCCACCACACACTTATGCATGCATGTAATGAACACAGACCTTTTGTTTATCGTTGTCCCCCGTCCTGCAGGTACATGAGTCGTAACGGGCAGCCGGTAGGTCGTCGGCCGAAGAGGTCTTTCAAGGAGGAGTCCAAGGAGAATGGCGTAGAGAATGGCGTAGAGAATGGCGTAGAGAATGGCTTGCGTGACCCTGCTGTCACTCCAGATAAACCCAAGTCAGAACCTCTACCTGACATCCCTTCGCTCCTGCCTGCAGACAATGGGCTAAAGAAAAGTATTCTCCATAGTCAGCAAAGCCTTGTGATACTCACAGGTAACACACATACACACACACAAACACTGATTACAGTCACACCCTTTATGATTTATCCTTCTTGTCTTCTAACAGAGCCAGGGCAAGATAAGGACTTGCCAATTTCCACTGTGAGGACTCAAGAGATTCTGCAGGGCAATGTCGTGCAAGAGAGTGCAGAAGGTCACGGCACCATCGAGTACGTATTGATCTTTCCGCCCTGCATCAGCAACTTTGACTCATTCTCATGTAGGCGTTTTCTAGTAGCAAGCACTAACAGCACCGTTCTGGAGTGCCATGTTCTTGTACTATCCATTTAATAGCAAAGAAACAACAGATACAGTTTTTTATTGATTGCTTAATCAGCTGAACCCCGGAGGCTTTGACTCAGAGCAGATTTATTGACTTGCTAGTTTATAACAACACAATCATCCGTGTGCACCACACCCTCGGGACCTTTGCCCCGTTTCTTCTTGAGCAGTTTTATGAGGCCCCACAGACACAGAATCATTTCACAGTTCAGTATGTACAACAGAAGCTGAGCCTGTCAAAGACGTGTCCTACTGAAACAGTCAGTTCTCTTCAGACAATGCTATTGATCCTGAAAGGGCAATTCACGGCCAGCCCAGGTGCCTCAGAGCAAGAAGGTTCAGGGTTCAAATCCACCTCTGGAGTTTCTGTGCAGAGTTTGCGTCTTTGCCTGGGTTCTCTCCGGAACTGCAGAATCCTCCCACAGTGCAACAAAAACATGCAATCAATATAGGTGAATTAGTGGCCCCTGACTCCCTCCCAATGTGAGCTGGGAATGGTTCCAGCCCCGCTGCAACCCTTTGACAGTCCATACATGAAACCTCAACAGACAGCAAGGCCTAGTTAGATGTCAGGGGTAACAGATAAACAGGCATGGAACAGTAGGATGGGTAAGTTACAATAAATAAAAGCAATATACTAAAGCAACATATCTTAGAAATACCTGAAATAAATACTTAATGAAAACCACGCTTGCATTAAAATATCCATTTGAAATGAGGATTGTCTGCGTTCAGCGGCCTAACAGCTGGGGGCGAGAAGGACTTGGCGTGGCAATTTGTTCTCCTCATGGACGCATGAGAGAGAATTCAGCCGACAGTGCAGAAATGGTGGAACCCAATTTGGGTTGAAGATGATTTTCCATCGAAATAAAAATCTCAAACGGCAAGTGTAGCCATGAATCAAACAGGAGAGGTCACGTTACAATTAGTGCCTTTATATGATATAAAGTAGGAATGTAACAGGAGAAAATGTCTCTCTCTCTCTCTCTGCAGGTGGGATAGAGTGAGGGCAATGACATCAGTCTCTCAAACAAATAGATCTCCAGACTGCTAAAATGGGTCGCCAAACACAGGCTTATTCTGAGGCGGTTAATATGCCTGTGAGGCCCGCCGGTGTAAAAGTGTGTGGGAAAGACATCATGTGTTTGGAAGAGATAATGCCAAAGTACAAGTTTCAAAAACTCAAAACTATTATGTTTGGAGCGGTGGTCACTGTAATGGTGGGATCTTGTTGAGTGAGTGAGTGAGTGAGTGAGTGAGTTAGTTAGTTAGTTAGTTACAGGTTACACTCAAACGGAGACTTGTGAGTATTTCCACAGCCGTCTGACGCCTCTCACCACGGGCAACTCCCGAAAAGGATAGAATAAAGCCCCTCCCTGGGATTTTGGCTCTGGATCCAATTCTGTGGATCCAGAGCCACAGTATTGGTTCTTTCCCTGCCAGAGAGGCGACATTTAGATGGCAAGATCCTTCCATCCAGACTACGAAATCTTTGGTCTCTCGGTGAATGTGACATGCATCACTTTTTTATTTCCATGACCTCTGACCTCTTTGCCATCAGGACGGAGAAGATTGACAAGGTGATAAGGCAATGGGAGGGCTCCTTCTTCCGAGGGAATCCCAAGTTACGGAAGAAGTCGGTTTCACTGCGCTTCGACCTACACATGGCTGCAACCGATGAGGGGTGTGCACAGACTAAACAGGACAGCCTCCCCGACGTGGAGGTGCGTCTCATCATGAGAAGATCTCGCAGCATCCCAGCGATCACCCAGTAACTCTGTCGGGGACTCGTGGGGTCTGGGATAACACTGGTACCGATCCCCCGAAAGACTTGTTCCCACTAGATAATATCTTGCTATCTTATTGCAGAATCAAGTTATTCTCTTGTGGGATAAATAAGATCTGAAATGTTGTTTTCTTTATCAATCCAAACTTTGCCTAATGGGGGAAAAGTGATTATCACAAAGTTGTTATTTATTTTACTACTAAAGGTCTTCATGTGGTACGTGCTTAAGGTTGCTGCAGGAACCATCACACAGTTATCATCACGCCGATAAATCTGGTCCTGGACAACCAAAATGCTTCAGCATGCGTCATGTGAAGCATCTGAGCCAGCGTCCTCCTCCTCACATTTTGTCCCTGACACCGAGTGAAAAACATCAGATCTAACTGCAAATTTTGTACACCGCAGAAAACATGCAAACATACTGATCCGTTTGAGGTCCACACTCATTCCCCAGCCAACCTCAGATGAATCACACTGAAATCTAGTCTAGGATCTGGATATTTCTGGTTATTGATGTGTCACATGTGGTGGTGTCCACGCGGGTGTCGGTGAAGAATACAGACAGTGACGTCCCGTCCAAACAGAAGAACCCTGTACAGAAGCAGAACTAGCTACCACCAGATAATATTTTGTCTCATACAATAACTTGTTTCTACAAGCTAACGTGTTCCCACGAGTTAATAATTTGCTCCTGTAAGATAATAACTTGTACCCATATGATAATACCTTGGTTCTCACAATATAATAGCTTGTTCCCATATGGTAACGACTTGTTCCCGCAAAATAATATGTTCCCATGAGATGACTATTGTTCCCACAAGATAATTACTTCTTCCCCATGGGATAATAACTTCTTCCCATACAATAACAACTTGTTCCTAAATGATATATCCTTGGTTACCACAGGATAATAGCTTGTTCCCATTAGATAATCATTTGTTCCCACAAGATAATAACTTTTGCCCCACAAGATAATTACTTGTTTCCATACGGTAAGAACTTGTTCCCACAAGATAACATGACCCCTCAAGATCAGACTTTGTTTCCACGTGATAATAACCTGCTCAAAATAAATAATACATAAATAATATATAACTTATTCTCACAAGATAGTTTTCATGTTTGCATTTTTCCCATAAGATAATATGAAACTTGGTTCCCACATGACATTAACCCCCTTGCACCTTCAGTTAAAAAATAACTTACTCTCACAAGATTTGCCTTGTTCCCACAAGATAATAACTTGGTTACCATGAGATAATGAATAATTTGTTCCCACAAGATAATAACTTGGTTACCATGAGATAATGAATCATTTGTTCCTACGAGATAATAACTTGTGCGCACCAGATATTAAATAACTTGTTCCCACGAGATAATTACCTTGTTCAAATTGTTCCCACAAGATATATAACAGCTTGATCCCCATGACATAATGAATAACTTGTTCCTACAAGATGATATCTTGTGCGCACCAGATATTAAATAACTTGTTCCCACTAGATTCTTCACTTCTTCAAATTGTTTCCACAAATTATATAACAACTTGGCTCTAATGAGATGATAAATAACTTGTTCCCCCATGATTATAACTTGTGCTTACAAAATAATGAGCTTGTTTAAATGTTCCCATGAGAGAATAAGTCGTAGGAACGAGAGGCTGAATGGAGGAGATGTTACTGACAGAACTCTCAGATCTGATCTCAGTCACTGACCTCTGACATCTGACCATCAGATGCACTAATGTTTGAGGTGACGGTCAGACAACAGCACTGACTCAACTCTGAATCACAGCGTTTCAGATTTCTCTTACCCAAACTGTGGCTCTTGGCTCAGAAAATTATAAAGAATTTATATTATGAGGCTTATCAGTCATCAAATGTTTTATTCCCAGTCAGCACTAAATCATCATAACATGATAGTAGTTCTCATAAAACGGTTATACAGTGAAGTCAAATGTGTGAAAAGGTAATATGCCACATTATTTGCCATATTGTTGAAAACGTGAGCTTTATATTAAACCATCTGATTCATTTATTACGGTTTAATCCGTGCCACTCGCAATCGTTAATGTCAAATTTATCGTGATCATCACATTATATTACTGCGTCATTTTGTGGGGAGGCTGCTGGCCTCTTTCCGCCTTAATCATTTTTTCCGCAAACCTTAAATGCTTGCACTGCAGACCCATACAGCACTTAAGAGGCCTTGAAGTAACATGCTCTAGATGGAGATCATCACAGAAGTCGGTTGGGAAGAGCTGAATGGTTTTTATGGCTAAGTTGACGCTGCAGGCAAAAGTGCCACAAATCAGATTTTTCTGCTCATAAATGTCCCCGATGTGTTTCTTTAATACAGTCAGCAGCACATATCCCACCGATTCTAGAGTTTTTGAGTTCTGACACTTTAATATTGTTCCGAGGTTAGATACAGTTTTGGTATTTGTATTTCTGCGTGCATCTCAGATGAATCTTCAAACATAATTCAACTTAATACAAAGGCAAAGGGAGTTCAGAAAAATAAGAAATGCAGATACAAATCTGAGATAATGAGGCAAAAATTGTCATCCAATAACTAAACCACCACTGTGAAAAACTTAACAGCAAGTCGTGACTTCCCCAGACTCTTCTGAAAACTGGGGCTCAGTGTCTGACATCAATGTGCTGGAATTTTAAAATCCTCTAGAGAAGCCAAATTTGAGGGTTTGTGAGCATGAACTGATCTTTCCAGATCTTTTCGGGCCACATGAATCTGACAGAGATGGACTTACCTAGTCTTCAACTCCCGATCTTCTTTTAGATCGAACGCTGTGCTTGCTTTGGAACAATGGAGCCATAAACTCTGACCTTCACCGAGATGAGAGAGGCATACAGTTTCTTCTAGAATATTTAAAAAATCTTTTTCGACTACTTGGCTGAGTGCGTTAAATTTTGTTTGAAGATCCAACACAGTGTAGAATAAGATACGGTCCAATGCTTCTCCACAGCACATGCATCTGAAACCTGTTGATGTGACGGCGGTGTGAACAGTCAGAGCAGATTTTATGTGGCTTTTCTACCACTTAGCACGCTAACGTCAATGTTTTGTCATCAGTGGTGGAGAGAATTAAAAATAGAGTATGTCAGCGACGAGCTCTGGGAGGCTCCAAATCTATACACAGACGAAAAAAAACCAAACAAATCAAATCCTGTTTTTTGCCTTCTTGCTTTCAGGCTGACGTGTGTCACCACAGTGCTGGAACCACAGCAAACGATGCAAGAAAGAAAGTATCTGCATCCTGGTTTTAGTAATTATATGATAAACTGACATACAGGTGACATTTTCTGTTGCTGATCAGCGTAAATTCGGGCATGCGGTACTGATCTGTTCACACTGATGGCAGATATGCGTCACAATAATAATCAGAGCAATGTCTGAGAGGATTGCAGTTCTCCTTCTTCTCCAGAGGAGGGCGGTATTTGTAAATAGTTAACATGCAGGCGGCTCTTAATCGCTCAGTGGGCCACACTGTCTTTGACAAAGTAGATGAAGAGTTTTTAATGCTAAGGTGTGAGATGGCACCCTAAAATATGACAAATTATAAAAGTGTTGTATTATGAGTGCCTCAGATTATGTTGAGAATATTTAAAGATATGATCTCTGCCCTGTTCTGTGCTTGACTCTGCTTTGCTTCACGAAGCATACTCGTCATTTTGGGTGTATTTATCATTTACAATAAAAAACAAAAAGATTTATGCGCAGACTTGTGTTTTTCTGTCGAATTTTCACCATCATAATTGATTTTGGTCGGAAGACACAAGCCGTTCGTCACAACATGAATGTTTAGAGCTTGAAAGGTGACGCAAACTGGAAAAAAATGACAAAAATAACTCTTGGCTTCTGTTTCAGTCTCAGACATAGACCTTCAGAAGCACACACACAAGTTCAGTACGACATATTTATTGCTCATAATAAGTAGAAAAATACAAAATTTTGCAGAAAATAAACTTGATCATGCGGCACAATAAATACATCATAACAATTCTGAGCTATGCAGGAAATTTTCTGCTTTCAAGCGGAAGGAAATTATGGTTTCTTCCAGAACCTTCAGGATTAATCAACACTATATTTAATAACATCAACTAGTGCAGATTTACATTTTATTTTACATTAGAATCAGTCTTTGGCGAGAAATAAGACATTAAAGGGACGTTGTTGTGTGTCCTTTTACAGTAAAACTGCTTCATGTCTGCAGGAGGCCCCCATGATATAATACTATCATAATACTTTGGTTATTTTAATCCAGCTGTAAAACACTGCTTTTCAGTGTTCCCATGGGTAAACTTTGTCAAAACCTGTTCTATCCAGTCAGACAAAGATCTCAGTCTTTATATCCCTTCAGTCAAATGTGTTGTTTTAAACTGGATCTTCATGCAGACTAGCTGCTGTAATTGTCCCCTATGTTGTCTGCTTGGACATGTTTGTTGTTTTTTACTTTCTAACCGGTCCTCACGTCTGTCATATCTATCCCTTTCAACCTCTCCTTGTTTAAATATCCAAAATAGGTCCTCAATTTTATTTAAACTTTCCAACACGCATCCATCGTATCACCCCCCTCTGGCACACAGGCCGTCATCTTTGCTGCCCTCCTCAGATACAAACTCTGTAGCATCATCTAGCGGACGGGAAACAAAACTGAACTTATAGTTCTAGTACCAAGCATTCTATTCATATTTTCATTTTATGTAATAAAATAATGCTTTACATCCATTTATGATGCAATCTTGCAACACAAAATATTCAGATGTTCTGCTGTGTCGGTTTTTAACCCCCACCCTTAATATCCAGCATAACAGGAATAATCTGGAGTTTGTCTGAGCATTTTTACCGCTTAGAAATGAATAAGCAGGAGCAGCATGCCATCTAGTTAAAGTACATGCTCCTCATGTAGTGTTTGTGGAGTTCAGTCTTGTATGTCTTTATGCATCTGCAAGAGCTGCAGCAGATAGAGTAACTAGTCTCGCTCAAATACAACAGCAGCAGCAGCACTGATGGTCACCATATTGGATGGGTACCATCAGAAAAGCTCAGTATAAAACAGCCTACGTGCATGTAGGGTCTTAATACCCCTGACTGTATTACCACATATCAGTCCTTGAGTCTCTGCGGCTTAACTATGGCGGCCTGAATGGCCGCAACGATTTTCCCACAAGGCTGGAGGGGGTCATATTCTGCAAAGACATGGCACACATTCTCCATGCCAGACTCTATTCCTTTTGTTACGAAGCCAAACGTCCTGTTGGGACAAAGAAACCAAGGGTAAGATTCAATTAGTAAAAAAATAGTAAGAAAATTGAATTTACACTTTAACACCAAATATTGCTCAAATATTGTCTTAATTAACGTCAAACTTACATTGCGCCAAAACTCGAGCCTTTGATCCACCTGCCAGGGTCAGAAAGATAAAGTTTTGGATTAAAATTTGCTTTAATTTGAAGTTCCAGCACTCCGGCCAAAGGAAGGATCACATGATATTTTGTCCGACACAGATTTGCATCATCTCTCTTTAGTTTCATAGCATGTTGCCGTAAACTCACCGTCGACTGTCTGGATCTTCACTGCCATGGCTGAGAAGGTGAGCAGGGTAATGGCGCCTAAAGAAGAGTCTGTGAAGAAAATAAAAATCAGACTTAGATTTAAACACACAAGACACTCTGATTTGGTTGTGTACAATAAGTAAATTCTCAGCGGTAGGCTGACAGGATGTGTCTTTTTCTTACTTCCTGTTGATATCCGTCAGCGTGACACCCTTTGAGGACACCTTCATGTTGACAACTGTTGGTGTGAAGGAACCAGATTTCTTCTCAAACGTGGCGGAAACAGCTTTCCGCACTGCACAAGGACCCGTCAGCATCTCAGTGGGGACGGCATTCAGGTAGACGAAATTGGAAGCTGTGGGGAAGACGGGCGTGGTCACAGTTTGATGAGTGTTCCAGTGAATGCACGGCACAAAGCATGTTGGGTAATAAAGTATAATCCTCAATCGACTGCTGGGTGGTTTAACCCTCTTTTTTCATTCTCATAGGAAAAATAAAACATGATTTATTTGAATTTTATTACATACATGTACAGACCAACAAGCCACAACATTATAACTGCTGACATATGAAGTGAAAATTTTAATTTTGCAAGTGAACATTTTTGTCCTGACGGTGATTCTTGGAGCCTAAGAATCAGAGTGATTCTGAAAACGGCTATGTTGTGTGTTTGTTGCTAGACGATTGGGTTAGAGTATTTCCATAACTGCAGGTCTTGGATTGTCTGCAGTGGTTAGTACCTATCAAAAGCAGGCTACTGAAGGACAGCAAGTGCAACGGAAACAGAGTCCTGGATGATCGTTGATGCAAATGCGGGATGAAGATGAACGCATGTTGTCTGATCCCACACTGTATGCTGAAAAAGTCCATGCTGGTACTGATTAATAAAAGACCCTTTGCATCACAGCTCGATGGATTATGGAATTTATACCCACAGACTGGTGGTTTATTTATGCTCACCCCTGTCCATCAAAAGCACCTACAATGGGTCTGTGGGTCATATGCTACATCTCTGAACCTTTTCATTAATCCTGCTGACGAACAAACAAACACTTGGTGTGTCACAGGTGTGACACAGGTTGTCAAACTTAAGCCCCATTATCTTGATTTTTCTGTTTATCTTTTCCATGTTTGGTTCTGGTACTCAAAACCCACTCGTTTCAGGTTTCCCCGCCCCTCCAGGGTTCTCCTGCCCCAATAGTTCTTAATGTCTTCCGGTGTGTCTTGATAACCCCGCCTCTTATTGTGTTCTAGTCTGTCTTCACCTGACTTTGGGATGTTCTCCAGTGTCCTTCCCTGACATGTTGTCAGTAGCTTTACATCAGTTTTGGACCCTACCTCTGTTTTAGCCTTACAGATTTAGATGTGGGCTTTTGGGTCCTCGTTCTTTTTTTCTAAGTTTCATTCCTGACAGTCTGGTTACAGTAGAATAATGCCTCGGACTGGATTTAATCTAGACCAGTTTTTCCATGATTCTGCTGTATGGTCTTTTACTTCAGGCATTACTAGAAGATGAACAAACTCAATGTCTAATCTTGAACTGCTGCCAATCAAACAGGCTTCACATTCATTACTGTCATTATGACCCACCTGTTTTACTCGTATCCTCTGATGTGGGTTTGTCATTCAGCCTCTCTTCAGCACCCGCGTCTGTGTGAGCAAATAGGAGATGAGCTTTTTTTTTGTTGTCTATCCTTTAATATATTTCTGTCTCTCACACACACACACACACACACACACACACACACAAACACACACATGGTGTCATGCAACAACGCCCTACCTTCTGAGTGCAGCAGCAGTTTGCAGGGTAAAGCATAAGCTGAAATGGTGTGCTGGTAGACCAGTGCAGAGAGACTTCCTGCAACAGAATCACAAGAACAGAGAAAAAACCTTTCTGTCACTGCTTGAGTATGACTGACAGATCCGTGACCTCGACGGGTCCATATCCCTGATAAGCCCCTAAACCGCTGAATTGTACGAGCAAATCTCCCTAAATCAACTCCTGAAATCAAATGTTAGGTTATATGTTTTTTTGGTTAAAAACATTAACTAGTACAAGAAAATAAAGTAATGAAAAAACTTGATCTCCTCAAGTCGAATATATATACATCAAATTTAAACTAAATGGTACCAATGGTTGACAAATTATGGTTTGGGATAAAGCTTCCCGTGGTATCAAAAATATACAACTGACCTTCCCCCAAATGAATCCATTTCTTCCTCGCACTAAAATCTATGGTGTGATGAATTCAAAAATGATCCATGAAATGGTTTTTGAGTTATTACGTTAGCAACAAGGATCTGCGACGATGAAGATTCCATAATATCCCAGACTTTTTGGGGATATAATGAGGATATTCCTGATCTTTTTTTAGGGGACATGAAATTGTTTCCTGAATATTCTGAATTTTTTTTGGGGAACTTGGGATAACGGGCTGTGAAAATGTTATTCAATGTTCTTTTGTTGCCACGTTTGGATCTGTTTATCAGTAAATATCAGTAAAGACAGAAACCGTGAGAACAGAGAAATTAGTGCATGGACTCTGAAAAGACTCCCTTGAATAATGGCAGTGGTTGTGAGAACACACCCTATGAAGTCACACCCACTTCACAGGAAGCCAGACATGGCTCACTGGGTGGATGGTCAGATGTCAACAGCATGAATGTAGAAAGATCGTAATGTGCCGCACATAATGGTCATAGTTCACCTTGACTCACCAAAGTATGGTTCCTGAGAAGAGCCTTTAATGCGTACGCCCTTGGCCGAGGATTCAATGAGGAAGTGTCTGACAGGATCCGAAGTGTTCTCCTCCGCTGTAATGAAATCAGAAAGAAAGTTAATTTTTAGTTTATGACCAATTATACAGAGATGATTCACATTATATATAGTGCTGTGAAGAAGTCTTTGACCTGATCCTGGTTCTGTTTCTGTAAATCTCAGACTAAACTGTGTCACTGTGCTGCAATGTGTTCCTGTCTGTGATTATGGCCTCTCCTCTAGACCCTGCAAGCAGAACTGTGTTTGATTAGAATGACACATGATTCAGTAGGAGTCTTATTTTATCTTATGTTATTTGATTTTCCTTAAAGTTTTAGTCCATATTTTTATATCTCCTGATATATCTTACTATTTTAGCCTTAATTTTCTTTTTATTCTTTGTGTTTTTCTGCTTTATTCTCTGTATTTTTCTGGTTTATTCGCTGTATTTTACTGGTTTATTCTCTGTATTTTACTGGTTTATTCTCTGTATTTTACTGGTTTATTCTCTGTATTTTACTGGTTTATTCGCTGTATTTTGCTGGTTTATTCTCTGTATTTTACTGGTTTATTCGCTGTATTTTTCTGGTTTATTATCTGTATTTTACTGGTTTATTCTCTGTATTTTACTGGTTTATTCGCTGTATTTTACTGGTTTATTATCTGTATTTTACTGGTTTATTATCTGTATTTTACTGGTTTATTCGCTGTATTTTACTGGTTTATTATCTGTATTTTACTGGTTTATTATCTGTATTTTTTATCATGGTTTAATGGCTATATTTGTGTCATGTTTCACTGTAAAGAACTTTGTAGCAGTGTTTTGAAAATTGCTTTATAAATTAATAAAGTACAATAAAGTAAGTCAGTCTGCTCTGACTAATAAAGTACCTGGGTGGGCCCCGGGACTGGGGATGGAATTTTCCACCTTCATGGCCAGACCGAAGCAGCCTCTGAAGGAGGTGCTGTCTCTCACCACAAATGTTCCTGCTTCCTTGTGCTTGACCATGGCATCAGCTAGAACGAAATCAGAATCCCAGAAAATATGTGAAATCCATTATTTCATATATTCCTCAGAAGATCCGATGTGAAATTACAAAAACACTTAATATTTGTAGTAAGCTAAAGTCTAGCTCTTATGCCTTCAGGAATGCTTCGAGACTCTTACCTTCTGCTCTGTTGATATGTGGACGGAACCAAAACTTTGACGTGTCCATGACAAATTTCATCGAGGGTGGATTTCCATTAACATGGAAACCTAAACAAGCAAAGAAATATATCAGTGGGTCGTAGGTTTTAAATGTGACCACGGTAAGCTACGACATCACAGGCTACTCACTGTGAGGAGAGAGGGGCTTTGAGCTGGACACAGTGACTCTCTGTGGGACGTAAGGTTCTGGCCCTCGAGGCTCTGGAGCTCCGTTGATCAGCAGAACAGGAATATCAGTCCAAGATCCAGACAGGGAAGATGGACTGCTCTGCGCTCCGCGGACGGAAATCTCCAGCAGATGTCTATGCTTTGTCAGCGAGGTCTTCTCCGGGCTGTGCCTGCTGTCGAAACCCTTCATTCTCTGCACATCAGTGAAGGAGCCAGACGTGTGAGTGAGGATGGACTCTGGAGAGTCAGCATCTTCACTGGCCAGCGACAGGTTGCTGTGCAGCGAGAAAGAGGATTCAGATTGTTACATTCGTCTTTGTGCATCAGCCACCAAACATGAAGCAACGTATCTAAACATTGCTGCAGGTCAAAACTGTGAGCCTCACCTGCCGAGGAGGTAGCTGGTGTCGGAGCATGTTGATGTGGAAAACAGCGACGCCGCACTATTTCTGTTGGATGGTGACAAACGCAGGGACCCATGGGGAAAAGCAGCATCCTGCCTTGGTGAAGGAATACGTCGGGGCGCACTTCCACATAGTAGCAGGGGCAGGGGAGAGCAGCTGCGGTCGCTCGGCGAAGGGATGGGGATGCTGGGTGATGTGGAGGGCATCACAGAGTACGAGAGAGGACATCCTCTGGCGACCAACATGCAGTGAGAGGCCTCTTCAGGAGAGGACATGTCGTCTGAGGATTGGGAGGAGAACGTCGCGGCAAATCCTGAAAAAGCATTGTGACATGTTGTGAAGCAAACATGCCTCATGTTTTCCATGGCTTCATCTCTGTTATCTGAAAGGGCTTGGCCTTTGTAAAAGATCTAGAAGCTTTGATAAATGCCTTCATATTTCTCCTGCAGGAACCTGTCTGCACCACTTTGGATCATTCCATCCATAATAAACCGCTTTGAATTGTGTATTTCAGCTGTTACATAGACATCTGATCTCCTCAAGGCGTCCCAACTTGTCTGTGTACTTAAGTAGGGCATCCTTGCCTCACCCTTTTGGTGAGCTATAGTGAGTGAATTCCTGCCCTGAGGGAGCAGCTTTTTGGCTGTTAGTCAGAACCCTGAGCTTTTATATAATATGACGAATGCATTTACTGAAATATAAAATCTGTCTGATGGAGCTAGAAGCTGTTGCTGTAATCGTTGTTGCAAAACGAAGTACTGGAAATTAAATGTACCTCCTGCTGACTCATGCCCACACTTTCCTATCAAAGAAGGAGGGAACACCCGTCCCACCTCCGTGTCTCCTTGATGTGATTTCTCAGGTTCTGTAGCCTAATATGGACGGTATGGCAAAGTCCAGATTGTAATCCAAGAACACCTTAAGCGGTGCAGTTGTCCATTATTACCCCGAGTTATGTGTTCTGCTGATTTTATGAGGGTGAGCATGGTTTGAGTGTGCTTCATGACACACCTCTACAGGATGGAGGCGCTCCTTTTTACACTGTGTTGACCCTGTTGATGTGTTTGAGTAAGGAAAAGCTCTAGGAGACTGGTGCAGAAAGAAAAACAAAAGAATACTTCAGTGCCGTACCTGTAGAAGGACTGAGGGATGTGGGACTTCTTTCCACCTGAATGGGCTCGAATGTCGGATCCAGTTCCATGATGAGGCGGTTGAGATTATCCAGGGAAATGTCAAGATCTTGGTCATCATGGTTACAGCCGGGCTCTGCGAGACGGGCATGTTGATTGAGTGTCTGCTGGTCTTGGCCCAGGCTGATAGTTTGACCCACTCTCAGAACGTGACTGGGTATCATGGGGGACATGCCCTCGACTGTAGGCATCATGTTAGTAGAGCTCAGTGTCTTCTGGGAAAGAGGGAGAGACGTACAATGGCCAGATATCAGTTTCACTGTCTTCACTGGAATAACACACTCACTTTTGTCCCCTATGGTTTTCCATCATGCTCTTTTGGGCGCTTCCTTTTTTACCTCCATTATGGAGGTCATAATTGTGAGGTAGCAGGTTACTGCAAAACTCCATCAATGGTTTTCAGTGATATTTCATACGGTGGTGGATTAGAAAAGGTCAGTTCATGCTCACAAACCCTCCAATGTGGCGGGACAAAAGAAGTTCTACAAAAAAAAGAGCGGGTCACAATTCCACCACAGCGAAGTCAGAGGCTGATTTCTGTCTATCAGAAGCAGTTGTTGCTGTAAGGTCCGGGGAGTGAATACTTTCTCGCACCATTCATTTTGGTATTTAATATCCTTTTTAACATTATTTAATAAGATTATGACCAAAGAATTTGTATTAAATGCTCCGTGAAGACCCCTCATTCTTAGCGTATACCTATTTTTTGTTTTTCTATCTTTAATAGTGACACAAAATTGCCTCCATCAAACGGTTGAGCGGAACATTAAAAGGTTATCAAACAACAACTTACCAAAATTTGCAACTGTAGGATTTTGATCAGAATTGTTCTGTTTACTATTTTTGGTTGCACCCATAAAATACTAGTGCTGTTTATATGCAGGATGTAGTTACTTTGTTACTTTTCGGCTTTTGCATGGAGGATCTGGTTGGCTGGAAAGGGTGCAGCTCTTTGCTGCCCTGTTGCTGGAATTGAAGCAGCGATGCTTCAATTCCGGCAAACGTCTGTTGCCTGACGGACCCTTTGTTACTCTGCCTGCCTCCTACTTCTCCACCCGTCCTTATCAAATAAACGTGTCAGAATACTAGTCAGATAATTGCACACCTCTGTTTCTCAATCCATGCATAAAACTGCTTCATGAATAATGACACAAAGTGAGTAAATGGTTTAGTCCAAGGCTGACATCAGCAGGGCGGGTGTGACCTAGAGGGGGGTGATCTGCTCATCCCGCGTCTCGCCTGTCACACGAGGCGTGGTGCTCAATGAGTCAACCAGCTAGAACAGTGGTTACTATGACTACACTAGTGTTTTCCTACAACATGGCAACACTTTGAGCGTGAACATGATATTTGGAAAGTAATTCTAAAAAGTGTTTTCAATCCAAAATTGTTTCATTTTGGTCATGCATATGAGCTATAATGCAAGTTTTAAGTCATCCAAAGGTTTACATCTTAAGGAATAAGAGCATCACAATCAACTTTAAAATGTGTTTTCTTGCCCCTGATAAGAATGTAGTAGTAATGATAATAATGATGATAATAATAATGATAATAGAAGTAATAATAACAATAACACAGAAAGACAACACCACACTGAGGCAAAACAGGCAGCAATCCAGGAATAAATAAGTAATGTTCACATATTTCTTCAAGGATGGCATGTGTATATGATGTCTAAGCTAACGTAGAGGCAAAGAAAGGTTATCTTACCTTATTTTCTGGTGGTCAGGATTCCTCAGCTGCAATTCTGTCAGCGTGTGTTTTACTTCGAAGATCAGAGCGTGGCATGCTTTTATTAATGGAATCCCAACCCCTTTCCCTGTCAGCCTATCAGCAGAGAGGATCTTATCCATGCAGCTCCAACTGATGATGTCTTACTGGAAGTGTATGTTTATGGCGGAAATCCACAGGCCTCACAGGCGTGGCTCGATTTAAGACATGTCATTTGTCTTAAATGGAGAAAAATTCAAAGAAGAGTAACTTTTATTCTGTCTGGGGTGTTAAACCTTCATATATTGGATTAATGATGTTAATTGTAACAATTATAATATCTACTATGATTATGCTCTGGCATAATAGGTATAAAAAAATATTTATTTTTTTCACAGAACAATTTGTATTTCTTTATTGAACTTTTATTTTTATTTTGAATTAACAAGATGCTGTCTGTGTGTGTGTGTGTGTGTGTGTGTGTGTGTGTGTGTGTGTGTGTGTGTGTCTGTGTGTGTGTGTGTGTGTGTGTATGTGTGTGTGGTTTATTTTAATTTATTCTAGGAGGTGTGCTCTAATATTGTTCATAGTCAGACCACATATTTAAAACTAGGTAATACATGGAAAAATAATTTTCCCTTTGTTCCCTTAGTTTCCTTGCATCTTCATTCATAGTCAAGGATTTGTGAAATGTGGCCGTTCGTAACCTCTGCATTTGCGTTACGTGTTCCACTTGACGATGAAGTTATAAACATCAACGCTCCTCCTACTGTTTTTGAAGTGTATCCCTTTTCTTGTGGTGGTCAGCGATGATCTGTATAGCTTCAGGAGAAGCCTGCAGGAAGCTTGGTGACTAACCAGTGCGCTCAGATAGTAGTCTAGTCTAGTGAATTCTTTGAGTCTGGTCCGCGGTCATCAAAGACTCCAATTTGATTGTGACTCAGTTGAGGTGAAGTACTTTTTAGAGATTTAGGTGCAGCTTTTGAATGGGATTGTTTGTGGACAGAGCTTTTCTTAAATCGGGACAAAGCTACTACTGACTGACTCAGAACATCCTTTTAACCCTTGAAGGTGCAGTGTGTAAAATTTCGTAGCCTCAAGTGGTGATGTATGTTGCTTCTCAGATCAACCCTCCCTGCCTAAGAGTCTACGGTGGCCTACAAGTGTCAAAATATGTCATGCAGCAGCCTGTCAGGCGATGAGGTTCCACGCCATATTTGCATCAAATCTTGCCAAGCCGATCCAGAGGGCCCACCCCTCGCGGAGAATATATTCCCAGCAGGGGAATGCTAGCACCGGGAAGATGTCTCGGGAGAGATTTCTCCCCCTCACCCTCAGACATATTAGTCAGCAGCAACAACTTACTCAATAGCTTCTCCTTCAATTCATTAGTTTTTTTCAGCTTGAAAACACAAAAAGCCGTCTCTACAGCCTGTGTTACAATAATCCGTTAAGGCTACGCTACAAACAAGGAAGCTAACGCGCTCCCTCTCAATTTATAAGGGGCTTTTCTAAGCTAGCATTAACGTAACAATTCTTATTTTCAACTGATCATACACTAATAAAACATAGTTATGTTTGGTACAATTGATTAAAGGTTCTAGCTTGTCCTGTGTGGCGGTATGGCACATTTTGATGTTTTGCCATGAAACAGGAAGTTGTAACTCCGCTGTCCATGGTCCATACTCCTGCAAAAATGTGTTATCAGCTATTGTATTAGCACCTCCTTGTGCCAGCAGGAAAATCCATTGACCTCAGATTGTGTCAGATAGGTTGTAACGCATAGATGAAACTTTAGTCTGAATATAGGGAGCTTTTACAACATTTCCGAGAGATAATTTGTATCACACACACACACACACACACACACACACACACACACTTTCAAAGACAATCACAGTGCGAGGATGGTCGGTGAGTACGAGGAGTGATCTGATTGGTCACCACTGCTGCGGCGGTCAGCAATCACAAAAACATTTCATGATAACTCCACACATGTCAAAGATTTTGTCATGAAAAAAGTAACTTGTAATAACTCAACTATCTATATTAGAACCTGACCCACACATCAACTATGCCTGGTTTAAACCCCATAAAAAGTTCCCAATCTCCTGTGTTGTAACAGCAATCACCTGGATTGAACTACTCAAAATTTGTGAAGGAAGAACCCCGGGCCCGTGGCTCCAATGATGTGCCGGTGTTCTCCGCTTGTGCTTGTAGGGTCCTTACTGGGTCCTGGGCTTGTTCATTGTACCTGGGACCCTGTGATGCTGTGGGTTCTGTGGTCCGGGTGTTTTTGCCGCTTGGGGGGATTGACCGGAGGTCCAACGAAGACAGATAGTCTTCGTTGGACGATGGAGAGGGCCCATATGCACCGGTGGGGGTTTTACTGCATGATCCTAGCCCAACACACCAGCATCTACTAAAATGCGATCTTCAGTGTTGATTGTGGCCATTAATGGCTGCTAGGCCCGAGTTTGAGGTAAACAAACTGCCCTGTGTTTGGTTCTTTGGACTCATTAGGCTCTGGGCTGGCTGGGATGCATGGAACACAAACCATGCCTCACTCACACTGCTCATTAATGTTACTGCCTGTTTTCTCATCTTTGTTTGTCTTATTTTGTCTCTGTTTCACACACGGTGTATCAAGCCCTCTTCGATGGAAAACAGGTGTTATAATAATAATAATTTATACATTTAATCTATGATGCACTTTACATTTGGATCAAATCTCAAAGTGCCACAAAGTAAAAGCAGATAAAAGCATCAATAAAAAATATAATAATAACTACATTAAAATATGACCAAAAAGCAGCAATGTTAATTAAAGTTATAGGTTCTGCTAAAAAGGAAAGTTTTAAGTCCTTTTTTAAATGTGTCAGTCGTCTGTGGAGCCCTCAGATGGTCAGGGAAGGCATTCCACAGACGAGGGGCAGCAGAACAGAAGGCCCGATCAACCATGGTGCTGAGCTTAGTCCGGGGAAGGAGGAGGCGGTATGAGTGGGTAGAACGGAGGGATGGTGTTGAGGTCAGTGATGTCAGTGTTAGTTCCAAATAAAGAGTAATAGGCTTGTCTTTCAAGGAGGGCTGTTGCGGGTCACATACACACACTTACACGCACATATATAACATTTATCTGTTGCAAGATCAAACTGCGCGTATTTTAGGAAACGGTTTTTAGCCAATCTTGGCACATACCACAAGATTACATGCAAATAGACGGGAAAAAAATTATGTGAAGTTATGTCCGTAAAAGAAAAAAAAGTTCCCCCCTAGTAAGTAAAATATGAACTATTAATCTAAATTATAGTATACAAGATAGATCTCCTCAAATCGAGATCATTTGCACCAAATTTGGACTGAATCGGACCAACAGTTGAGAAAAACGGCCTGAAAACTTTTTTGGATAAGGCTCCCCCTAGTGTCCTAAGTTTCCAACCGACCATTCCAAAAATGAAATAATTATTGAGCTATCATCATTTAACATGAAGGATCCGTGGCGGCCGCGGCGCAGTGGAAGCAAAGAAGATTCTTTAATATCCATGACCTTTGAAATTTGACTTTATTATATCCTTGGGATCCCATTGAATTAAGTTGAAATTGTAGTGCCACCTTTTGGCACCAGGAAATGTCTTTTTTCATACCTTGATGTTCTCAGGCGAGTCCATCCATTATTTTGTCCTCAGACTGGGTTAGAAACGTCAGAAGACTTCAATGAAGCTTTAACTTGAAACGTACGCCACACACTACTGTTGATTTTCACCATAGAACAGGAAGTCAGTGCTTAGTGACAAACCCTTTAATGATGAAATATTATCTGAAAGCTGTGATCGTAAAGGCATGGGAAATGTCAATCATTCGGCAGGAAACAGGTAGTTGTGATAACTGCGCAGTTCTTGGTCCAGTCTTTGCTAGATTTTGCACGTTGGATAAGAGTCACACCTTAACACCACCACATGCCAATATGTAGCTCCAGTAAAGGCTTCACCAGCTGCCGACAGGACGTAATGTTTTTCATGATAGTGTGGTTTTCCCATAATCCATTGTGAAATGATGTAGACATGTGCACAGTGCATGACGTCGTTATCCTTGAGCCACTGTCAGTAATGCCGGAAAATAAAGGCCCTTGTTTACCTGTGAATGTCTGCCAGAAAATCGGAGGCTGGTGCACGCCCTATTGGACTCGTCATTATGAGGACTTGTTCAGAGCTGCTTGTAGGTAGCGTTGTTTTTTTTTCTCAGCCAGGAGGAGTTTGAGGAGGTTTACGATTGTTGTTGTTTGAGACTTCGTCTGTTTGTGTGGGACCAGGAGAGCAGAATCTCCTGGTCCCATGGTTACTTCAGGAGTTTTTTTCAATGAGCAGTGTGAGTCATGACATTGCCAGCGTAGAATTTGTCTATAGCTTGACATTTTAAATCAATATCTAAAATGTAACCTGTGTTGTATAACTGAATAAGAGAATAAGAGAATAAGAGAATAAGAGAATTACCCTAATCTGCATTTTACAGCACCGTCTTTGAGTCAAATTGAATTTTTTCTCATTTCATACACAAATTAGCCTTAACATTAAAACGATCTGCCTAAATGGTGTAGGTCTACGTTTTGCCGCCAAACAGCTCGGTGCTGCGCTCTGTGTTCTGACACCTTTCAATCTTTCTATCCAATCTTGCAAGAGCAGCTTCACATTGGGGCCCAATGGGTTCCCATGACCCCAGGGTGGTTCTGCAGTTATCCTTCCTGAAACCACTTTAGTAGGTACTAACCTCTGCAGACCAGGACCAACCAACAAGACCTGCATATTGTCTGAATATGTCATATGGGTGTTTTCGGGGCGGGACTCTGATCCAACATGTGATGTTTAGGACCGATGTGATGTTTTGAGAGCAGATGTTTAAAAGGGAGATTCATGCTGCCGTGGCCACGCCTGTCAATTTACGGAAAAAGTCTTTGATTACTTCTAATCCTCTATGCTTTGACTTGATTTTCCCCAAATGTCATGTTGATCGGGTCGAAACTCTAGGATGAGTATGGATTACCTTGTGTTTTCCTGCCACACCTACACCATTATTCAAAAACTCACATCCCTCACAAAAACACATCTCCAACTAATTTCTCCTGAGCTTCTACTCATGCTGCATCTTTAGTCATGCATCAAAGTACCACTAATTGGCCCTAGACCTAGTAGCACTTTGAGATTTGATCCAAATGTAAAGTGCATTATAAATTAAATGTATTATTATTATCCTCATTATGAAAAGAAAGATGGTTTCTTCTCATTCGGGCATCTTGATGGCGGGACCATATTAGTTGCCCTGTAACATCCGGAACATTCATCAGAAGTCAAGCTTTCAGTAAAAATGTCCGACTTCCGGTTGGGTTTATGTCATAGCACCAAGATACTTTTTGGTAAATCTTAACATGATAAACCAATGAACTATATGTCGGACTTCTAGGTGAAAATAAGTCCAATCGGGTGGGTCTTTTGAACATTTCTAAGGGGCGCTGTGGTGTAGTTTTTCCATGAATTTTTACCGCGACCCGTAATATATAAATAATATATAAACATAAACATAATATATAAACATACTCTGTATATAGAGAGTGTTTTGACCACGACAGTCGTCTGTGGAAAGTTTCATGACTTTTTGGAGAATGGTTATCCCCCCCAAAAGTTGATTCATTTTGGAGGAAAACAATAATCTGGGCAAAACAAACCTTGAGTCCACTCAAGGTTAAAACCTTGTATCCCTATTTGTTTTTTCTGTTTAATTATATCCCCGAAAAGTCGAATATTGTGGGGTCGTCATCGTCTGCTTTTACAACGCAGGGGATTGGGGGCTTTTCGTGGATATACCCTTGCTGCTGGGGACGACAACATTGGCCTGGTTTATATGATTCATATGTTTGGTTGCTCATCAGAGGTTCAAGTAAACTGATAGTAAGCCCAGTAGATATTTTATTTCATGAAGTCTGTGAATTTGTACAAAAAAGAAATGGATTTTGAATGAAAAAAATATGAACTGACAAAGAGTCGGACACAATACAGAGAACAAAAAACACACTTAACTGTCCGTTCTATGGTAACTTCTGCTATGAACTTGTAAGCCGATACTTTTGTAAAAGACTTTCATCCGGACCAGACTGTGAGGTCTGCAGGCTGGGGTCCAAACTAGATCAGCTTTATGGCGAGAACGTGGTGGTGGTTTCGGTATCAGTGGCCTGTGAGCTTCTCCTCCTGCCGCGTGCAAACCTGAAGAGCATCTCGTGGCTCATGCAACCCATATCCGTCATCAGCTTCAGGAGGTCGTGACGGAATTTAACCCCAATGAAGGCATAGACGAAG
The DNA here is from genome assembly GCA_009660295.1 of Lophius piscatorius. Classification (NCBI taxonomy): domain Eukaryota; kingdom Metazoa; phylum Chordata; class Actinopteri; order Lophiiformes; family Lophiidae; genus Lophius; species Lophius piscatorius. Next base: position 53,059 of record VRLP01000746.1, read on the forward strand.
GGGTTCAGGCAGCACCTTAGGAAGGCCACACACTGGGTGACATCAGTGGCATACAGGAGACTGTTGTCGTGGTTACAGTCTTCAGTCCCACCTGTTGCTGCAAAAACTGTTGACCAGAAGAGGACCAGGTTGTAAGGCACTTGGGTGAGGAGGAAGACGGTGACCACTGCCAGTATGACCTTGATGGCCTTATTCCTATCAAATGTATGAGCCTGGCAAAGGGTGTGGACAACGGCGCAGTAACAGACGCTCATGACCAGGAGTGGAAGAGCAAAAGCCAGGAGAATCTGGGTGATCTGGACACCGATACGAAGATGGTCAGAACTGCTGGAGTAGCAAGTGCATGTGCGGTTATTAATGGTGGTGTAACTTATATCAGGTATGGAGACGATCACTGCCACCACCCAGACGCCAGCCGATGACACCTTGCTGAGAAACATCGCTTGGGATCGGTGGCGGTAAAATGAGACGGCCTTCGCTATGGCGAAGAAGCGGTCCACACTGATGAGTGATAGAAGGAACATGCTGCTATAGAAGCTGACCTTGTAGATACCATGGATGGCTTTACACACCACCAGGCCGAGCACCCACTCTGTCATGGAGTTAGCGGCCCAGAAGGGGAGCGAGAGAGCAAAGAGCAGGTCTGCGCAGGCCAGGTTGAGCAGGTACACATCCGTCATGGTCTTGAGCCGCTTAAAGTAGAAGACGGTGAGAATGACCAGCATGTTCCCCGTCAGGCCCAAGAAGCAGATGATGGAGTAGAAGGCTGGGTTGAACCAACTGCGGAACTGGCGGTTGGATACTTTGTCACAAAGCTCAGGGATATCGCTGTAGTCTACAGAGAAGTTGTAATCTTGATAGTTCATGGCGGTTGTATTCTCTCCAGTATCAGCCAAGCAAGACTGAAATCAAGGATAGATAATGATCAAATTAATTGAAAAGTAAAGCAAGCAAGAATCACGTGTCAAACTTTCAGTTCCCGGTTGGCGGTTTTGGTTGTTTTTGGTTCTCCCCCACCACAGGCTGTCGTTATTCTCCTGCTATTTTCACCTTTCGGCAGATTCAAAGCACTGCAGACATCAGATCTTTCATGTTTAGAACTTCAGTGAGGAGTTTTTCGCTGGTGTTTATTTCCTTACCTTAAAACTAATAAACCATGTCACCACAGCAGGGAGAAGCTTCCAGAGATCTGACAGACAGAGTTCAGAAGATGAGATCAAGCACCAAAACAGAAAAAAAAATGGTTATATCTTTAACAAGCAAATCAGTAGTACTCTGATTCACTTCTGCAATTCGGATTCTAAAGGTGTGGAAAGAGACAAACTGAAAGTGAAGAGCCAGAAAAATCTTTGTGGTACAACCCTATGTCTTTCAAACTTAATATGCTGACATCAGTCGGTCGTAAATTAATAACCTCTGACCGGTAAAGTCAGAAAACGTTCATTATGTTCTTACAGTGGAACCTGTCAGCAGGTGAGCAATTTAGTTGAAAACAGGAAAAATGGACAAGCGTAAGGATTTGTGCAACTTTGATAAGGGCCAAATCATTAGAGCATCAGAGTTCTCGGGTCCTCCCAGTCTGAAGCGGTTAGTACCCATGAAAGTGGTCTGAGAAAGGACAATAAGGGGTCGTGGGCGCCTAAGGCTCATCGACATGTTTTCTGATCCCCCGTAAAAGCTACTGCAGCACATATTTATTAAAAGATAATACTGGTTCCAATGGAAAGATGTCAGAACACAAAGTGCGACACAGATGTGTCTTGACGGACGAAGGGGATCTGACACAATACTAGGCCAGTGGTTTGAATGCTATGATTGAGCGACGTACTGTGAAACCCAGATTTTATTAGCATATTCCTGCTGTTGAACCTCAGAAAGGTTTCTCAAAGCCCACAGAAGACATTGGACTGGTGGTTTCACCGGCTAAGCACTCATTTTTCATACAAGTGAACAAACCTTTCTGAGAAAATTTTTAGGGATTCCCCTTTAAAATTTCATTTGGTCATATTCTTGTCTGGAGTGGGTTCAGACTATAAGAGATATCGTTTTGCTTTTGCTCAAAGACGGGCTTCTTATTGAGAAACCATTTTTCAATGAACGTAGTGGAGAAGGGTCTCACTTCTATGTGGTTATAAGATAATAGAACACAGGATAAGATAACATAAAGACTCAAATAGAGATTTAAAAAAAATGTCACTACAGAATTTGAATAAATAATATAAATGAAAGTATATAATGTATACAATTAAACTATTTATTATAGTATAGTATATAGTGTAGTGAGAGAGAGAGAGCGAGAGAGAGAGATTGAAGGATAGAGAGATAGAATAGTGACTAAAAATGAAGACACACTTACAGTAAGACATCTGAAAGACATGTAAAGATAAACATAAAATATATATATATATATATATATATATATATATATATATATGCATACGTACTTACTTAAAAATCCATTTAATATACGCATGCATACACATACAGACTGAAATATTATCAGATAATATATAATACTATATAATGTATATATATATAGTAATTCCAACATCTATATTCTTTAATAGTACTATTATCATATTTTTATATTAGTGTGTAGTTTTATAGTAAATATAGAATAACAACGTTATGAAACAGTGCGATTACAGAATTCTATTGTAATTATAGAATCTCATAGAAGAAAATATCAGAATGGACTGAGACCCCTTCATTTAGACAACATTCTCATCCGTGTGTTCTTCCAGAGAAAGGTCCCAAGTTGTTCAATGACCAACGGGATCAGACAAAAATTCAGTTTGAAGACCTCCTTAGCAATTTTTTATTGGAATTCTTACATTGACACGGTATTACTATTTAGTTGTGACAGTGGTTTTTCAAATCAGTGCGGGCTGATAAATGATTCATACCCTGCTCATCACTCCCTGCTCCACAAAATGTCAGTTAGTAATTTCATACCAAACAACCCGCTATCCCTTCTTTACATTTTCATATTCTTAAATGGATTCATCCTCCTTCTTAATCATCATAATCCCGATGACTACTCTACACATATTCATTCACAAAAGCGCCTAAAAGATCTGTTCAACAATCTGATAAGGTACTCACGGCTGACGGAGGTCATATCGTCTCAGCACTGCACGATGTAGGTGAAGCCGAGAACCTTTTTTTTAAGTTGTGGTGGTGGTTTCCCCTCATGAAAAAAAAACAAAAACCCATATTGTAATTTTTTTCTCCTCAGCTTAGTGTATCACATGAGGAAAAACACAGACTCCAACTAAAATACAGTTTAACCCTGCTTGAGCACATTTTGAGTCACTGTTCTTTTTTGAAAAAACATGAGCCCCTTGACTGAAACTGTGTATAATAATATGACCTGGGGGCAGCATGTATATGATAAAGGGTAAGGGGCCAAGGATGGAGCCGTGATGGTCGCCACAGCTGAAAGGGGGCGCTGAGGAGGAGGCCTTAACTATGGGTATTTAGAAAGACCTATTTGATAAGTAAGATTTTTTTGATGATAGCATGTGGGGATTTACTAAACAGAATCATGATGACAAAACCAAAAAGTCTAATAAGGGTTAAAAAGTTCAATTTTTTTTTTTTTTAAATATGCTTTATGCCAATTTTTTTTTTTCCTTTAATGGAAAAATATAGAGCGTTTAAAATATTAAATTAATAAAGGCCCTAAAAAATGAAATATGTAAAGAAATAATTTTACCAGGTTTTTTTTCTCGATGAGGACATTTAGAGATTTGAAGTGGACACTCCAATTTAACCGCTTCCTGCTCTTACATTATTGAATATTTGTCTGACATACTAAAATCTATTAAGACAAAGTATATGCATATTATTTTATCAAGTTAAAAAAAAATGTTTTTGTCCTATTCTGTTCTTACTGTAAACACACAGTGATTTTGAGGTAAACACATTGATAGATGATGTAATAGCCAGCGTTTATTTGTTTTGCATTTGTGCATCTCTTCACAACACACCCAGTATGATGGTCCTATTCTTATTGCTCTGGATAGCAGATGAAACCTTGAAAAACTGCCTTTGTACCCAGACTCACCATACCTGCTCAGTCTCCTGCAAAGCTGTAGGTCTGTGGTCGTGGTTTCTCGCTTACACTTTGAGTGCTGCTTACCACACCGTATAACATGAGGCAAGCAGCAACGCAGGGGAGGCCCAATAACTTCCACCAACGCCATTTCAAGAAAGGCTCCATGTGTACACCACTTTCACACTTAAATGTTGATTCCGGTCATAGTTTGCACTGAAAACAGGAACTGAAAACAATACCTTCATGTATAATCAACTTCCCTAACCTGTTTGATGCAAAAAACGAATAACTAAAGTATGCCACATGCAGCAGAGGTTGATACAAGCTTCCCCAGTCTCTGCACTCTCTTTCCGTACAGTGATATTATGTAAGAATAAAGGCTTTTGGAGTATACCGTTTTTACAGATTTCCCAGAAATGTCCATTTATGGAACAAATGTGTGCTTTATATCACATGTATTAGGACAAAGGAGAGATTGTTCGGAGTAGAAAAGTTTATTGGTATAAATATGCATGAGGAAATTCAATTCAGACTGCACGTTTGATCGACTGTTTTTGTAAAGCTGTACATGAATATCCTTCTTGAAGCAAACGTTGTTACACCATCTACACAATTACGATAACATGAAAAGTTCTCCGCTGAAAACTTGCAATATTGACCATAACAACACACAGAAATGTTCTAAGCATACTGCTTTTGATTTGATTGACAGCTAGCAAACTTGAGAACAATGGTAGTCGAGCATTGTACAGCATCATGTTGCAGTCTTGGATGGGAGGATGGTGAACCGATGTACAAATGTAGTAAAAATGCTCCAAATAAATAACAAAAAAATAAGAGCTACTTCTAACGACTACAAACTCCTGAGACAATACTGTTACTGTAATACTGATACAGAGAGTAAACAAATAGTCTCCTGCCGCGGAGATAGTCAGCCAGCTTCACAAGTAGGCCAAATCATTTAAAACTGCAACATGCAAAACAATAAAAGCAACAATGACACTACGATACAAAAGGACAACTTTAAATACAACACCAACAGTTTGTTTCTGGTGACAGCTCTTTTTTTTTCTTCTTTTTTTTTTAACCTCCGCCAACATGTTTCCACCCCATGTCTGTGTGCTGGTTGGTTTGTAAGTGCTGGACATGAAAGTTAAAATAGAACATAAAAGGATCAGATTCAGATTCAGGGAGGGACACAGACTTGCAGATCTAAAAACCTTAGGAAAATATTTTTAATAGTAAAATAGTGCAACATTCAAATTTGACTTCACATTTTCCTACTAATTCACTTGAAAAGACATTTTAGCATTTGAGAATAAATGGTGTTTTTGTCTGAATGATAATAGGTCAGAGACTGAACATCAGTGTTAACCTGTTTTTAAAATATCTGCCCCTAGGCTACATTATAAGATAACATGGATATTACAGTCACAGGTTTCAGGACACTGACTAGATCTCTCAGGATTAACATTTTCTTCATCAATTTTTTCATTTTGTATGTGTGTTTATAGAAATTGTTAACTTTGCATGAATCGCGTGTTCATTTATTTTTTTAAATTTTTTGTAACATATGAAAGCCAAGAATAAAACCAAATTTTCAAATAATTGAATAATTAAATAACCTTGTGTAGTGACTTTATAGAGGTGTAATAACAGGATTACACATAATCTGGGACCGCAACTACGGGTTTATCAATGTTATCACCTGAAGCTAAATGTGACTAACGCCAAAATCAGAATTGCACAATGTGCAAAAAGGCATCCTGATTACTTTTGATATAACTTATTAGAAGTTCCCGTGTCTGTTGTCGTTGTTATTGTTCGTGAATGTTGATAATAGTAAAGATTAAAGGCATTTATTGAGCACAGAATAGATTTTTGTTTGCTCAGGTCTCCTTATACTTAACTAAAGGATATTTGCTTGTAAAATAGAGTTAAGGATCTCTGCATTTGGTCCATCCATGATTGAACAGTATTCAGCCCCTTTGAAGCCCGGGGAGCACATATTGGGTTCATGGTCTTAGTACCCTGCAACACGTAGACGGCTGGGCTCGAACCGCCAACCTGCTGGTGTATTTGTTGATTTACTCATTTACCAAAATCCAACTGAATTTGAACTTTTTAATGCTTATTTTTCAAATACTGATGTTACCCTGCATGTTAGCTAGCATGTAATTATTTTGAATTTGAATTTTTTTAAATGCCCTAATAATTATGTGAACACCAACAATATAACACTGTAATAATTTTCCCACATAGTTACCTTAGGCTATTGTTATAAAAGATAAAAATGATCCAAAGGTTATCGGTTTGCATTAACTTTATTCATCTAGCCCAGCCCAGTTACCTCTACAGAGGTGTTCTTATGACATTACACAGTGTCGGTGACCCCCGCTTGAACCCAGCACCAAGTTGGGTCAAACCCTTCTTCTGTTGCTAAACGTTTCTGTTTCTGCCCCTAGACTTAAATACTGCATTTACCGAGTTGACCTCACAGGCGTCACCAGCTTTATGATTGGCAGTAAGTTGCACAACTCAGAATACTCTTGGTGCCGGTGCCAAGCCTGGATAACTGGGGAAGATTGCATTGGGAAAGGCATCTGTAGTGAAACCAGTACCAGTTCAACAATTTGGAGGGGAAAAATGATCAGAATATGGATCAGTGGTAAGGAGGACAAGTCGTATAAAGGTGCTTTTATGTCAAAATATGTCGAGGTTCTGCTGTTTTCCACTTTCTTTTATACTGCTATATAGGTTGGTTTTCCCTTATTATGCAAAAGCTGATAAACCAACCTCCACCAAACTTTCATAGATGGTTGGAGCATGAGCGACACAACAGACTGTTGTCAGATTGTTCTGCGTTGGCGGAGGAGTGCGCTCTACAGAGGGCCACTGCCGTTATATAGCCATTCATAATGTATGATGATCTTGGATCGTCCAGTCGTAGAGCTAGAGATATGTGTTAATATATGCTAAAGAGGGCCTGCGTGGGTTCTGCCACAGGGCTATAGTAAAGCCTGTGGAGAAAATATAGTGCTTCACATCTGCGGCGCTCATAGCAGCCAATGATATTAGATAGGACCCTTTCTTTATCGGTTTCAAGTGCTTTGCTTTTTCTCAGTTATTCAGTGAATGACCGAGCGTCGGGATTTTAAAATCTCATGAAACATAATTTTTGCCTCAGGTCTGAGAAATACTGAGTTGGTCTGAGTGCTCTTCATATGTTTTGACAAACTGAGATGATTCTGTGCAATATATGTTGTCAGGGGATGACGTCACAAGGCTGTAGTGCTGTAGGATGTAGTGGCAGCCTTGTCATTCGCAGATAGTTACGTGATGGTCTCAGTTAGCTGCTCTTGCTTTGCTGGGCCCCTCTGCCGGCTCATTAGTGGCGGCATCTTCAGTCTGCGCTGAGGTTGTATCTGAGCCTGTGTTACTGTCACTGGTTCCTTCCTCTATGGCTCCTTCTGGAACGCTGTCCTTGTCCTCTGAAACAACCTCCTCGCTGCAAGGATGAGTCTCAAGCTCATCTGAAGGCTTTGGCTTCCCTGGGTCAAAGACACAAACACATGACATGTTACATCTTGTACATGCCATCATCAAATCCACAAATAAATGTTGAAAGCCCACCTGGTGCATCTGTGGTGTTGGAGTCTGTTTCCTCGCCATCTTTGTTGCCACTTTCACTGGGAGAATTTTGGGGCTGGCTGCCATGTGTGACACAAACATGTTTTTCCTCTTCTGCTAAGACACAGGTGGGAGCCTCTCGTGCACTTCGGTCTCCGGCCTCCTTCTCACGTTCTGCCAGTCGTTTGCGTGAGGCCTCTTCCGCTGCAGTTATTTCTGCAGAGATCTTCTCCATGTCCACTTCCACCTTCATGCAGCACAGCTTGAAATACAAACATTTAGGATGTAATGGAACAACGGTAGAAACCAGAATGCTCAGAATCTCTCCAAGCATGTGTCCTGTCCTCAGTGCTGTTTTTCTCTATATGAACGGATGATGTTAGGATTTTTCCTAAAGGATAAACAGCACCACCTGTTGTTGAATAGCGGATATTGCAGCCAGCTGCACAACACTGCATCTCATTGTTGGGGCTTTAAACTGTAAAATTGACAGCTATATGATCCCCTGGACATGTGGTTGGAATTAACAGCAGCTTGTAGCTGTGGGCAGACCAGCAGATGACCACAGCTGCTCTCTAAACAGCGGAAACACACACACATGAAGCTTGCATGCAAAAAAGCTGTGAGTCAGCTTGATGTAAAAGAAACCGTACTCTTTTTAGCTCGTTTGTGAATGAGTCTGTGGCTTCGATGAATTTCCTTTTCTTGTCCTGGTGGCGGTCTTCAATCTGAAGCAGCTCTGCTTCCAACTTTCTCTGTGACAAAGGACAGTTGGAATCCTCATGTAACAGAGCTGTCTGCCAAATACCATCCTTCTCTGAACATTAGACCACTTGGACTGGCTCTTACCTGGTGAACCATTAAGGACTGGACCTGGCGTTTGAGGACCTGCATGCGAGCAGTGGTTACAACTGACCTCACGTCGGGGACCACGCTCTCACTGAGGATCTCGCTGATCAGACGGTGATTACGTTGGAAACGAGATGCAGCCGTGTGTTTTATAGAGAAGCCATCGTCGTAATCTGAGGACAGGAAAAACATTGGAGTCATTAGGATTGTCTCAGGAGTTCTCTTGAGCTGTGTTATAAGGCCCATGAGAGGCAGCAAATATAGCTTAGGAGTTATTGCCAGGGTTTCTGCAAGATTCAAATTAGACATTTTTAAGACCTTCATAAATTATATTTAAGACCCATGTTATGTTATGAAAGAGTATGCCAGAGATGAACGAATGATGAATGTAAATAAAAAAAGCTCATCTTACAAGAAAAGCAGTTAAATGAGCATAATTAAACTAGAATTAAATTATCATTAACATCATCTAAATCAGTCCCAGCAATATTTAGACTCTTTCAGGTCTAAAATCCAGTTCATCAAATTGGAAACCTTGCATTTAAGTTAAAGCCGAAACACATCCTCAAGAAACGAAGGAGGATTTTGGTTAGAAAACGGGACAAGCAGCAACTTATGACCCATTGATTGATGACAAGTGAAATCTAGCAGATTTTCTGTCACCTGCAAATGATATAAATCGTCTAAAATGTTTACTCAGTTGACTTCAAATAGGGCTTTTCTTAGGATTTTATCCTAAGAAATAATATAATAATAATAAAAAAGTAACTGCAGACTTTGTTTATAGAAACTTTTCAGCTTTCCAATCTGCATGAACTTGAGGGCCAATTTGGTGCATTTACTCTTGACAACCAGATTTCACCCTCCTATGCTGAGGAACAGTTTAAATGTATGAAGAAATCAGTAACTGTTTATCGCTACCTTCCAATCACATGCATGTTTCCACTGGATGTAAGGAAAAGTCCCGGATAGCACTGGAAGTAAAATCTGTCATTTTTTTTATGAGACAATGTTGTGGTTGTTTTTTTTGTTTTTTAAAAAGAAGCAAAAAGATGTTTATGTTTTCAATATGTAAAACGGAAAAAGGTGGAGAGCTCACTCCGGGGAAGGGTTCAGGTATCTCAGGGTCTTGTTCACGAGTGAGGGGAAAAGGGAGCAGGGGATGGACAGACGGATCGGGGGGGGCGTCTTCAGTGATAAGGACTCTATATCGATCCGTTGGGGTTAAGAGAGAGCTGAGCCGAAAGATAAACAGTGTTAATCTGACTTCACCATGACTATACTGCTATGACTGATCAGGGTGTGTGCCCATCCTCCTTGGCTTTGTTACGGCTAAACCCTGCATGATGTGATGAGTTCACAGCGGGCACCACCTGATCCTGTGGTTGCTGTGCACCCTCGTAGTTTTGCACAGAGCAAAACTTAATCTGCAATGTTCAAAGGCGGTTTAAATAAAAGAAAACAGTTAATGCCCCTAATATAATCTCATATTAGTGAAATTAGAGAAATAAACTCTTATTATTATTCAGTTTTTCCTCAAGCTTGCAATTTCTTCCTTCACTTTACAACCCTGTTGATCTGAATAAGGTTTCAATTTATTTTGCATGACAGGAATGAAGCAAGACAATGGCCTCTACTGAATGTCTAAATTAAATTAGGCCAGAATGCCAAAAGCAATCATACTTTTCACAGAGATTATTTCAAAGCAGGGAATACAAACAGCTCCAGCCTTTGCTTTCCTTTCTGTCCCTAAAAGGCCCCGTCGCTCTGTGAGCTGTTGGCGTATTGCAGCAACTTAGAGGCATTATTATTCAAATGTATATCCACCCAGAGATCTTATTGAAGCAGGAGCGTACGTGTCTTCTGAAGAGAAGATAACCCACTGGGGTTCAAGCTCTAACAATTATATGGTCTGGGGTGTTACTAGATAGCAACCGGTTTTAACTGTAGATTTCCTGGACATCATTATCTTCTGCAGTAATGACACAGACCCCAAAGGAGCATCATTTCCTTGAGATGGTTGTAACTCAAAAATCTTCTATTCCTTGTGCGTTTGCATCTGTATTTAATATAGAGAGAAGTCTGTAAAATTTGCAAATTATGTCTAAACCAATGCCATGTATATCTCCAGCACGTAAACAATTGTGAAACACAAAGGCAAAAATTGTTCCATTTTGTTGCTCAATGGTAGGGATGAATCACAAAGGTGGCATTGTTAAAAAGTGGAGCAAAGGATGAAAGATAATAGTCAGAGTGTGCAAACTGCCCAACTACTTTAGTGGTGCTACAGTAATTATAATTAAACATCGCTCTAAACGTGGGGAGAGATAGCTTTTCCCCGAGTGGCCTTACCATCTGGATCCTCCGCTGGCTGAATACTCATATAAGGCTCGCCCTTGTCCAGTCTGGACTGCCTCTGGCGGCTCTCCTCCTCCAAAGCTGCCTCAGCTCGGCTTTTTGCATTGACATAGGCCAGGTAGGCTGGTGAATTGTGATAGGCCTTCATGCTCTCATTATACTCAATCTACAGTGGATAAGATTACAGGAATGATGAGGAAACAGAAACAGACACAACACGTGGACCCTTGTTTCAATCAACTATAAGAAGATAATGAGGAAAAGGTTTACTCAGGACTCTTAAGAAGGAAGGAATGATGACTGGAGGGACCTACAACTATTGCAGACACATTTACTCATCTATCCCACCCATCAGAAAAAAAGACCAATGAACATCCCCTGTAAAACAACCAACCTTCTCTGCCTCGTAGTCATTCAAATAATCCTGTTTCTCCTCATCTGTGAGGTCCCTCCACATGCCACCGATTATCTTCCCAATTTCCCATAGCTTCAGATCAGGATTGGAGGCTTTCACTTGATCCCAAACCTGGTGATGAGAACCAGACATGGGTGTTGGGTAGGGTTGGGTTGGAGGGGCTATAAGTGGTTATTTTATTATTTAAACTCCATCTCAGAGTTAATAAGTCCCACTGCGTAATGTCGAAAGGCCTAGCTATGTCCTGACTAACTTGGCTTCACACCTACCTTGATAAATTCATGACTAATAAAATGTGCATCTTATTTACACTAAGATGAAAAAATAGCTTCTAAGCAAAGCGTCCCTCTCCTCCAACAGATCCCATGATGATACAAGAGGCAGACATAAAAATTGCTGCACTTACTTTGCGACTATATCTCATATACGGCATCAATGGCTTGTCAGGCGGTTTGGGAGGCTTTGGGATATTTATTCCAGAGGAATTCTGCTGAAAGGAAAATAACCAAAGGAAACAGTTGCTGTTTGGTGATCAGGAAGATATTTGAACAGTCCGACTACGTTTGGCTGAACACAGCTTTATGAACTAGAGTATTTCTAGGTGCATATTTAATATAAATGTATAAAATAGCAAACATTTGACTTGGAATCAAACATCAAAGTGATTTATTGCCAGATTTGAGGCCATACACAAGAAACCCACAGGCTACAATAGAATAGCACTGACCATGCAAAAAGGATACAAAATTCTCACTTAAGCCAAGATTTACAGATTATACCATTTTTTCAGAGCCAGCCAACCACAGAGCCATGCCGGGCTGAGAGTCTGTAATGCCATGGCAACAGTGACTGCATAGGTTTCTTAATATGGCTATCAGAAATGAGACTGAGAGGCTGGTGACATTTGAGTACACACAGATGGACTTGTAGCCAGGCTACACTGTGATGGAGGCAGTAGAGGGAGTTTGGAATGAGAAACAGTTTAGGTTCAGTCCCAATTATGGAATAAGTCATGCTCTTCATGACAACTTTTCTGTAGTGTTCCTCTTTTAACAGTAGGGAATACAAAAACACTTATAATCTAGAGAAAGCAAACGTCAGTTGTGAAAACCTCCATTGCTAATGATACGTGCAGATGCTCCTGTGGTGTCTTCTTAAGACTAGCCTGACATGTTCAGTCCCTTTGTTTATTCTTTTAATGTTCATACCGTTACACGACTGTTGCTGCTTTGGCTCCCTCCCAGTCTGTAGTTGTTGTACGCAAGGTGGCTGTATGGGTTGTAACCCACAAACCCAGTAGTGTTGGGCGTTTGCTGATGGAAAGGAAAAGAGAGAAATACAAATGAGAAATTACACGAAAGAAGGAAGGAGGGGAAAATAAGCAAATAAGCTGGGATAATGCAAAATAAACAAACTTGCATTCATGCTGTTGTATTAGCCCATCAGTCAAGAGCTGTGGACTTAACAAAGAAGCAGATCTCTTGAATTATAGTTTTGACAAAGCATCAACTACCCAAAATACACCTCTCCAAACAGCATTAACAACTGAGCTCAGGATACCCTAAAATGCACAACACCACACTACGCCTATGTTTACATGCATACCAGTATCCTTCTTAATAAGTTTGTCCTGGTTTTTATCAGATTGTATATATTTCGTCAAAATGTATCACAGAGAAATCTGGTTATTCGTATCTCCGTATATATGATAAACACTAGTATCTTAGTCATTGACAACTGCGAGATTTTTGCACAGCTGTGCGTAACGTTTGCATTGTCCGAATTTAAACTGGCTTGCAGTTACACAAATCAAACTCTAAAATTGACTGTTGTTACAGAAAACGACGCCACTTCAGTTGATATTAGATTAAGTATTACTAAACGCCAAACATTGTATATGGCGTATTCATGTTTTTTAGCCAACAATGGGAGACGAGAGCGACAAGCAATAGTAATCATGTCCTCCGCTTTGGATGCTATGTCTGATAACGCATCATTTTCTAATCTATTTGACACAGTTGCAACGGTCATTAGACCAGAGAAAGTTATATAAGCACTAACTCTGTTACACATTATAGTTACTATTGTGGCAAAAATAACTGTGCAGTTGCTGGGATATAACTGGTTGCAAACAAGTTAAGGATTCACAGAAGTAGACAGCTTTAGCTCAGTGGGTAGAGCAGTCGTCCCCCAGTCTGTCCCCACCAGGACACCGGGGTTCGAGCCGAGCCCCTGACGCAACAAGCCATGGGTCCTTGCACAAGACCCTGAAACCTCAGCTCCTTGGTTGCTTCACAGGGCCCACTGTGCCCTCAGGGATGGGATAAATGCAGAGTTAAGTTTCAAAGAATTGTACCGTATGTATGTACTGTGTAACATGCGATACATAAAGGAACAGTAAAATTTGAATTATCTTGCGTTGTCGCAGTATGGGGGACAAAGCTATGACCAACTTGTATTTTACTGTCTGTACACAGGCATTAGAAATACAGTAAAATGTATTCACCTATCAGCCATAGGTGAATACATGGCTGATAGGCGGATGGTTCATTATTGTGAACCATCCGCCTTAGGTTGTGTAGACCCTCCTCCATAAGCTCTCAGTGCACCTCTCCATCAGACCCAGCATTAACATTTTCATTCATAAATTTGGTGCAACAGTAGTAGCTCTTCTGTGGAATCTGACAACACAGGCTTGTCTTCTCATCAATTAGCCTTACATAGTCAATGGCCATGACAGCAGTAGACTGGTTCCTTAGATAACTTTTCATAGGGACTAACTGCAGACCAGGAAGACCCAACAAGACCAGCAATTACAGAGATGCTATGGAGTCTGCTGGCCATCATAATCTAGCCCTCGTCAAAATCACTCAGATCCTTGTCCATTTTTTCCGCTGCCGACATAGCAACTTCACAATAAACGTTATATCCAGCATAATATATCTCATCTACTGACAGGAACCATTCTAACAAGATCATCAATGTTATTCACTTTCCCGTCACTTCTTATAATGTTATGACAGATACATACATATATATATATATATATATATATATTGGGTATCTTTTGGAGTACCCCAGCTAGAACGTGCATGTCTTAATACAGTTTCAGGAATCAGGGACTGTGTTTATACATAAATAAACACAAAGACCAGGATAGTGATGTGCATGTACACACAGTCTGTGTTTAAGATACTCACAGTTGTGGGGGCAGGGGGAGGTGGAGGGGCATAGGATGGTCTCTCTGTTATAAAGGGAAAGGTCCAAATCAAACAGCAGCACCAGTCAAGTGAAACAAACATGTCAACCCCTCAGAGTCAGCTAAATTTAATATTAAATGTTTTCCAGCTACGTTGAATAAGGAACATCAGCTAGGTGCTTTCAGGTCTTGATATATTGTAGGGTTATGGATTTAGTAGTTCAATGTATTACAACATTTACATTGATACGATCACCCAGTTTCTTACTTGACATGTTTGATGCGATGAGTAGGTCTCAGTCTACCCCGTCATTGAACCTGCAGCACACGCAGGTACAGTAGGACAGTATGTTATATATTACTGATGAGATGATTGACTGACAAGCAGCTTCATGCATAACAAAGAGATTCCGATGACGTCACGACGATCGAACGCTGAATAGCATCTGCGTTGCTAGTTAGCTTTAACTAAACCTGACAGTGTAGGGAAATTTTTCCGACACTTGCATCCACTCCCTGTTAGCAATACAAACTTTATTAATAACATATTTCGATTACAAAAAAGGCTACGCTAAATGCTAAAATGCTCGTGACTATTCGAGCTGATACTGTAACAGCTGAAAATGAAAGCTATCTAGCTACATTAGTGTCCCAACTTGGTGCCTAGAGCTTCTACGTTAGCATGCTACTGTCGAAACGAACACTGATTCGTTGCTTATTCTTAACGTCTCAATTACAGCAATGCATATGTTGTTTGATAATATACTTGACTTTAACTGATTAAATAACGGAGACAACAGATGTTTGTTGCCAATAATAGCTTGGCTCCCCATTAACCATAGCTTTCTGATTGATCACTAGTTACGAAGCACAGCTGAGCTAAATGAAAACATACGCCACTGGGTTGTTGTTATCATTGGAGTTCAAAATAAAGTCAGATCTGCTTAGAGATAAATAACAAATCCCTGTAGATTGTGGAAGTGCCAGGCAGACATGTGTACCAGAGTGGTAACAGAAAACTCACCCTGAAACCTTCAATTCAGACCACACTGGGTTCGCTGTGGCACCTAGCTCAGATAAACTCTCCACACAATAAACGAATAAAATGGGCTCCAGTCGCAATATTCCAGCAGAATCTTCCAGAACTGTACCCCCACCCTCTCCTCCTCCTCCTCCTCCTCCTCCTCTGTACAGCTGTTCCTTGGCTCGGTGCAGATGCTCTGCTGTCACCAAGGCAGCGGCGTTGCCAAGTCTCGCGAGAGAAACAAGCAACCAATATTCATTCCGTTACGTCCTATTTCGTATCACCAATTTTGTTATTGTAACTACAGCCACCAAGGAAGTAAGGTTTTCACCCCGGTGAAATTTTTTTTCTCTGTTTGTCTGTTTGTTTGTTTGTTAACAAGATGTAGGAAAAACTACAGCTACAATTTGCATTAAATAAATTACACAAAAGGTAGGTTTTGATACATCCCACAGATTTTTGGCCTGCAGTTATGATTGTTGTACGAGAGTTTGTTGGATACATCCCAGAATTTTTGACCTGCAGTTATGATTGTTGTACGAGAGTTTGTTGGAGTTGTCGGTATATTTAGAGGCGGGCAAAAACTCATGTAATAATGGTGGACTCTGCAGTAAATGTTCCTGAGTGAAGCCATCTATTTGATTCTTTTCACAGTAACTTAACTGCCTTGAGTACAGTTACGCCGTGGCGGAGGATTGCGCTGTCTGAGTGCTTTTCTTGTTTGTATTACATAATTTTTTGTCTTACAAAGCTGGTGTATGCGGCTGCATGTGCCGGGGCTCACTGCTGGACAAGCTGTGAGCTCTGCCCTGAGGGTACACTCCGCCTGGATGGTGAAGGAGGCCTGAAAGTATGGAGTCAGAAGTTCTGTGCAAAGGAGCACAGCCTCCTATAGCACTGCAGGTGAAAAGCCGAGCCCGCCCCCACAACACCTTCCCAGAGCTCCAGTTGAGTCCTAGTTTCACAGAGCTAAGTGTTCCCCTTCTGACTGCCGAACAACCTGAGGTCATCCTGAACAACGTGAACAGAAAGACACAGTAGATGAACTGCGTCAAAGCAAACAGCAAGAAAGGTCTGTGTGATAGAGCCCCCACTATTTGGACCAACAAACTGGGGGACACAGCCCTACCCAATGGACAGTTCCCTACAAACGGGTTTCCTCTTCTGACGACAGCTTGTAGCCATAGTGTCAGTGTGAGGTTATTAGAGGGCAGATTCATTGTTGGGAGTATAGAATTGAAGCCAAAGTTGAAAATCCTGTACTGATCGTACAATATAGCTATAATTAGAAATAGCCAACTTTATTTCCCTTTCCTGAACACCTCAAGTTTTTTGTGCAAAATATCGGATCGGTATCTGCGATACCAGACTGTGTTTAAATTGATATTGCATCGGAAAGAAAAAACAGTGGTATCGCACATCTCTAGCTTATTGTGAGTTTTATTTTGCAGTGGAAAACTAGATTATAGTTGCATACCCACCACCTACTGAACAGCAGTTATACACCAAAATAAACATAAATCCTATACAAACAGACCACAGGTTCAGAGCATCTCCAGAACTGAAGGTCTGGAGAACAAGGTCTTGTAGGGTGTTCCTGGTCTACAGAGGTTAGCAGCACCCAAAGTAGCCTATATAGGGAAAACTTGGTACCTGACGACAGGGTCATGGGTGCCCAATGCTCACTGATGCATATGGGAAGTCAAGGTAAGTCTGCCTTGTCCGATCCCAAGGAATAGTTACTGTTGCACAAATTGTAGACAAATTGATGCTGGTTCTGATAAAGAGGTGTCAGAACACAGTCCATCACAGAGTTGTACAGGGGGGCTCCGTAACATTAGGCAGGGGGTTTCAATGTTATGAGTATGATCAGGGTGTTGACTTTCACACTGCCTTAAAACCCTATATGGGCAGGGACCCAAATGACAAAAACATCCATTCTTGCCATTTACCCGTAGTAGAGTATATGAAATGTTTCATTGAGGATTTTCTGTTTGCATGAGAATTTTCCAGTTTTTAAAATTTTAAGTGCTGAAAGACGATCCGATAAAAACGCCCTCTGAGAACACAACCTTTGCCAATGCACAACAGTGGTCTCGGTTCAGCAAAAACATCAAATTCCTCAATTAATGTATGAGTTATTGCCAGACTCCAAATCTACCGACAACTCCAACAAACTCTCTGAATATCTATCAAATAATCCTTAGTCACTCGTCTCCTGCGTCTGCCAGTCACTCGTCTCCTGCGTCTCCCACTCTATTCAGCCCACTGAGCCCCCAGCCCCACCCCCAAAGAAACACCAAAGGCAGCAAAGCCACGTTTTGACGTCATTACTCTAAACAGCGTCTTATTTGTATTTCATTTCAAAGGTTGCAAAACACCAACACTTAATCACCCCTAGGATATACCAAAACTTACCATTGGATAAGATTTCATGCAAATCAATCCTTTCAAGCCTATCACCAAAAAACAGACAAACACACAGGAGTGAAAACATAACCTCTTTGGAGGAGTTGATAAACTCTATACACATGTTGACATTTTCCTTCAGAATTTTTTTGGTCGAGAGCAGAATTCATCTTTCCCTCAATTATGGCGAGTTGTCCGGGTCCTGGAGCAGCACAGCACCCCCACAGCCTCACGCTGCCACCACCATTATGGTAATAATATTCTTTTTGTGGAATGCTTTGTTTGCTTTTCTTTGTTTTTCCTTAACTTTTCATTCATTGGTCCGAGTATTCTCCCAAAAACTTTAAGTTCTGGTGTTGTGGTCAAATTCAGACAAGCCTTACTGTCTTGTTCTGGGTTAGCAGTGCGTCCTCCTTGTCACTCAACTATGGATGCCATTTTTTCCCAGTGTCTTTGGAATAGTGGAGTCATGAACACGGCTCTGTATTCAGTGAGAGAGGCCTGCTGTTCCTAGGCTGTTATATTTTCATTGGAGCTTTGCTGAGTTCTTGAATGCTCTTAGAGGAATTTTAGAGGGTGGAGCACTTCTGGGAAGGTTTGCTATTGTTCCACATCTTCTATTTTTATATATAATGTGTCTCAATATGAATCTATGGTGTCCCAGAGCCTTAAAAACAGATCTATTTCAATAACCTTCTTCCTCATCTCTTCTGGAATTTCTTATGATTTTGGCATAGAGTCCTGCTGGGGAGACCTACGAGCCAACTTCCAGCAGCAAAACGATTCAGAAGCACCTCTCACTTCAAAATCAGATTGGACTCCTTTACAAAATAACTCAAAATATCACATGTAATCACAACCCTCGTCACGGCTGATATTAGATGTCTTCAAAAAAACTTTCCTTTTTTTCTTGTTACATCTAACCTCAATTGTAACAGAACTAAGAAGAAGGACTTAAGACTTTAAAGAACATAGGAGAAAAATGACAGATCATAATCAAACCAGCTGTTGAAGGCAGTTTAGTTTTTACTGTGAACAATATCCATGGGTGAGTTACAGGAGTAATTAATTCAAATTTGTATTATTGCTAAATAGAATACATACATATCGTAAGTAGCCGGCTGCTGTTCTTCTACCAGGGCCTCCAATAACTTCACAGTTAGACTGCAGCTACAGTCTGTAGGCAGACTACATAACCAGCACATATTCAATAGAGAGAGTAACATTTATCTCGTCGAAGTGAGTGTTAAAACGAGGTTCATCACCTAAGAGCAATTTACTGATGGACACACACTGAAACCATTAAGCATGTAGCACATTTCTCAGAATGAGATGATGCTGCATCACAGATATATATCACGTATGTGACAGAGTGATCAAGGGTAATTTTAGGAACTGTGTTTTGCAAGATCATAGTATCTTTGTAGCTGTCAGAGAAAACAGGAACCTGGTCAAAGGTTGACTGTGACTGTGTATGCATCAGCATTCCATTTATGAAACTAATCCTAGTTTGATCATATTGCAGATTTGGCATTTACATGGAAAGCATATAAATCCGGCTATTTTTATTTCTGTATATGTAATAAATGTGAATATCTCGTGTAGGATTATTGCATGCCGTGTGCACCTATGATGTAAAAATGTACTTTGTTATTTACACTTTAAATTATGTTGACTGTGGGTATAGAAAAATACACTGTTTAGTTTTATAGCTTGCTTAGTCCTATTAATAGCTTATTCGTCTTATTTCCAACAACTTAAGAAAAGAGCAAAGGCAATATCACACAAATCCACTTTGGCAGCTGACAGTATGTAAAAATCCACAATTTAAAGTGCATATTTGTATCTATAATTTACAGTAAAATACTGACAGCTGTGGTTGCCAGAATTTTACCTTAAAAATATGGTAGCCGTAAACAAGATATTACTGTATATTACCATGAAAAAACCCCATATATAATGTCAACCTGTTTTACAGTAACATAGTTAATTACATAAAATGACAGTACATTACAGATTCACATCTGGCCTGGGAACACCTCCACATCCCCCAGGATGAGCTTGAGAGTGTGTCTATGGAGAGGGATATCTGGAAATCCTTTCCCGACCCGGCCCAGGATAAGCAGAAGAAAATGGACGGATGGACTATACTTTACAAAGCAATTCAGACTTTTTTATTTTATCTTGAAATCAACATCATTTCACAATCCTCTTGCTTAATTGTTAAAATCATCTTTCTTGCATCACATGAAAAGAAAAAAATCTTTTCATGTGATGCACGTCTTCACATGAGAAGCGCATCCTTTTTTTTTGTTGTCACAACACAACTTAACCGTTCATGAGACCAGAGGAAACCAGAGGAAACCAAGCATCAGCTCTGATACATGAGGGTTTCAATTTTGTTTTTACAAACAAGGCAGTTGTGGGGAATGTTATTGAGAGATAGCTGGTTTGGGGTTCACGGTCAAAAAGTTTATCTATATACATATTCTGTCCTTGGACAGAGCAATGAGCCATTCATGCCCAGTAACTTGCAAGTGTCAGAAATTAGGATAAGATGTTTCCGTGTGGCAGTATTTAGAATTTTTTCTTAGTATTCAAGCTAAAATATGCACAAAAATAAAGATATTATTCTCCAAAAACCTGATAATAACCAGGTTACTGGTGTACAATGTTACACAAGCATGATCAACCCAAAAGCCCAAGGGTTGTGGAGAATTTTGAAGCATCCGAACTGGTTGACCATCAGACAAATCAACAATGCTTTCAGAATTAAAGCTCAAGGGAGTCCACATTCCAGAAACTGTGTTTATTGGAAAATATTCAAACAACATGACAATTGTTGTTTCGGTTTAATCAAGAACCAAATGCTTATGAGGTTCACCCAACACAAATATCTTATAATTTTACGAGTTACTATTTGTATTGATGACAGAAGTTCATGAAATATGGGCCTACAGTGTATTGTTATTGGAACTGCTAATCATTTCAAGTGAATCTGGGCTTATATTCCATCAAATACTGTATAAGTAATACAAATACTGTTAGAAGCATGTATTTAAAGAAAACATCTCACAAAAATACACCTACTAGTCGTTAGGGGCAAGAACTGTGTTATTCAACGACTAGCTGGATTAGCTAATGGCTAATGTTAAAACTGGCAAAACTAGATTGGCTAGAAAATACAAAACAAAAGTATTCCTCTGCTAGATGAAATAGCAATTTTTTATCTCACTTGACATTCCTGACAGAGGTCACTGAATTTAAATGTAAAATTAGCTCCTCCTCGTGGTGTTCATGCTTCTCACATTTAGCTCCAAGTGTTAAATCTAAATGTTATATCTAAGTGTTGAATCTAAATCTACATGTTATATTTAGGTCCAACATGTAGATTTAGATTTATCAATTAACATTAAGGTTCAGCATTTACATATGTTAAATCTAAATGTTATACCTATGTGTTAAATCTAATTCTAAATGTTGGACCTAAATCTTTAGAAAATATGTAAGATTACACTTACGTCAGCGGAAGTACAAAATTAAAAGCCCAGTGAGGAAAACCACTTCTATCCGTAGTAGAAGCTGCCCATTTTGTATCAGGATGATTTTTTAAATCTTGTTGGTTCTTCAGGTAGAGGAGACATTCACTCATTTGGGCTTCACAAACCTGGCCGACAAAAACATTTGTTTCCTTTGAAAACTCCGTCCCCAGTTTCTGACGCCACTGCTCCCCATCCAACTAGCTTTTAGGGTCACATTTATAGTGTATAGAGGTGGTTTTCTTTATGGCGCTTTTATTTTGGTACTTCCGCTGTAAGTCATTGTTTAGATTTGACATTCATATTAAGACTTAACTCTAAGGATCAGCATTTAGATTTGAGATTTGTATTTAGATTTAATATTTAGAGCTAAATATGGAATTAATAATGCTGTAAAAATCAGCTACTTAACAAACGACGCAGCTAAATGTGGTAAAAACTCCAAAAACACCCAAAGGTTCTTTTACATTCACAGGTGACCAATTTAACGTATACCTGAAATTAATCTCAAGGTCACAGCCAGAGGAAAAAAAACATAATAGTTGTTCTAGAAAAGTTCTTAGTGCATCAGCATACAAAACATCTGAAGCAAGTTTCTAGATATGCTGTGAACAACGAATAATTCAACAGATTCTGGATGAAGGCCAAGGGCGTATAAATACAGCGGGGATCAAGTGGGTCTGATTAGTTGATTGGCAGCAGGTGAGCAGGAGAGGTGGACGCGTTAAGCCTAATGAACAGACCTTCCAGCCACACCCTTGAGCAACACACACACTCAATGACAGACGGGGCAGAGAGAGAGAGAGAGAGAGAGAGAGAGAGACAGGAAACAGGAAACATCGGGAGAACAGTGAAAACGTTTTTTGTTTTTTTTAAATGAAGTGAGGAGTCAATCCTGTCAGGTATGTTCAAGGGCTGAAGTGATAAACCTGCAAACTGTTTGCAGGTTGCAAAAAAAACAATCTAATCGTGTATTTCTGTCCTCTTGTTCTGATTATAACATGGCAGTTAGGTTCTAGAAGTGCTCAGGAAGCACGTACGTAGAAAACACAATACTGTCCCCGTTCTGTTTGTCTGTTCTATTTTTGAGTTTGAATATTGTAAGTTCAGGGTTGTGTTTTCTGTTTTATTTTTCAAGGTTTAGTTCTATGTTCATTTCCTTGTGCTATCCTTTTCTTGTTTGAGTCTTTTCATTCTGACTTCCTTTTTTTTAGTTTCTGTGTTCCTCTTCCTCCTCCCTGGTCAGTGTGTGAATGTGTGTGCGTGAATTCTGTTCTCCCAGTGTCTCCTCCTTGATTGTTGAATGTCATCACCCGTCACCCGTCCCCAGCCCTCACCCGTTTCCCATATGCCTCGTTACTCTTGTGTTTTTCAGTGAGTGCCCTGCCCTCGGTCTCTAGCAGTCTGTCGGTGTCGCCTACCCCGTTCTATTCATGCGTCACCTCCTTGAAAACTTCCCACTCCCTTGCGTTCCCTGAATCTTGTTTTCCCTCGCTTTTGTTTCCCTTGTAGCATCATATATACTTATTTATATTAGTATGTCTGTAATGTAAATCGGACCTTTTTTCTTTTTGCCCTGATGTGTGCATTTGGGTAATGTGACATCATTAAAATACAGGGTTTCATTATGATGTCACATTACCTTTTGCCAATTCGAAATACAAATCTCAATAACATCCAAGCTGCATCAAAAGCGTTGGTGGGCTGTGAGTTTTCCACCTGGACCTTCAGTGCTATACTCCCGCAATTAAGCCGCCCTCAAACAGGCTAGCAGATACAGGCTGCTGTACATGTATCTGCAACCAGCACATATTTAAAGAGACAGAATTATTGTTGTTTACAAAGAGGTTCAGCATCATTATACGACCACTAAGAAATCAAATATCAAACAGGATTCAACAGCGTTTGGACTACAATAGAAAACAAGGTATACCGGCACTGTATGACTGAATCTGGACCTCATTCACACTACAACACCAGCAAACATCTTCAGCTGGCAACAATCAATAGCTACTTAAGATACTTAACGTATGTATGTCGGAGGGTAATTGAATAATCAGATCGTGTAAAGACTGATCTACCCGGATTCACGTTCTTGCCGTGCCGCCCCATTTCCCTCTTCATCGGATCGTAATGTGTCATTCCCTCCCGTCATGTCAGGTCTGCATGAGAGGGTTTTGAACATATCCGACCAAAGCCCTACTGGTCCCGTCGATATGTGCCAGGCTTTGGACAAATATTTAGAAAATATTTTTGGGGCTTGGACACCCCGGTGGAAATCTGATTGGATAAAGCAAAGCTCACCTATATGAGCTCACTGGAAGCAGCCAAGGTGAGGAGCAATGTAAATGATGGGAATGAACTATTTAAATACATGTAGTCCTATTTAAAATGTTTGATTTTTATTTTATTTTATTTTTTGACAATGCCCGGGATAGCAGAAAAGGCTATGCCATCCCTGACGGTCCACCACTTATCAAAAGTCATAAACATATTAATGTTTCCCTTAGCGCCCACATGACATAAACACAGTAGTGTTGGATTAACTTCCACAATGAGAGGAGGAAAATGGTTTATTATAGTTGCCAGTATCGGAGAAAATTTGGGGGCCCCTTGGCTACTAGTACATTGTCATGTTATGAAGGCCACCTTTATATGACATTGTTTTAACTAAAAAATTGTTTTTTCCTATTCATTAGTTCACATTTTTTAAAATCCATGTCGACGTGAAGAAGTGAAAACAATCCGCGTATAAATAGATCTGCGTTACCAGCTAAAACACTGTAGTATATGCCAGCCCAGTAGTCGGCGGTCTAAATGATCACAGTAATCATGCATGTTAATAAAACAAAACTTTGTTGTCATCATGTTGCTATTAGACTAAGAATGTAAAAGTCATCTGTAAAGGGGGGGCGGTGGTTTCAGTTTTCCCGGCAATTGTTCACAGCCAGAAAAAGTAGAATTCCTAGAATTACTCTCTGGTGGTGGCCTTTTTCAAAAGTTTGTGTTTTCAGGCCTCCAAAACACTGTTGTCATGTGAGAGAAATGCCAAACCGCATCAAAAAGTTAGTTTAATTATGGAATCTGTTAGGCGCCTCTTGCAATTTAAGCCTCCTGCACCAGTCTGAGTTTTTTTTCACTAAATAACAAGCCACTGTTGTTTATTACACTCTGTACGACTGTAGTAATTAGCTTGATAAATGATGCACATCTGTGCCTGAAATTCGCTGTTTGTTCACATGTTTTCACCAAAGTAAGGCTGAAAAGGCTATTTATGTCACCAAACGTAATCTGCATTAAGGGCCCTTCACAGGCCACTAATCATTGGAGAATGAAGAAAAATCAAGGCTGGTCTATTCACTGCTCGCTTGTTTTGAGAACTGAAATACTTAACATTCTTGTTCACATTGTTTGAGGACACTAGTTGTAAAAGTGTGTTGCCTAAAGATAACACTCCAAATCCTGCAGGATTAAGCCTCCATCTCTGTCCATTCAACCTGAATAGTCCTTGTTTTTGATTTGTTAATTGACTGTGTTCATTGTGACCCTGTTACTTTCTGTTTACTCTGAACACTTAAGACTCTTTTAATTTCTGCTTGACCAGCAGCTTGTATAATATGCACGCAGACGCTGCAGGTGTGGCGCCCCATCTATTCATTCAGCAGGCGATATGGTTGGAAAACGGGGAGCAGATTCCACACAACATTAAACATCAGACACCTGTGGTGGAGTACATCTGGAGGTAAGGTGGGGGTCACATGCCTATTGTAAGATACCTGCAGGCTTTACAGATGCTCAGGGCCTCCTGGGCACAGCTGCTGGATTGTTGACACCCAGGGGCAGAAAAGGACCTGTGACATTTTGAATCAGTCAGAGGGAAACCCATAAAGATGTTCTTGTAATGCATGTTCAGACCCAGTTCTTAAGCCTGCAGAGCTCTCTTAAATAGACTCAGGCAGTGGAAGTAAGCAGACGTGAAAGTTTACTTTGGTGGCGGACGGTGGAGGTATTTTTAAAAGCTGCTGTGGTCGGAGATTATTCTGATGTATCATTCCAGAGGTATCCCTAGGACAAATACTTTGAATTTTATCATTAATGTTTTTGTTATCAGGATTTTAATGGCTTAAGACAAAATAAAATTATTGGTATTGCAAACTTTGTCGAACCGTAATGCAAAAAGACAAAAAACATTATCAAATTATATTCAAATTATCTTGTATTGTGTATATGTGAGAACACCCTTGCTAAGAAGTCATTTAATCTAATAAGACTTTTGAAATAAAGGCTAAATAAAAATATATTTTCTAAATGACTGGCACAGTATCACTCCTGCTTTGGACACCCTTGGCTGATTTGAGCGATAGACACAAGGCACTTCCTCCTCCAATAACACTTACGGTCACTATTTGGATACTAACACCTGACACATACTGAGACAGAAACTTATATTTAAGAGTTTAAAAACTTGACTTTAATAAAAAAAAGACCTCACATAAGATAATAAGTAATAAAGTTCGAGGTGAACATAATCGAAGTTAATGATCGCTCAAACTGAAAAAACTATTTAAAGTTATAAAGTTGTGCGGCGGCTTCAGCTCAGAATGTAGTGTGGTTATCTCCAAATCGCTTCCACCGTCTACATCTGCAGTCAAGATGCTGTACGGTCCTTGAGTAAAATCCCGCCACCCTGTTAGCTCCCTGGGTGCTTCACTATAGGAACGATTCAAATACAGAGAAATAATGTCACAATTTTGTCCTGTGTGTGTATGATGTGTAATAAAAGTAATAATAAAAGAGAAAGCTTTTAAAGTTTTCAAAATATGCTTCTATACATATTAAAATTAAAACCACAATTCAGGGACATAGAAACTTAGAAGGGCTTACAGTAAAGAACATACCGCCATATCCCAAAATACGTGTGTGACATCACACACCACATCACAGCCACTCCCAGGGTTCTCACGATGTCCAAGGCCAGATCCATGTCATATCATGGATACAGACCTTTTGTTTGGATCCCTTCCAGCAGGTTTCATGGTAATCCATCAAAAATTGTCTGCAAAGTAAAACAAATTCAGGAAAATACCTATTTTGCAGCGTTAAAGGAAAGTTCCTGTGCTGTGCTTCTTTACCTGGATCAACTTCAAAATATCTTCTTCCTCGCTACATGCACTGCTCTTTTACCAGGTTTCATCAGGTCAAGTAGTTTCTGTGTGATCCAACGAACAATAGTGGCGTTACGCAAAAATGTATATTTCCCTGTAATGAAAGAATTCAGCTTTAATATTTAGAACTGTGATAAAATTACCATATTACTACTAAAATAAACCTTAATTGAAGTCATGTCTGATGTTTGAAACACAATATTATGAGTGAAGAAGGCATTTTTATAGATGTGAGAGGCCGGTCAGTTAATATTTTATTCATTCATTCATTTTCTGTAACCCTTTAACATGTTTCGGGTCACAGGGGGGCTGGAGTTAATCCAAGCTAACAATGGGCGACAGGCAGGGTCAGGATTAGCGCTCACACCTCAGCCACTTTCAAGGCGAAATGCAATCATCACGCCTCTCAATTTGTAACGTACCGTACCTGCAACAAAACAAAAACTCCAACACAACACAATATAGTCTATACGGCAACTCTAATGTGTCCAAAGTTTCAAATGACTGCATGTATTTTACAAATATTCCAATAACAGCCCTGCAAGCCTCTCTAACACACGCACACAAAATCTGCTCACCGCATATTGTCACCAACATGAAGAGCAAATAAAGCTTACCTTTCAGAAATGTTCATAGCAGGCTTTCATCGCAGCAAAGGTCTTAATTGCATCCTCTATTTAAATTTTCTGCGCCAGTTCATGTTGCATGGAGATCGTTGCCAGTCCATTTAGCGTGTCTCGTTTCATGGTACTGCGGCGGTGGTTTTTCTTTTAGTTTTAAGTTTAAGAATCTGCGTTTTACTGCGGCAACTGAGACGGGTGAGAAGAACTCGTAATGCTATAAAAGCATGAGGAAAAACAAATTCCATCCCATTGTCACTGAGAAACTTGAGAGTGTCTAGTTGTGTATTTCCCGCTGCTAGACGTCTGCTCATCGCATTCAACTCCATTGTTTGAAAACATCCGTGGAGTTTCTCACCTTAATGGATGGAAAGTCATACAACACGCCAAATATGTTCCGTACATCACGCCAAATATGTTCCCTACAACACGCCAAATATGTTCATGAGAAGACCGCTCTTCCACAGCATGGAAGAATCTGGTTTATCTCACACACCCTTGTATCTGTACACATTTTGATTTTGAATTTCTTTTCCTAAATAGTGAATGTGCGTTTCTTTTGAAGTCACTCACCTGATGCGTTCTACCATAATGCCGTCAGAAAAGGCCCATCATCTCCACTAGTTGGAGTTCATTGCCATCGTTATGCTCAAACAATCTATCTGTGCTATCACGGAAAGCCTCTCCAATACATTTTGCCTATGCTTCGTCTCTGCAGCCTGTTTCCCCCAATTTTGTGCATCAATTGCATTTTGCGAGGCCAAATCTTTCAATTTCTGAAAGCTTTCTATATTTTTTTGGTGTATATTTCATGCGCACTAAGGATGCTTGATAGATTTTTTGAATAATTTACCTCATCTCTTGCTAGGACAGACTTTCTCTCCCTTCTGAAAAAAAAGAAAAAAGTTAACTGAAATTAAAAATTTGACATCTTTGCTTAGTGAATACATGAGAAGGGGCTTCTAAAGTCTCTTTTTCTTTTGTTAGGGTCCAACTGTAATGAGACACAGAAAATGTTCTGCCTGGGCTACCACTGGGAGAATCAGAACCTTTGACCTGATGTGGTCCTCTTTCAATCAAAATAACAGTCAGTCCTTGGGTTACTGCTGCTGGCCACTGCTGGGATATTTAAAAACATGAACAGAAAACCATGTACATTAATTTGTTTTGGTGTGTGTATTTGCGCTCCAATGCTACTGCTGCTCACTTGTGGTCTTGTGGAGCGATGTTGTTTGACGATTCAGCAATCACCACAAATTGTGATGGCCTTTCAGCGATGCTAGGGCTGGTGCCTATTGCCTCTTGCAGAGCAGCTATAGCTATATTTGTGCTAGTGCCATCAGTCTCCTATTTAGCTTTAGCACTATCCTTAAAAACAAATCCCTATGTTTTTGGAGTGCTTGCTCCTTCAATAACCTCTCCTTTTTATATTCACTGCCAGATCATTTTTTTCATTTAGACATTCTGAAATAATCCTTTTCCCCGTGTAGAAACTCCATATTTGAAGACACTGTAAGTTTGTGGTGCTATGTATTACCACCTCACGGCTATAGTTCATTTACACGGACGTTGTTATACTTCATTATCTGTATGTTAAAGTGTTTTTCTATGTCTTACGCATGACTGCATATCACAATTACTCACGCCATCACTTATTATGTTCCTCAACAGTCAGGGATATTATGGAATTGTCATCTCTGCTTCTGCCACAGATCCTTCGTGTTAGTGTGATAACTTAGACAATTTGATGGATCACTTTCAAATTTTATGATTCATAGACCTTAGTGAGAGGAAGAACTGGCGTGTTTTTGGGGAAAGATTGGTTGTATATTTCCAACACTAGGAGGAGCTTTATATCCAAAGGTTTAGAATTTGGTGCATAGGAATCAACTCAAGGAGATCTATCTTGTTAATATCATACTTTACACTAGTGGTTCATATTTTACTCATTAGGTGGATATTTTCTTATGGAAAGAACTTGATTATTTTTCAAACTTTATACCTTCATTGACCGTAGTGGGGAAAAAAACTAAATTGATTTTGTTAAAGATCGGTTGTGTATTTCTGACACTAGAGGGAGTTTTATCTCCAAATGTTTGTGGGCCATAATTTTTCAACTGTTGGTCCAATGTATGCAAATTTGGTGTATATAAATTGACACGAGTTGAACTATCTTGTATACATCGTGTTTTACTTTAACAGTTCATATTTTACTCACTAGAGGGAGCGTTGTTTTGTTTTTTTAATAGAAATACTGTGGAAATAACTTCACATTTAATGTAAGGGGTTCAATCATGGGAATTGCTTGTACAACGAAGAGGATCGGGGAATTTCGGGGATATAACCCTTCGATCGAGGACGACAGCATTGATCTACTTATTCAAAAAATTAACAATAAATTTAAGGCACAAAAACTCAACAACTTTTGTTTTTACAAACACAAAATACAAGTACAACTGATGGGTAGAGGAGGGCCTTTTCTCTGTATGAAGCTGTTCTTGAGACATTTACAGGGGTTAATCATTCCGTAGAGAGATAGTCGATGGCTGAGTCTCCATCCCGAGTCATGAAACACAGACTGTATGGTGTTTTGCAAAAGTATTTGACCATCTCTTTTTGCCAGAGCATAAAGATGAAATCCATAGGAATTACAGAGGAAATGAGGAAGAAAGGGATTGAAAAAAATTAATCTGGGAATCGTCACTTTAATATTTCTATGGCTTGGAACAAAAGTGATCTTTCACGGGAGTAGCCCACACTCCAAATGGAAAGAAAAGCCACATTAGAACCAAAGACACATCCAATGTAGGCCTCCCTCCCCTCAACAAAGTCAGAGTTCCAAGTTTCCCTATTTGGAAAACACAGCGCAAAAGAGGCATTGCCCAGGCAAAAGCCACACTAACATAGAAGAACTTTAACACTCATTTGAATTTTGTTCAATGACCGTGATGAGCTTTTTGGAAAATATTCTATGAACTGATGATCAGGAAGTTTATCTGTTTGTATGGTTGGGATAGTTATTTAATAAACACTTCAACTGAGATTACATGTATTTTGACAGTTTGTTCCCAAACGTTTCTTGATTTCATTTTATTGCTTCTCTCCGTGGCTGCTTCCCCTGACCTCAGATAGGGGAAATCTATTTCATCCAATCATATTTCTCCACTGCCGTCTCTGGATGAAACATCTACACTGGGGCAAGCAACATTCAGAGTGAATGCGTCTTGCTGTTAAAATTACCAGGATTTCAATTTGTCATTTAGGGCTTGGTCTTTGGTATGCTAGGTAGGCTTTAGCCGTGTTCTTATGGTAGCCTCGTCCTGCATCAGTATGATATGTGAGGAAGGTACTTCATTCACATCCTCTACTCCTGTTAAGTCCTCATTTTCAACAAATTGAAATTTTTCCAGAGATAGGACTGCGCACTGGCCTCTATGCTATTGGAAAAGAAACTTATAATGGAACTGAAACATGCTGGTGTCCACTGTGACCGCGTCATCTGACTGTTGTTGTTTTTTTTAAAGAAAGGACAGACAATATCTTCAGATGAGGAACAGCTCTTTGTGATGTTAATTTTATAGTATCTTAAAAATCTGTTGATTATTACTTGCTTTTGATGGTTGCCAGTTATTGGTGTAAATGAGATCCAGATTCAGTGGTCTGGCATTCCAGTATGCCTGATGGCACGCATTTTATGCCAGCAGCGTGGTTGGAGTCAGGAAGGAAAAGCTTTTGACTCCTACTTGCATGTTTTAAATTTTTTTGCTTCCTGCAGGAGTATAGCGCTGAATGCCCAGCTGGAAAACCCACTGCCTGCCATCGGGGTCCCGTTACATCTGGAATAAAGCAAACACAGCATTCCACATAAAAACATACCTCCAGTCAAACATAGAGGTTGCGGGGAGGACAATTCCACAAAATTCCGAAAAGGAATGTCAAATGTAACGAAGAGCCTTTCGTTACTTATAAGTCACTATAAATAATATATCTGGTTTTCGGTATATAAAAATAGCACTTCATATTTATATTTGCACTTTGAACAACTTTCACATGCACTTTGATGGTGAAGTTTGGCACTTTATTACAATACTGAGACTTTATTTGCAAGACATGCACATTTCTTATTGAATATTTATTGGTTTATATTTTTCTGAAGATTTAAGGCCATATTTATTAAATATTTAAATGTATTAAATAATTGCAATGTCAGGTCCTGGAGCAGGTACTTGGCTCCACCTGGAAAAGGGAAACAGAAGAGTGTCACACACAATATAGCTGCACATGAAATGTATTGGCATTACTGTGTGGTATATTGAGCCATATTTATTATAATATTTTGATTAAAGTATTTGCTGCAGCATTGGGGCGGAAATAATATGTACCTGTTAAAGACTCATCTTTTCCATGGCTCCTTCAGGGTGTTCAGGCCAAAAGAGTCCCCAGGGAAACCAACACTCTTTTAAAGGTTCCAGGAGAGTCCACGTGATAGGAGAGGAGGGGGATGTTTGGTAGTTGGGTTTCATTTATTTAATTATTATAAATATAGGCATGTGTTTAGTCGGGGTTTAATGACCACAGTGTAATAGAGTAAACTGTTGGGTGACATTATGTTAAACTTCATATTGCTTGACATAATTGAACATTTTAATGTTATTGAAATACACCTGTAAATATTTATATCCAATGAGGTCATGCAGTCAAACATGTTAAAAGGGGCCATTTTCTATCTGCCCAGCAGCTTAGTAAGACTGCTGAAATCTTTTGCTGTGATACTGGTTGTGCATTTCGATGCCAATTGAAAAATAAACACTTACGGTTTGGTACACCATCTCCTCTCAAACTTATCTTTTG
Source organism: Lophius piscatorius (assembly GCA_009660295.1). NCBI lineage: Eukaryota > Metazoa > Chordata > Actinopteri > Lophiiformes > Lophiidae > Lophius > Lophius piscatorius. The sequence goes on from VRLP01000746.1 coordinate 85,178, forward strand.
CTGCATCATCCAGCTGCTCAACTGTCATTCTAACAGAGGTCATCAGTCAGAGAGTTGAAGCAAACCTTTAAATATTGCTGCACTAAAGGAGTTCTCGGATTAGGGATGAGTCCTAGAGACTGATCTCCACTTATCAGAAGAGTTTAAGAGTTAAAGATGGCCCATCTAGCTATTAAGTTTGCAATACTTGAGATTCAGAGGGGTCCAATACTTATTGATCATACTAATCTGGAACTAAAATCATCAAATGCTTCCGCAAATAATAACTCTAACAACATTTTAGTTTCTAAAGTCTTTTAATTGATGTATTACAACGTTTACATTTTTATCAGTTAAACATTTAAAATGTAAGTAATCAGTTGATTGGATGAAATTCTATAGGTCAGTTTTTTGATCATGTAAGTGTTTGAGTATAACGGTCCTGTTCTGGAGAAGACCTTACCTTTTTACAAACCTGATTCATTTGTATGCATGCAAACATTACTTCATATCTTCTAAACAGTAATAGATCATATAAAGGCAAACAGGAACAGTCTATCCTTGAGAAATGTAATTACAGCTCAGTACAGCAAAGTTAGGGATCAGACAACGATACTATAACTTTAATACAGAGTTTACGTCGCTAAAAGGCCTTTACAAAATCAAATCCAAAACTATTTATCTCCTCTCTCTGATACACTATGGTTATTTTAACAGGAAAGGGTGAATGTATTTATGAAAACTTGATGAGCTGTTTGGATTTCCAAGGGCTTTTTTCATTTATACAGTTAACTGTATTAACATTAACATCTTTATTTACTTTGGCAGTCTATGGAACATTTTAATCTTATATATTCTGTTTCATAATTTCGTCGTAATTCTAAACCAATTCCATTTTCTACCTAATGTATCTGTGTTTTGGTTAAGTAGCTTTGGAGTCGGTCTTTAGTGATGTTTGAAAGTGGTCATCGGGTATCTGGTAGGTATATTCAGGATATACTAAAGATGAATCAAAGAAACCCTTCGTCTGATGGAAAGTGGCCAGATAATTGTGATAATTTTGGGAATGGACCATATAAGTTGTGCCCAAGTAGCAGGGCTGAGAACAAATACCCTTTTCACCTAAAGCTCCCTAGCTGGCACAGGACGTCGATGTCAAAACCCAAACTTTGGTCGACATCAATGTTGGACACACATTGAATTTTGGTTTTATTTTGAAATCTATTTGAGCTAGCATCATCTCCCCTCCGAGCTCCCTCCAGATGTCGGATCTACGCACTTTATCCCTGTGGCTGAGTCCATCCTACCAATGAGGCTTCATTCAGCCGCTTTTATTTGCAACCTGATTCTTTCCGTCGCTACCCAGAGCCTTTCCATTCAACTCAGGTTCCTCTTCACCAAAACATATCGATAGAACAACATTACTGCTGACTCTGTACCAAAACACCTGGCTATCTCACGGCCCATTTTCCAAGCGAGAACAAGACACCAAGATACTTAAACTCCTTTGCTTGAGGCAGCAACTCACTCCCAACCCAGAGGGGACAGTCTGCTGTTTTTCTGACAGAGAACCAAAGCCTCAGATTTGGAGGTGCTGACTCTCATACAAGCCGTTTTACACTCAAATTGAACAATCTTCCGCTCGACTGCGCCTTGAGATCCTGTTCATGAATGTCAAGAACAGAATCGGAGACAGGATCAACCTTGGCGGAGTCCAAGTCTCTGGGGAAATGTGTCTGACACTCTGCCGAAGATAAGGACACAAATCAAATTTTGTTTATACAGGGGTAGGATGGCTCGTAGTAATGGCCCTGGTACCCCATACTCCTGCAGTACCGCCACACAGGACTCAAAATCAACCGAAACACATGTAGATGTGCATATAAAATGGGCAGATTCCCATGACCCTGCGAGAAAAACTGGAAACATGACAAGTTGGCTAAGCTGAGATTCATGAACAATCCAAGCCTCTTTTCCAGAACCCTGCAGTAAACTTTTCCAGGAAGGCTGGGATGTGTGATTCCCCTATCATTTAAACAAACCCCCGATACTATTTCATACTACCTTGTTCTTTGGCACTTTTGTTTTATTTCCTATTGTTCATCAATAACCAAAATTGAACATCTTTTTTCCATGTTAGAACTTGACTGGATGGTAGCGTTGTACTTTTTTTTATTTTTGCACTGTTCTTTCCTCGGTTTGTGCTGTCCTAGGTTTGTGTCCCCATGGGGATTATGTGCAGGGTCTTCCTGCATGAGTCTGCCTAGCAGTCCATTGATGAGTAAAATTGCTTAGTGAGAGTTGCAGCCCAGTCAATGATAAGCAGCTACAGAAAAGGGATGTTGTTTTTGACATATAACATATTTTGAAGTCCGAACAAACTATCTGTCCAACGTTAATATCAAACCAATGTTGGGTTTGGCGTCAACCCAACTGTTTCAGTCCAACGTCGTTCTGACGTTACATTGACGTCCTGTGCCAGTTTGGTTAGTGTGGACATTGGAGAGGTACATTTCCCTGAAATAACATGCATTCAAGAAAAGATTTGACCAAACTCAATTTGCGATATAAATTGGACAGAAATGTCCTTGCAAAGCTGAATGAACCTGAATGAATCCTTCAGTGTTTTTGGCTCAAATAGTCCTGTTTAAAGTTGATATTAAAAGGAAATGTGGAGAAGTAGAAAGAAGCAAAAACCACTATGAATTTTATGAATATTGATGACTGCATTTGAAATATATGCAGCAATGATTTGTCAGGTCATTTTCTATTTTAATTATGTGATACTGTGCCCAGACCGGTGTTCCTCAAGCCAATCATTAATGACTGACTATCCGGACAAGACACACTTTTTCCTGGAGTCGATAATAAGGTTTCCCATGGGTTATTACCAATGGGTTGCACATATCTGGTGGTGATGACTAACAACTCAAACCAGCTCCAACACTGTTTGATCAGTATATATGTCATTTACACGGGTGTTACACTGCTTAAATTGTTAGTTTGTTGCTCTACAGATGTTAAGATAACGGATCACTAACATTGTCAGATTATTAGAGGATGACTTTTAATGATAGTTGTACAAGAATTGTCCGATGATTACAAGTTATAACAATCTCCTTTTGTATTCAAAACACATCTTGCCTTCAACTTACAATACTGGCCAATGAAATATTCCGGTACGTAGCTGCATTTATAGTGCAAAACCAATGAGGGATGTGACTTGGATATTTTAAAAATACAAAAAAAAAACGAATTGAACACATGTGGAAAGCCTTTAACACAAACTACTCCACGTATATAAACGGATCAGCTATGGCATTATAACCACTCCTTAACGTCCCTTCCAACTCCCAAATCGGCTGTGAAACATTGGGAAATGGACAATACGAGACCTTTGAAGTTGGGCTATGGTATTTGGCAAGAAGACTGTAGCAGAACATCCTTTTTGTCCGGTTCTTCCTACAGATGCTGGATTAGATTAACATCTGTGTACTTTGGAGGTCATCTCAAACTTAAACTCATCATTTGGCCCCTCTAACCATTTCTGTACTGTTTTTGCAGTCTGGCAGGAGCATTATCCTGCCGATAGAGGCCATTAGGAACTACAATAAACTATTTGAAAACACACAAGGAAAGGGTATTGTTACCATGACGGGCATACTTGTTCTGCAGCAATATTTGGGTAGGTGGTGTGTATCCAAGTAACATCCATGTGACTTGCAGGAAACCCAAGTTTCCCCAGCAGATCATTACATAAAGAATCATAGTGCCTCCCCCTGCACCATGGTGCATCCTGTTGCCATCTCTTCCCCAGGTAGGCAACACACATATCCGCATGATACAAAAGAAAACATGATTCATTAGATCAGACCACCTTCTTCCAGTGCTCCACGGCACAGTTCTGATGTTGTTGTGCTCATTTTAGGGGCTTTCAGCAGAGGACAGGGGTCAGTATGGACACAGCTCTTCGAATAAGCAGCTCCATACCCAGCAAAGTGGGATGGACAGTGTGTTCTGACACCTTTTCTGTTAGAACCAACATTAACGCTTTCCAGTGATCTGTGCTACTGAAGGTCTCCAGTCCGATCAGACAGCATGGGCTAACCTTTTTCTCCCCATGTGTGCCAATGAGCCTTGGGCGACAATGACCCTGTAGCTGGTTGACCGGTTGTCCTTCCTTTGACAACTTTTGATTTTAGGAACTAACCACTGCAGAACAGGAACAACCAACAATAACCATTCCTATAACCATCACAATTCAGCCCTAGTCACAATCAGTTCCTTTTGCATGTCCATTTTTCCTGTTTCCAATACATCAACCTGAGGACAAAATGTTCACTTGCTGCCTAATATATTCCAACCACGGACAAGTGCCACTGTAATGAGATAATCAATGCTATTCGCTTCATCTGTCAGTAGTTATAATGTTATGGCTGATCGGTGTATGTCATTCTCACTCTTACTTTCATAAGTTTCTCTTCCTAAAAATCCCAGTCTTCGGTTCCAATCCTAAACACTACCCCAAAAGTGCAAAAGCCACTTTTGGGCTTTTTTGTTTGTTTTTGGCACATTCAGTATATAGCACCATCAAAGACCTGCCAAGCAGTCTGTTTGGAAAGAAATCCTGTATGATGAAGCATATTTATGCGAAGGTCACACTGGCATCTTAGTATTAACTGCAGCAATAAGCTTATCCCATCAACAGTGCACAGAGTTTCTAGCCCAGCTATTCGGCCACAATCCTCCTCCCAAGGAGAGGTGGATGCAGACTTAACCACGTCACCATGAAGCAAATCTACTCTGGCCTCTCAGAGATACAGTAAACTTCTCACGTTTCACTTTAGCCTCCATGTTGTGAAAAGCTATGTTTATCATTTGGTAACTCGTGGCATGGACTGTTGCATTCCTTTGTCAAACCATTTTTATCTGTTCGTATTATTGCTGCTCCCGCTTCCTCACTGAACTAGACTTTATGTTGGAAAACATTTTTCTCTGAGGGGGGGCTTTAAAACCAATAGAGGACAGCAGGTTAAGCCCCACATAAAATTGCTCATCTCACACCAAATCTCCCGTTGTATCTCAGGTCTTATTATCTTGTGGGTCTGATGCATGAACAGGATTGGATTTAGTCTAGAGAAGACGACACATTCTCAACAAAGGTCTTTTTGTGCCACCTGCTACCTCAAAGCATAAGGTGACATAGTAAAAATAATACACAAGTGCCCGAAAGACTCAGATATCATATATACTCTCACACACACAGAAACAAAATAGCAAAATAACTCAATTCAATGGTTTTCACTTTGTTGTGAAAGATCAAGTACTATCGGCCTCAGGTGAAGCGAGGCTTTAGAGTGAAGTCCTTTCCTCCTGAAGCTCTACTCATGAGCACGAGGAGAGTTTAGCTGGTCCTGCACCCCCACTGCCGCTCCGCGCTCAATCCCTTAGAGAGGCGGTCATTAACTGGTGGCAGTCCAGCTCGCCTCGCAGCTCCAGTGGGCCCGGCATCCTCAGGCCTGTCTTCTGATCCACACACCAGCACTTTCCCCGCTGGCCATCACGTGCAGGATGACACTGTGGGCGTAAAAGACAGGTAGGACGGGAAGGTCAGTCCACGTCATGTGACAAAAGCTCTTATTACCAAATGGCAATCTGTTCTGGCTCCAGTCATCATGGCAGACAGACTTTCAAAAGTGTGGGTGCAACTTGTGAAATTTAATTAAAATTAACCCAAATGTGGAAATATGTAGAAATACGTAAAGATGGTTAAAACATCAGCAACGACATGAAAACACCAAACATGACTGAACAGCAGAATGTCACAAATCAGCAGAATTGAGAAGTACTTAAGTAGTTAAGTGATATTTTTCGGCACAATGCTTTGGTTGTTTATTTATTTTATAATTTTTTTAAATAAGAAACGTTATATAAAATTTAGATGTAAAACTTCACATATTTTGGACATTACCAACATAAATTTCCAATTTATTTTCATGTCATTTTACCTTCACTTCAGACATTTTAACATAGCTGCCTGTTTGTCCATATGTCTATCTCAAAACAGGCTTTGGACTTAAGTATTATTTTTAATTGGCATCAATTTTTTTTAGTTTTCCTTCCATTTCACCATAAATAGACCCTAAACAAAACGATCCATTGTTGTGCTTCCCATATGACTGACAAAACAGACAAGACACCAAGTCTAGAAACTTCACATGTGAGGTGTAGTTATATTCACAATGTTCCTAATCCCTTAAATGAACATTTATGAATATGGCCTAGATTCAATTATGTTTGCATTGAAAATAGCTGGCGGATATTTCCTTCAATCTTTTTATGTTTATACATGAGGATATTTCTACTTGAGTACAGAACGTGTACAAATGTTGCCACCTCTGCAGCTCTGTCAACATCATCAGGTATACTAACTAAATGGTTAGCATGGTATAAGTCAGTTTCCTCCTCAAAGCCTTTAGTACAGAGAAGGTGGCTTTGCGGATCAAGTTTTTTTTTTAGTAACAGAATCATGAATGTTTAATGTCTACTTGATCTGTGTATTGGACAACATGTGTGATCCAGATCCATGGAGTGGCACCTGTGTCTATTTACCTCAGTAAGTGAATAAAGCAGTCGTCTGTGGTAACAGTGGCTATTTTCTTAGATCAAAGAAGTCACACAAAGGTATCATTATAGCCTCAAAAAAAGTTGCAGATATTATGGAATTGTCATTGCCATGCCCATCACCGCTGCAGATCCTTCACATCAATGCGATAACTCAAAAAGTATTTGATGGATTTGGAAAAATTGTATACCTCCATAGACCCTAGTCCGAGGAAAGGTGCGGTTGAGAAGAACAGATCTCATTAGTGCAAAGTTGTGGATATTGTGAGGCTACTTTCTAAACTCTGCTTGCCTTTGAATGGACACAGGAACTGAAACAGAACCGCATGGTAATTTTCTTGATATTTGCTGCTTCTTTCTTTGGTGTGATAATGATTTATTTTTCAAAATTGGTTAATGCAGAAATTGCAGCGAAATTGCAGAGTATTGGCTTTTGTCTATAATTGCAGGGTTGCCCAGGTCTTCCGAAATTGAAATCTTTCAGTTTGTTTACGATATGCAGAACTACTGGAAATTAAAAAAGGCTTTTTGTGTTTTAATGATTGCTCAGCATCTCACGACACTGCTGGATTAGTAGAAGGAATAGGCAAAGGACTGGAGATCTGTGGACTGAAAAATTCCCTAAGTGTAGCTCAGAGTTACGATTTTGCGTCCAAAATGTCTGGTTGTGTCTCTGGTGTTCAGCAGCGCATCAAAGAAACACTGCTTGGCATACTAACTCAATCTGATGCTTGTGGAGTGCTGTACCGTTAACCGCAGCGTGAAAACGCTTCTAAACGTTATTGGTTGACTCAGTGTTTGCAGAGCCGTCTAATCATCATTGGTTTAAAGAAATGGCGCAGCTCAGTGAGACGAGATGGGCGTGTAAGTGTGGGTCTGTGAGTGCAGTTAAAAGTCACTATTCTGCCTTTATAGGGTGCCTGAGAGAGTTAAGCGATGAGCCACAAAAGTGGTCTGTGGGGGCCAGTGGCCTTTATGACCATATGAACAGAAAGACGTTTATTACGTGCCTCGTTATATTTGAACATATATTTGTGTAATTCATGTCAGGCACAAGGACTTGCAGTCTAGTGCTGCGCTCACCGACAACCAGAGAGCACACTTCATATCTCAGCGACAAACAGATACTGGGAGCGATATGTGGAGATCCTAAATAGGCCACAAAACAACAATCTCTCCACAGTTTGTTGATTACATCCACTTTTGGCCAAAGAGAAGCTGATAAAAGTGGTGTACCAATGATAAAGGTACCTTGAGCTCAGTAGTACCTTTATCTCCATGTTCTGGACACCCTCATCCGTGAACTGGACAGACGCTCTATATAACTTTCTGTGTGTTTTGTAATGTGCTGCAGTATTTGGATGTGACAAAAATGGAATTGAACCTCTGATAGAAAAATACGCACGGCCGCCGAAAGTTCACCCTCTCAACGTTGGAGCAGAGATGGATATTGTCAAAGCTCCTAATGTCAAACCTGTTGTACTTGAGCATCTTCAAAAGACTGTTTTAAAACGATCCAAACCTGTAAAAGATGCTCCGGCCTCATTCTGCCTGTTGGATCTACCACTTCCGAAAGAAGTTTTTCTCCTGTGAGGAGAATTCGGAACTGGTTGCGATGAACGATGGGAGAAAAAGATTTTCATCTCTAGCTGTTCTCCATATTAAAAACGACCTAACTGTAAAGCTCTCACCGGAGAAGAAAGGGTACGCGAAAAAAGGCATTTACTTCTAGTACACTCCCTCAGCATTCCTGATTATCACCACATACTAATGCGTGTGGTTGTTAATATACGCTGGGCATGCACATTTCATAGTTTCAAATTTTTCACAAGCTATATGTGTTAAATGTATATATTGACAATTAAAGCCTGGATGTGTCATTCACCTTCAACAGGCTGAAACTTAAATTGTCAGTGAATTTGTTTTATGTGCTTGTGAAACTTGTGAAATACCCCAGGGCCTATGTGTCATAGTGCAGAAATAGATAGTGGTTTTATGGCAAAGTTGCATGATTGTCTTACATAACAGGATGTTATTTCCACTACTTAAGTCAGTTGAAAGATGTTTGCTCCCCCTGCATAAAAGTCAAATTCCGCCTATGACTAGGGGAGATTATTAATGATGTCACATTTAGTTTGAGAATTCAATCAGGGAAATTGCAAGTCCAAGGAGATAGAGGCGTTTCTAGGCCTGTTCCTATAAATACTAAATTTAATGATTTTTTTTTTGCTTTGTAGTGATTCACAATGCCATAAAGCCCACAAGACCAGTTTTCCCTGTTGTCCCCCATGACCTGTGCTTTACTACCCAATAAGTTTCGTCAGAGTGTAAACAGATGCATCTGAGCAGACGGACACGTTTAACCACGTTACGCAATCGGCATAGCTCAGACTGTTGATGGCCGCTGCTTTTATCGCCGGCTGCATTATCACTCAGCTGCTTTGACTACATATACAGCTCTTATCTGTGTTTTTGACTTTTCTCAGTCCCTCACTTTTATCTGCAAAGTTGCCCAAACTTGCAAAGGCATCCCGGCAAATGACTGCATGCACAGAATTATTAAAGCCATATCAAAGAGTTTAGGGGAAAGCACTTTAACAAGCATAAACCAGCGGTTGGTTTCTAAAAAGTAAATCACTCTGCATTTGACCGTAGCAAATAGGGTCATAAAAAACACAAAGATCTGAGCTTTCTGCTGCTTAGGTTTTTTCAGAACAGGCACTTTACCATACTAGAGCCTTTTGATTTTGTATCATTACTTCCCCAACATCACGATTCATCCTGAATTAAAGAACAATAGGACACAGACAACACTCGCTGTATCCATCAGTGCATATCACACACAAGAGAGAGAGAGAAGACGACACACATAGATTGCATAAGAAAGAAACAAATAAGAAGTAACTGACAAAACTTGACCATGAAGAAAAAGTGTGAGGACAAGTGATGTCATATATCTAAGTCCACTTTGTCTATTCCTGTGTTCTACATTATGGTTACTCACAGTGAATACACTCAATATAGTGATAAAGTTCCTTATCCTAAAAATCAATATGTTATTATGCTATGAGGTTTAGTAGAGGGAACTTCGGTTGAATTGTCCTTCAAAGAATACGCGTGTGTCTTTTGTGACCTCTGGGTTTGGCACACAGATTGCTGGTTTTACAGGCTGAATATTTCTGACACTAGGGGGAGCTCTGAATTGAATCGGGGAGAACTATCCTGTAAATCAAATTTTACTTTAAAAAATCCATATTATACACACTAGAGGGAGCTTTTTGGAATACTATTTTTCCACTATAACTTCACCTTTAATATGGGGAGTTCAATCAGGGGGCTTTCTTGTAGAAGGCAGGGGATTGGGAACCTTTCAAGGCTATGCAATAGCTGTCGAGGACGACAACGCAGGCCTAGTTGTAATCCGAAAAATTGCTAGTAACTACAGCAGTCAGAGGTTATAAAGCAGCATAAAATAAAAATAATCAAGTACAAGTACCTCAGATTTGTACTCCAGTCCTTGAGTACATGTACTTAGTTACTGTCCACAGATGAGTACAGGCATTTGTTTAAGGGTTTAATAATAAAGATTCATATATCTCAGGTACACATTCCCAAATAGCGATGTGCTCACTAACTCAATAAAGGCTCTAATAAGCATGTGCAGGAAATTCCAGACCTGTTTGATGTGGAAGTCTCCATTCTTGTCACAGTTGGGGATGGGGATGGTGAAGAGATCGTCATGTGTACGGGTATTTGATGCCAATCTGTCCAACGCTCTCTGTAACTCAGCTCGACATGGAGCCTGTCGGAGAGATTAAAGAAGAAAGCCCATAATTGTTAGTATGCCATTAAAGCTATCAACAGGATTGCGTGTGATTGCATCATTCCGGCCATTTTTATTGTGCCAAGTACTTAACCCAAATAACAGGTAAACCGTTGTGGGTTACTCAAATCCATATATGAACCTATATGTGTGGCATTCATTCATAAACACATGATTGTGCTAAATGGACGTAGTAATGCAGTTAACCAGCCTGTTTCTAATTAATTGTGATGGTACAAATGACACCCGTACTTTATTAAGCAAGACTGCATTTAAATGTTATGGTCTGTAAGTAGATAATTTGCAGAATTTATAGCCTGACTGTTATGTTTGTGGCTTTGGAACTATAAAGATTTAATGCAAAACACTTCCTAGAAGAAGAAGACATCCTTTGTTGATGACATACAGCCATACACGGTACAACATAGTGAAATTATTTCTCTGCATTTGATCCATCCCTGAGGGAGCAAGGTGCTAGGACTGAGTCACGTGTCGCAAGGGTGATTGTATGGCTTTGAAGCTTTCTGAAATCAGAACGGAGCTTCACTTACCAGCACCACCTTGGTCTCCTCCCTGGCGGTGTTGCTCCGCTGATTTGTGGATTTCTGAGGGTGCCGGGCCAGTGTCTTCTGTATGCAGCGCTTGTCCTGTGGACTACAGCGGATATTGCTGTTGTTTGGGTGCTCAGGGATGATCTCCTCCTGCCTTTCGAAGGCTAAAGCACAAGTAATCGCAAGTTAGTTCAACGCATTTGTCAAAACATTAACCTCACACTGTCAAAATTATTACATGTGATTGTCCACAGATGTCAGTCCCACTCGATTATGTCTGGTGTTACTGAAAAGCAATGAGCGTGATTTGAGGCATCATTCATTGCATCTTCCAGTATTGTAACGGTTTGCTTAGATTTCAGAGATCGAACAGGGCTTCTTGTACGTCCCTATCACACTGGATACAGCTGAATGTCTTGATGTAGGCCAAAAATGAGGCCAGGTTAACCTCAAGGATACTGAGCTGTGTTCACTCTGGGGGGTTAATCTGTTTCTCAGCTCTGGTCCCCGTCCTTTTCATCCTCTGCACCACAGCAATGCCATGAGATTTGCTGTGATACCACACCTGTTCCGTCCCCCCCTTGTTCATTGTGGTCTTTGCCACGTTCACCTTTGCATTCCTGTAACCATGCACTTCTGTGGCCCTGCAGGCAGCACAGCTGCTTCCTCAGGAAATGCACCCCTTCCTCGTCATTCTCATACCCCCCTCGGCAGCTACAGTTTGTGCCAGATGGAAGCTGTTACTTGCACTGTCACAAGTGGGTACAACTTTGTGTGTGTGTGTGTATATTTGATGTATAAAGGTTGTGTGTCTTCGTGCACATGCATGTTGACTTCCACCTGTGGCTTGTAAGACTTGGCAGCATTTTGGGCTTTCTGCTCATTACCAATGATATTTACCAGATTGGCACTGGAAGGAAGGAACGTTTAATCTGCAATTTTATCAGTGAACCAGATCTGAGCTCTAGTTAATATCTAAATTCACTGCCAGGCATCCACTTAATTGGTGTTGCAAAAGAAAAGATGAAGGTGGGGGGCAGTAGTATGTTTAATCTTGCACAATAAGCAAAATGTTCTCAGGTGTAACATGCATGGAGCCAAACACACACAAGCATGGACACAAGGGTTTTTTCTTGACAGGACTATTTATTGTGTCCATACCGGTCCTCATATATTTATGATTCGCTGGTCAGTGTGTGAAATAATGCTTACACAAACAATAAAGTCAAAGTGTAGTATACTACGAGTAGCTGCATGGCAAAAAAGTTAAGTAAAGTATACTAATGGAAGTAAGTTATATGACATTTTTCAACTGTGAGAATATATTTTATCAAAATGTTATCCAAAATAGGAAATTTAGGGCAGGTTGTACTAAAGACCATGAAGAGTGGAGTTCCTGTTTCAGGGCTTAGCATTGACATCCCCCTACTGACGTGGCTACATCAAAAGTGTACAACTCACAGCATTCACTTTACAGCTTATGGCTTTTCTGACACAATATGAGGTCAATATGGTCAGCAGACCCGTATGTCATAATGAAAAATACAATTTCCTTTTGCTATTGGGTGTCCTTAAGAATAGGGCAGAACTTTGACATGAACATATCCTCAGGGTTATTATCCAGCATGTGAAGTTTTAGGCAAACTGGACCATGGACCGTATAATTCTAACAACTTCCTGTTTTGTGGTTTGGCATGTTGAATAAGCCTGAAAATCTAATGATATCCACTATCCACCTTGACACGAAAATTCATTGAAATCTGTCCAAATCTCTTTATGTGTAAAGAGTGTTCCGCTTACAGAGGCATTCGCCCAGGCAGACAAACAAACGTCATCAATCACACAGTCCTTCATGTCATAGGAAGAGCTCCCAGATCTCACACTTTGGTTTACTCTGGACTGCGGGCAGTGTGTTGATGTGGTGTGTAAAACTGTTAGCTCACAGCAAAAAGATTCTTAGGAATTAGGATCGTTCTGTGTCCTCCTCCATCATGGCATGACTTCCCTGCAGTTACCCTGGCTTCCTGCTACACTCTTAAAACATGCAAAAACAGTCGACTTTCCTATAGAAGTGGAAATGACCCGTCTTTAGATTTGGTTTTAAAATGCGTTTTTGGTGATGGGATCACAAGCAGACAGTGAGACACAGTGCCGGTTACACCTGTGTCTATCATACTTCTTCAAATGTGTCCAGCTGACCACTTGTGTCCAAACAGATTTTCAAACCAAGTATAAACACGGGTCGTGTTGTTTTTCAATATCTGTTGGTCATGCAATGAACGACTTGTCCAGGATGTACCCAATGTCGGCTCTGCAGTGGGATATGTGGCCACTAGAGGTGGCCACATAGTGAACAAGAAAACACAAAGCCTGCAATTTGTAACACCAGTAAAGAAAGTCATCTCTTCAACCCCGAAAGAGTTCAGCACAACAAACTTAATCAAATATTTATAAATGAATCACCCCAAGGAACATAGCATGTTTAGCTAACGTTAGCAGAGCGGCTAATGCTAGCGGTAGCTCAGATCCAGCCAAGTCCCTGAACAAAGCCAACATGAAATGTTCTGAACGAGGCTTGAAAATATAAGGCACTTAAAATACAATAGTCACTATTATTTTTAAATTTTCATGGAAAAAAATCTGGGCAGACCATCCTTAACGGTGGGTCAGGGGTGGCATGTCCTGTTTGCTACCACTGCTGTTTCCCATGAAGGAAGCTGCCACTTCTCTGTGTGAGTTCATTTTATTTGGATCAGAAACTATTGGCTTTAGAATTAAAATTCCTACAGTGAATTATCAGGCCATCAGCTGATTCAGTGCTTGTCACTGCCATCCACAGGTGCGCCGCAGAGATAAAGAAAGGTCATTTCGAAACACATAATGAGACTTTCAGCCAGGAGCAGCCTGCAAAAGTTTGAACTCAGCCATAATGTGGAAGCTGTTACTTGCACTGTCACAAGTGGGCACGACTTTGTGTGTGTGTGTTTGATAAAGGTTGGATGTCTTTGTGCACATGCAGGTTGACCTTCGCCTGAGGCTTGTAAGACTTGGCAGCGTTTATGGCTTCCTTTCCTTGGTAATTATTTAATACTAAGAGAAGGATCAACCAAAATATAAACAATATTCAATCTGTCTCTTAATAAGAAGACTAACTTCAGTATCATCTAATTAGAACTTGAACATGATGAGAACCTGAACATGTCTTATGATTGCTGGGATACAGCACTAATAAACTGTTATTAATCATGCCTAACGCATGCATTGCATATGTGGAATTATATTCGTGCCACAATCCCGATCACACAGCTGCTCATTTTCAGCATGCAGTTTGAATTTCTGCGTGCAACAGCGTCTGTAAGTGCTACGTTTTGTTGCACTCAGTGGGCAAAGAAATTCAAGCTCTGCTTAAAATGAGCGGCACAAATATGCCATGTTTCAGGCCAAACCCTAGCGCGCACATTAAACTCGTAGTCCATTTTTTCAAGTCGTGTCGGACAGGTTGCTGACATCGCTGCAGACCAATGACGTCTGATGGTCCACGCCCTGACAATGCAAAGGTTTTTTTAATTTTATAATTCATTTAGATATTGTTAAGTAGTCTCAGATTTCGGTTTTCCATTTTTTTCTGACAGTGTAATGTAGATATTTGGGGTTTTTGGGGATCGTCAGCAACACATTTTTATTTTTACTTAGGTTTGCCTGGCTGTATCATCATGCACCATGGAAGGAATTAACAATTATGCAGGGTACCTTGCTGCAAAGGTAAAGCAAAGCTTTGTGTAGATGCAAATGACAAAAGTAAAGCAAGTTTTGTACAACTATGCAAGTTGAAAATTTTCAGCTGGGGCAAGAAATTCAGGGGATGGTGTGTGTAAACTCTATTGTGTGTTGGGCATGTTAGTACAGGTATTTAAGCACAGATGTAGATATGTGAGCTCACCTGTTCAGTTAGTGTCTTGTTATTCACGGGTCGGATGAACTCTGGAGGGATATTTTTTGTTGACCACTACGATTACGCATTATATTGCTTAATACCGCGTATGGATTACATTGTTTGGTGTTGAATTATTATTTTTTTCTGAACTACAAAGTATTTTGACCCTATTTTGGACTGGATTTTGGGTACTCGCAAATGCTTTTAGTGCTGTTTTCTTTGCGCTGACGGGTGCAAACAACTTGTACTGTTTTTATAACGCTACGATAATGATGACAATCAGAATAAACGGGCCCTGAGCGAGTGGATTTATGTTTGTGCACAACCAGCTTCTACCTGGTTTAGTCTTCTCTGGCCTGATTATTTTTTTGTCTGACACTCCGACGCTATACCACTGTATCTTTTTTCAGAACTGCGTTTTAAGTTGAAATGTCTCCCTTTTGCGTTTGACTTTATGTCTCAGCATCTAAAATTTCTCACTCGATATTTTCCAGTGTTTATAACCGGGGTTCAAAATTCATCTGCCACATGAGCAACTGGGCAGAGATGAGGCAATAATGCACATTAAAAATGTCTGGACATGGCTTTGGATGAGTTTTGTATATCATCAGAGAGGGACTACCCATTAGTAACAAGTAGATTTGTTATGATTGTGCAACCATTCCCAATATATATTTATATGAACTGAGCTTTGGAGTCTTACTTAAATCCAGCTGTGAGCTCCTCCTTCTCCTTCTCTACCCGTATTTTACCAAAGAAGATCAGACGCAACATCGTATAGGAAATGTGACCGGGGAATGGAAGCTCGTTCTGGCTAAGTAAGTCCAGCTGAAATAAACTCGATGGGCAACAGACGGCTGCCAGTTCTGGAGTGACAGCTACCCGGGAGGAGAGATGGCGCGCGTTCGGCACGCGTTCAGCACACGTTTTGGGAAAAAAAACGTGTTTTTCCAAACAAACCTAAAAAAACATTTTTACTTTCAGCTCAAACTACACAGAAAAAAAAAAGTTATGAATATTATGTTACATTTATTCAACAAAATTGCCCTAAAGTCCCCTAAAGTTTACACGTTGGACCTTTACATCAAGAACCAAACAGTACGGGGAGTAATTCAGGGATTTGGACCAGGAGCTCCATGCCTCCCTCTCATCGCTCTGACATCCTCCTAGGCTCAAGTTTCCCACTAATAGTAAGTTACATTTACTCATCCATAAGTCTAACTGCTTTTGTCCTTAACATAGAATGATACAGTTGTTAACAGAATAAAATGTTGTCATTTTTATTTATTTTTCTGATTTTCATTTTCACTTCTTACAACTGTTGCAGCAGATTTGATTCTTCCAACTACATTTTTTCTAATACATTTCCGCAGCTTTTGAGGTTAAGTCTGAACTTGTTTTGCAGGTAATTTCGTTCTAACATAAAATCTTACAGATTTTAAATACATGTGTTACGAGTGAGCATCAGTTGAGGTTGACTTGTTGGAGAGCGTACATTTTTATATACATTTCAGACTGGAATGACAGACTTTTAACGGTGCCATGACTGAACAAGGTTCGAGAAACAGCTGTATAACAACTACTCGCCTTATTAAATGAAGCTTTATATCAACATAAGTATTAGCAGTCATGTTACCATAACATGTCCATCACACGGCAGGAGCTTCTGAGGACAACATCTTCTTATCGCCTCTAAGATGATATGGTTTGTTCGGGAAGTAGGGATTACAGTGTATTTAACTTTCTAGCAACTTTTTGTTTTTACTCCCTACAGTTTAAGACAAGTCTGAACTTTGTTTTCAAAACAGACTCGTGTACTTTAGAATGTTTTTGGTTTTTTTTTGCATTATTGCGTGCTTCCAATTTACCAGCTAACTCACAGTATGTATAGTGTATGTAGCATAGTGTATGTATGCTACATACACTATAGCATAGTGAATGTTGTAGCACTGGAGCCAGCTATGGTGGTTGAGGCATCCTAATCAGATTCTTCCATTGAGAGTTTTTCCGGGCATGTCTAGCTGGGAGGAGACCCAGAACTCACTGAACAAATTATATATCTCATCTGGCCAGGAAAGGCCTCGGAAATCCCCGGGACGAGCTGGAGGGGTGTTGCTGGCGAAAGGGACACTTGCAATACCCTTATTGGCCCACTGCAACCACCACTCAACCCCGAATAAGAAGGAGAGAGTGGAATGGAATGCATGTTTCCCTGACATTAAGACTGAAAAAGATGATCCCTTTGGTGTCTATCACATACTTCAGAAGATGTCGGGCATAAAACAGGAAAGAAAACATGAAATGAAAACATAAATGGTCATAAATACATAATGGTCATTCACACAGAGTACACTTTTTCTACCTGTGAATGATAGAAATAGAATTAGTATAATGTTCCAAGTCCCTTGAAATGTAAAGGATGTTATATTGATTTAAGGCTTAAGCCCTTCAAATTTATGCTTTTACTTTCATATTCTGAGTACATTTCAGAGGCTGTACTTTTTTAGTTTTCTTTGCATAAAGAATCGTTACCCATCCTACTTTTTCTTTTTTTTAAACACTAACTGTTCTCTTACTTGTGTAGCGAATCTGTTTTATTTTGCCATATCTGGATTTTGAAGAAGTGGCCTGATTTTCAATGGCAGGGTGGAGCATAGTGCAGGTTAGAACCCCTTACGTTTTGAAAATGGATATACAAATTATTCTTTGCGGATTGAGCA
The DNA here is from genome assembly GCA_009660295.1 of Lophius piscatorius. NCBI lineage: Eukaryota > Metazoa > Chordata > Actinopteri > Lophiiformes > Lophiidae > Lophius > Lophius piscatorius. The sequence goes on from VRLP01000746.1 coordinate 102,809, forward strand.
GGATTGGGTTGCTCATTGGCCTCTCCAGCCCTCAGTAAGCCGGATAGATCATGAATAAAGAGAGGGAGTGGCGCTAGCCACAACATAGCAGAGAAATAAAGTGATTTTCTTGTTCTTGTTTTATAGTGGTTACATTCCAAAGCACAAATAAATACACCCACACCTCTGCAACCCCCCTGCAGGAAGGTGCCACAGTGTCGGATTCTGTTTAATCAATGAAACCATCTACAGCCAGATGTGCCTTGATCCAAGTCTTTTGATTGTAAATGCATCCAGTGAGACCGGCTCACTGAGATTCAAATCACTTTGCAACTGATTCCAGACAGAAGGGATCAGCATCCTTAGATGCCCTTTTTCCAAATGCAGTGCAGACTTTAGGCACAGACTGAAGGAATAAACTCTGAGAGGGAAGACAATAACTTTTTCAGGTTTTTTTGAATTATATAAGTCAGGAGATTAGATGGAGGTAAACCTAGTGTAGCCATGAAAGTAAGAATAAACCACGAGTGGACAGGGCAGAGCATATACAGTGTATGTATACAGTGTCCAGTGTGTAAGCATCGTGTAGATGCATACACAGAGGAAATAAACCTCACTGATACAGGAAGACAACCAACCAAATCCAAACCACAACAACAAACAAGCCAATCCCAGTGTTTACCAAACATTTATAAACTAGTAGTACACTCTGAGAATGTATACATCTGTCAATGCCAAAACTCCACTCTTCCATGTTATGCTAATATGCAACACAATTTAGAAAAAAAAATGTTTTCCGCCAGTTACAACCTTAATCTTTATTTAAAGACAGACAATAACATTTTTGTGGCATCTATTTCTTATTCATTTCATGAATATTTGCATGCTACATTTGAAGTAATAATATAATTATAATAAATAATGATATAGTAATAATGTAGTAATAATAATCAAAACTTTATTTATGTACCACTTAAAACGACAAAATAAAACCATGAAGCCTGAAAATATATGACATTTAGTCATTTATTTTTTTAGATAAAAGAAGGCAGATGATAAAATGCAACCAGTGGATGGTCTAAAACAAGAGTTTGTTTCATGTTTGCAATCCATCACTTAATTCACCACAATCCATTTTTTTGTCGCCACACAACAAAAATTCAATTATATTTTTCAGGAAATTGACTGATTTTTTGGGGGGGTCTTTCTAATTTATTTATTTAATCCATGTTTTCAATGTATATCATGGGGCACTATTGCATTAAAAGATCCAGTGTGTAACATTTAGAGGGCATCTCTTTGAATAAATTGACTTTAATGTTCATAATGTTCATGTTTTTGTGTTCTTTCAGGTGAAAATAGTTTTTTTTATGTTCTTTTAGAAAAGCCCTTAATATCTCCTTGAGGATTCTCTGCTGTCAGCTTCCTTCCCAGCAAACGTACAGGGAAGGAAGCAAAAAGGAGAAAAAAGGCGCAAATTTACGCACTGGACCTTTGAAAGAGGAAAACTGATGGAAAATTTAGTTTTTTGAGTTAAATGCATTATTTGAATTCTTCTTGAAAAACTGCTGAAGAAATTAAAATTTTTTCTTCAAACTAAGATTTAAACAAATCTCTGCAACCACCTGCAGTACCACAAATTACCCCTATGGCTATTTCTTCCCCATTTGAGAAAACCTTGCTTTGGAGGTTCCAGCCGCTTAGAGCCACTTAAAATTTGTTGTGGTCCTCTTTCACGTTTAATATTTTAGATTAAGCTCGGCTGAAAGTGACTTATCTCCTGAAATGTGATTACTCCTCATAATGTTATGCAACATTATGATAAGTGTTTTTCTGGCTTAGAGCTCAAAAATCGACTAGTCTCGCTAGACAAACATTTCTATTCAGTAAACACTAGTTGCTGCCAAAGTATCTAATCGTTTATCTGGCAGCGGATTTCCTTGAATCGCTTAATCATCCACAGTTCTTGTCTTGTCCAGTTGTAAGAGCGCTGAACTAAATGACCGTCATTGACTTTAAGGGGGGGGGGGCGTTAAAACACTTTATAGTATGTGTGTCAAAGGAGAGATATAAAGTTCAGTCAACACTGAGGCAAAGGCGACCCTTGTGACAGGGAAAACTGCTGCAGTTGCTGCACTGATACTATTCTGGCCACTTCCTCTCCAGCTGATGTTAAAATGTTCATCCATCTTTGAATCCAAAGAGAACAGATCAGCAGCTCTTGCCTCTCCCCTCTGTTCAATCTAGGATTCCATGTAGGCTTTTAAATAGGAAACCATCAAAGCGTTTTTTAATCTTAAATGCGTTATAGATTACATTTAGGAGAATATGCTGCAACAACAATACAATCGTTGAACTGGGCTCATAAGTCAACTACAGAATCATCATCTTTCACAGCCATGGTATCTTTGTAGCACATTATTAATTTTCGAGAGGAGATATTTCAGCTCAGGCCAGATATAACAGATACACGTGTGTGGGTCGAATAAAAACCTTTCCAGATTGATCATCATCACTATATTTATTATCATTCATCCTGTCTAAAGTCTTCTGGATCAAAACGCGATGACAGCAACTTAATGGAGTGTGAGGTGTTTCCCACATTGACCAGCTCCTCCGAGGTTTCACAGATGTCTGGATCCTTGTCATGTATCAAACTGAACGGCGATATCCTTGCCATCTTTAACCTCAGGGACAAAGCTCCACAGGCTGGAAATCAGCCAGTGTTTGTTTTGTTGATTTTTTTGTGACATCGGTGAGTAAATTGTTTCATAGTGACCTACAGGTAATCTCAGACACCCATCACTTCTTTGTGGAAAAGGTTTATGAATAGAAGTTAACCTGCAGCTAGATAAATCAGGTCAAGCTATTTTGAGTGACATCATTAGCTTGATTTTGCACGGATTGTCCCTGATTTAATATGTATTCTGAATCAGGGATTGGTGTGGAACAAGGAGAGGAAATTAAATGAATACTTCTAATTTCCCTATCAGCTGGTGAGGTGGTTTACTACCTGGAGTATTGGTAAAACATACGCTGATGTGAAAAACTATTGGACCCCTTCCTGGTATCATTTATTTTTATGTAGACCTCCTACAAGACTGATTGGATCTACAAATAAAATCTAACATAAAGCAAAGCGAGCCTGAGTAAACACCCAAGACAAGTTTTAAATGATAAATGTACATACTGAACCAAGGAGGTTATTTAATCCCAACTGGGTGGGTTAAAGTATCAACCTACTTGTGGACCACATTGAAAAATGTCACCAAGAGAACAGTAACGGCTCATTCAGGAAGTCAAAAAAAGATCCAAAGGAAACATCCAAGGAACTGCAGATCTCTCACCTCGATAAAAGTCAGAGTTCATGGCTCCACTAATCCAAATGTAAAAAAAATTGCATCGATCGGAGTGGGGCAAAGTAGGAGTCTCTTTTAACCCCGATGAACATGAAGGTGCATTTAACAAGGGATTGTACCACCTAGTCCTAATCAGAACTTCCAGTGCCGGTCCCAAGCCCGGATAATTGGGAGGAAGGGCATCTGGCATAAAACGTTTGCTAAATAAATATCGCTCGGGGCTCGGGTTAACAAATACCATCACTGGTTCTGTTAACCAGCAGGGCACCGGCCTATAGATGGAAACAGATGATCAGCAATGGCCACCCCTGACGGGTATAGCTGAAAGACGAAGAAGACATCCTGATGACCTTCAGACCTTCCCGTTTTGGGGGGAATATTCCTTGGATTGGTCTGTAGATAGTTGAATTGTATGGAGGACAGGCCTGACATCTCAAAAAGAAACTTATACCTACAGTCATACGTGGAGGTGGCAGTGTGATGTTGAGAGGATGTTTTACCACTTTAAGGAAATATATGAACTCTCTACCAGAAAATTCTGACTGAAGAATGTCAGGTCATCAGTCTGTGAGTTGCAGCAAGAGAGTGATCCCAAGCAGAAGAATAAGTCCACCTCTGAAAGGATCAATGGATCAAATTCAAGTTTTTGAGTTACCTAGATAACGCCTGAGTCTGAACCCCATTGAGATGCTGTGGTGGGACCTGAAAAGATCAGATCACACTCACCAACCCTCCAATGTGGCTGCGCTAAAGCAGTTCTGCAAAGAATAGTGGGCCAAATCTCCACCACAGTGATTTCAGGGACTGATCTCCAGTTATCAGAAGTTTTCGGTTGAAGTTGTTGCTGCTGAAGGTGGGGATCAACTAAATATTAAGTTCAGTTATTGCTTCAATAACTCTTTCAAACTGGTGATTTGGATCTCGGACAATCTTTTATTTTCGTTTAAACGTGTATTTTGTGTTTACTCAGGTTGCCATTTGTTTGAAGACCCCTCACAGATGAGATAAGCTAAGGTACACACAAAAACAGAATAAATAAGCAGGTGGTCCAATACTTTTTCACAGCACTGTAGTTGAATGTTTATGAGAAGCATGGATTTACGTGACCAATGCACTGAAAACAAACATTAATAGAAGTCAGCATTTATCAAAATAGTAAAAAGAAGACTTGTGCAATGTTTTTGTTGCTGAAAATTGTCCGACGAATCCCTTTGAGGATCCACTGCCATCCTTCGTCGGGCCTGCCTCATGTTTATGTGTCTCTCAGCTCCAACACTGGAAGGTGGTCCATATCCCACGGAGGACAGCAATTAGCTAATCACATCTACTCCTGCATTAGAGCCCCAGCTGTACAAATGTGCTGCACAACCCAGGGAAAGCAAATACACAACATTAAGGGACATCTGCTAACAGAGGTTTGGAAACATCCTCGTAGAGCAGCATGAAAATACGTGCATACTTTCAGACAAAATGTGCGCCAGGAAGATAGTCTAGGTAAGCACACTGCTTTTATAAAAGGTCTGGCTCCACCAAAAAAAATTCCTTAATGCAATTCCTTTGGTACCTGTAGGTGTAAAACTTTTCATATCTGACATCTGCATCAGTTTGTGAATTATATCCGTTTCACCGTCAGGGAAAAGCATTTGAATACGACACCAGAGCAGACTCGGCAGGAATGTTGGAACCGATGCCAAGACATGCTTGATGATTTATTCCAAGTATTGAGATAGACTGGGTTTCTAGGAACGGGATGCACTAAATCTTTCTTAGATAAGATGCATGATAGTGCTGCTTGTTGCTATGGAAATATGGGTCAGGAATAGCCTTAAGGGTGATAAATGTTTGAGATAAATATGCTGTCTCAAACTAAGGAAAACGGACTCATAACTCTTCCCAGCCTGATGAATGTATTACCTTTTATTGAGCTGAATTAAGTGACAATCATGAGGCAGCAGAAATCTTTGAAATCTTGCAGCATCCATGTGCAGACCTGTTGTTATTATTAGCCGAAAAGAGCCTAAATTCCTTTCATTGGGCTGCTTCTTTCCCAGGATCCTTTTTCATTATGAATTGACTTGGATTTTAAAAATCCCTCTTCTATTTTTATCGAGTGTGTTCTCTGTTGCTAGGAGTGGGGCAATGTCAGAAATGTATTCAGGAGATGCAACCCCTTGTTTAATAATGCACAAGTACGGTGAATGTGCCACAAAGGAAATCTCCTGCCTGTGACTGGAGTAGCTGTTCTCCTCTCCCCCGTGCCTTTCTGATTGTCCTTCTGCTGCCATTGTTTACATGGAACATTCTTATTGGGCAGGCCTGAGCTGCTGCCCAGAAGAATTGATTTACAGTGAGATTTATTGGGCAGAGCTTCCCCACTTTGTTATGACAGACTCCGGGGGTGAGAAGGAGTATAGAAACAAACAGAACTCAGCACTCAGATTACAGAACACCAAAAACAAAACTTATGAACTTTCCAAAATATTCCATCCACTGCCGCCCCACCCTAGAGAAAATGACCCAAGACTCCCCCCGGTGCACTACAAACCAGTTCCAGACCAGCTGATAGGACTATGCAGCACCGAGGAGGTGGAAGAACGTACAATAAGAGCTGATGGGAGAAGTTGAAATGGCCCTATGTTTTTATCAGGCTCTAAACAGATTGTCTCTTCTGTCTGATTCCATTTAGTCATGCTATGCGTCGGCCTAACCTATGCTGGCCCTGCACGGAGAGCAGAAGGCTCTCATTTCAGCTCTGGCAGCGAGAGTGCCGATGAGCTCATTCTCATGAAAGAGCTGGACGCGGTGGGCAATGCGCTCAAAGGCTTGTTAGGGCTGTGTGTGTGTGTGTGTGTGTGTGTGTGTGTGTACAGAGGAAAAAAACAGATGCTGCAGCAAAGATGAGCATCCTGGGAGTTTTATATTTGGCTAAGTAGTTCCAAATCTTTGGTGTTCTGGTGCTAGCAGATAGGCTACAAGTAATTGCCTGGCTCCATAGAGGGGAAAGCAGCCCAGTTATAGTCCATAATCTGGAACAAATGAAGAAATGGCGTCGTCTGTGATATATTGTAACAATTGTGTCATATGGCATAATGGAAAACAACGCCACTCCCTTTGAGGATAAGCAGAGGAAGACAAACATTGGACACCGATTTCTTTAGCAGAAAGAAGTTAATGCCAAAGCAGTGAACTTGATATGCAGATAAGACATCCAGAACTAGACATCCTGCTGGGTGAAAGTGGAAACAGACTTTCTTTCCGCAGAAGGAATGCAACAACAAAAGGAGGAATAAGAAGTAAGCCTTGTAGATTGTGATAAAGACATCACCAGAAGAAGAGTAAGATCTCTCCAGCAGGCTAAGGAGGAGGAGGAGCAACGGGGGGAGTCCATGAAAGAGCACCAAGTGAATAACTGATTGCAGGGAGCTCTAATAGCCCCAGACTAGCCACACTGCATTATGGTCATTTCATACAGCAGCTTTTATTACCTCCTCCCATTACAAACACACACGCTGACTCTCACATTCCCAGTACCACCACAATGCATTTGAATGCTTGTTCTCCCCGATTACCTGCAGGATCCCAGCTAACATTAATATGATAAGGTAATTGCAAGCCCAGGGAGTGCAGAGGAAGTCCATTTTTATAGAAAGGAAGAACAATGGTTTGCACTAGTAAAAAAAAAACAAGCAACCAGTGCAAGTAGATTGATCTCAGTTTCTCAGCTCTTTATACCGACTCCCGCTAATATTTTGTCCATCATGCCTTCCTCTGAGCAAGGGGAAGATATGGTGAAGATCAAGTAATTATAACAGGTGTTATACAATTGGCCATTTGATGTCACATTGTGAGGATAAAAGGATAAATGTATATGGAGATGGGGCAATAAATTAACCGGAATTGCTGTGCAATTGGCCTGTGAGGTAAAGTAATTTTTAGTGTCTTCTTAAGCATTAACCAAAGGTGCGGCCCCTGCGATGAAACAGGTCAACTATCTTGCAAAGCAAAGAGTCACACAGAGGGCAGACACATGCAGGAGACACACAGCACAAGCTCCTCACACACACACACACACCCTCACATGCACACGCCCACCCCTGCTATCACCACACTGCCTTCCTCTCTGAAGCCTGGTCTGCATCTTACAGCAGGGCCCCTTTCACAGCTAGACGCCCAAGACAGCAGAAGGACTGTGCGCGCGTTCCCATCAGGCTAAGCATACGGCGCTGGTGTGTGTGCATGTTCTGGTTCGGGGTTTAGCCGACATTATGGTAAACAGGTTGCACCCCACATCTCGGACACTGCCTGACTCAGGTACGGCGGCGGGGAGACAGAAAGCATTCTGGCCTTCTTGGCAGTGGGTTCATCGAGCGAACGGGACGCTGAGACAGATGTGGCCAACAGGTGATACTAGCAGACCATCCTGACACATAGAGTATATTTGCAATGATATACACAACATCAATACATTGGTGGTGCGGGCCTAATTATAAGAGGAAGTGCATTCATCATCATCAGTTCACAAACTGACCGACCCCTTTGCTCTCACCTGAGTTCTCCTCCACCTCTCTCTCATCAGTGCACACCCCCTGGCCATGCATCAGCGAATGCAATGGCCTCTCCACGCCACGTGGTGGATAGCAGCGGAGGCCCGTGCCACATCTGGGCGAGTAGACACCGCATTGAGCCCCTTTAGGCAGGGCACAGGTGGGGCAGCAGCCGCAGCCGGGCTCTCGCACCGTCTCCTCACAGCCCTCTGGCTGACGGCAGCTGGCCAGCCTGTCCTCGGAGCACACCGGACAGCGGATAGCCTGGTCTGACAGGCACAAGGACATCAGCGATAGGGCGCCAAACATCCAAAAGCCCCAGCAGGATGGAGCAACTGCCTCACCACCTCCTCGCACCATGGCAGCCCCGGCACCTGCACACAATCCTTTGACCTCGTGTAATGTTCCCCTCAGCTCCCCCTGTCCTCTCTGACTGTGGTGCAGCTTTTGATCACTTTCTACTTCAAAAGCAGATTTTAGACAAAAAAGGGAAGGCTTGAGAGGAAGGCTTTGTCCAAGATGGTCTTTGATATTTTCAGCTGGTTAGTGTATCAGTTGCAGGGACACAATGTCTCTGCTGTACTGCCTCTCCATTCCTCTGATTTAATTTCCCAGTGCAGTAATTGGAGTCTGCTTGTGATTTGCTTGCCTGGCAAATGTAGTAGTGATAACAACTAGTTTTGTTGAGTTTGCAGTCAGAGGAAGGAAATCCACCAATGTGTTCAGGTGAGTCTTGCTCTCTCTCTTCAAGATTGAGTCCAGAGGTTCGGCCACCCTCTAATAAAGCACTGAAAAATTGTCTAAGTGTCCAAATGCAATGTAGGTCATCAAAAAGCAGTGTGTTAAGTAACAGCTGCAGTTTCCTCCTCTTGCTGGATTGCAGTGCAAAGGACTGGCTCCTGAAAGGCTCCACACGAGTGGCTTGGACTTTATACTGGTCCATGGACACGCCTCTTTCTACATTGAGAGAGGAGCTGAAAGGCACAGTGGAGAATAGCCAGCCTAAAGCTCTCTCTCTCTCTCTCTCTCTCTCTCTCTCTCTCTCTCTCTCTCTTTAGCTCTCTCTCTCTCAGACAGACAGGCTTGCATACTCTCTCCCTCTCTTGTCTTCCCTTAATCCTGAGTGTGAGGAGAGAGAAAACAACTGAATTCTACCTTCTTGCACTTTTTTCTCTCTCCACTGTCCTATTTTCATTGTTTTTCAACATGTATTACATGCAACTGTGTCATTGTTGATTTGCATTAATGAAACATTTTGCTGCATATTTTACAGAAAGATTTGGGGTTGTACCACTTCAGATGGTTAACACAAACACAAAGACATACACACATATATGCATCTCAGGTCAAACTAGTGCATGCTGAGCTGTTGCCCCCCCAACCCTTATTACTTTGTTCTCTCTTTTTCGTTCTCATGCTATTAACTGGAATTCGCCAACTATAAAAGGCAAATTGACAGCCCTAAACTCCCTCCTCACTGCTGCCCTGCCCCCATCAGCCCCCAAAAACCTTCCCACCAGTGGGATTGTAGGAATGTTTTTTAACAACTAGGGTTGTTTGTTAGACATTAGTGATAATAAAATGGTTTTACTTAGTCCTCCTTTTCCCACATATGCAGATATTTCCTTCACTCAGCATTTAAGGTTTTGAATCATGGCTTCTATTGGTCCACGTCTCTTTTTTTTTTCCTTGTGTGCTTTGCCTGCATTTTGCCATGGAAACCCAGCATGTATTGTAATGCCTTTGTGAGAGTGTTTTCCTTTCTCTTCCAGCTGGTAGCTGGTTGCCATAGGAAGGCCAGTGGCAGCAGAAAAGCCTTACAAGGCTGTGCACCACTCAGGTGGGTGCTGTTAGTGACACAGCACCCACATTCTTCATCAGACTAATAATCGGAACATAGTGAAGTTACGGCCGTACTGGGATAAAGTCATTACAAGTCAAATATTTCAGAAATTAGACACTACCTCTGGTCATTTCTAATTGAGTAGCTCGCTACAATGAGATGGTTAACAGTAAGAAGAATGTACTGAAGCAGTCGGTGAGCCGCTGGACCTCTTGCGAGCTCCAGCGGCTTCATTAAGTGTAATTTATGAGGTGTTTTAGAGCGTGTGTGTGTGTGTGTGTGTGCGTGTGTGTAAGATGGCAGCATGATGAGGGTTAAGCGCAGGTGAACACCAACTCTTGTTTTCCACAATCTAAACACACGTTGGTGATTACCATCATTAATGCGAGAGATCCAAGATATTATGCTGTGCAACTTTTATGAACTGTTTGTGTGTGACGGTATTTTGCTTAGCACTGCTTAGGAAAACTGTTTGCTCTTTGCCAGTGAGCTGCATGCAAGTGTGTGTGTGTGTGTGTGTTTGTTCATGTGTGTGTCTTTAGAACTTATGAATCTTAGTAATACTGTAACACTGAATGACTCACGACAGTTCCGATTAGTCACCTTTTTAAAAAATATGTTTTTATGATGTTTTATTTGAGTTTTAGACATTACTTGATGTTGAACATTATTTAGTGTGGTATATAAAGGCTGAGCGTTAACCCCGACCTCAGACTTCACAGGGTTAGGTAACTCTACTTGTACTTGAGTGCAGAATGGGTGTTCTCCTCCTCTCGCCTCCTCTGGTATTAGATACTAACAAGACAATCCTCAGAGAGAGCGTAACCCCGCCAAGGCAGCTCACTTTCCTCATTATGTCATTGCACCTATAAAGTAAGCGTCCCATGACAGCTTGACCCTCATCATGTGAGTCTTTGCTCATCAAAACCGAACCCTACAATTTGGAATCCCATTGACATCAGTATTAGTTTGATAGTCATTCAAGAAAATCACTATTTTTCTTTTGAGTTTTCGTCAGCATTTACATTCCTACATGCCCAACTCTTACACTTAAATTCATGGTCATCCATCAAATAGGTTATTTATAACGTCCAAAAAACCCAAACTTGTAATGTTCGAGAAAAGTACAGAAAAAAAAACATGACTCACTCCTTTAATCTGGATTTGCGCTAAAATGTGATGCGTTCTATCTCTCTACATGAAGAACCATTCTAACAAGTTTCATCAAAACAACGGCATCAACAGTAAGGGTATAGTAAACCCCAATCACATGCTTTATACGAGCAATCCCCCTGCTTGAACTCCTCAAATTAATTGTGACTCGTTAATAATCTCAAACAGTCAATATTGACTCGACGTAACTATTTCTAATAAGTCATTAATATGCTCTTAGATAAGAACCCATGGTGACTCTTCAATGATGATAAATGCAACTATTTTGCTCGTGATAAAACAAGAGAGATTTCCTTGTGTCAATTCATATGAGCTCAATTTAAACTCAGGTGGACTTATGGTTAAGAACTGAATGAAAATAATTATTTTCCACAAAAAGCTCCTCTGAGTAAAATATGAACTATTATAGCGAATAATATATATAGATTATTATTCAATCAAATTCATGTGAGCCAATTTGGACATAATCGGACAAAATTGTTGGGAAGTAAGTCAAAAAATTATGTTTTTGATTAAAAAAAAAGACCTCCTAGTGAGTGAAATATGACAAATTACAAGTTATATCTCCATGAGGCAGTCCATTAGAGGAAACTTTGGACTACATCGGAAAAAAGGTTATAAATTAATGTTAGAAAACATTGTTTTTCTTAAACCCCCCCTTGTGAGTCAAATATTAAGTATGATACATACAAGATGATTATCGTTTTTCATGAGAAAGCTCCCCCTAGTGAGTGACAAATGAACTCATAAAGTAAAATGTGATTTACATATGACAAATCTCCTTGAGTTTAATCATAAGCACCAAATTTGGACTAAATCGCACCGACGGTTAGGAAGTAATGACCAAACAACTTTTGGAGATAAACTTTAAACTCCCCCCTCGTGGTGAAAATAGCAGAAGAAGGATCAGCCTGTGCCTTTTCATAGGAATGAGGCCTTTTTTTGAACTGAGTCCTGATGGTTTGTATTTTTAAAAAAGTGGTTCCCCAGAACAAAAGGTTTGTGAAACACTGCTGGAGGACACCAAAAAAGAGCCGTTCCATCTGATTTTCATCATTCATGCCCATTAATACCATAGAGGAAATCTACGACTCCTCAGAAACAGCTGGGAATAATTCATTGGAATTTCCCGAACCAATATTGGAGCCATAAAGGTGTGCATCTCTTTGGTTACTTTATATTTTTAAACACATAACTGGATGTTCGTGTCATTTTCCCCTTTGATGTTTTGTCTATGCACGACAGCAACACCGAGCCTTCCCGGTAAAACCGGGGCATCCGAGGCCTTGGACACATTTTTTTCCCCGATATGTAGCCAGCTCCTGATTTGATTAGAATCCTCCCATAAAAATGAATAAACTCAAGTACGAGATGTTCCTGCAGAGGACATAAAAATATTTTTAACACACTGATTGATGCTTTTGCCCAAATCAAATTATATTTTCAAACACGACAACTGTAAGAGCCCGATTCCAGATTATTGGACCTGCAGCCAACTGTGATCCAAAGGGGCCTTCAGAACAAGTGGTTTTCATTTTAGCAGACTTATTCTCCTAAACTGGGGAGATGTTTGAAATGAAAAGTATCTTTGTAATTTGGCCACAAGATGGAGGAATAGCCCCTTATATTGAAACAAAATAGGAAACCATGTGGAGCGTGTGAAATGATATAAAACACACCGTCAGGTCTTTGTTCATGGCTGCATAGTATTACAGACGCTACATATTTAACCTTTTTTTTTGTAAATTAATTTATAATACCATCAGATAGTTGAGGAGTGATCCGACTCTCGGGTGATGCTTCTCCGCTCCGTGAGCAATGCTACAGTCTTTGTTGCTCCACCTTGTTGAAAGCAAGTTCCTGTTCCTTTAAGGGTCTCTCCAAAATTCACCGTAGTGATGTTGCTTTTATTCCATATTGAAAGGAAGTCCACTTGCTGAGTTTGGAATCTCCAAGAGCTGTTCTCCACTGGGTGCTGATCACAAAGCAGGTAAAATCACTCAAACCTAATTCGGTCTTTCAATAGATTAAACAAATAAAACCCAATTAAAGGGTTTTTGTTTTTTAGTTTAGTTGTCACATGCAGACATGTGCTTCATTATTTGATTTTGATCTTGTGTGAAACTTTCTGCTGTATTTTTATTTCTGAATTTGTTCCCGCTCTGTGGTTCATTAAAAAAAAGAATATATGTACATTTAGATTACTGATTAGTTACACTGATATACATTGATCTTAGGATGATGATGCTTCATGGTGTTTTATTTTTCAGTAAAACTGATTTAAGTTTGTTTTTTTTTCTTTCTTTTTTTTTTAAAAAAGTGCACAGCTGCATATTTTATTTCCAAATTCATTTTCAAACTGTGACCGCACTGGCTGCTGCTGCTGTGGGGAGCGCTTTTACACCTGCTGCTATGTGCAGACCCGGCAGGAAGTGCATGTGCAGTGAACATCATCTCTTTCTCATAAGGCTAAGCATAGTGACAGGGTCGAGCAATCAACCGTGGGCTCTTACGCGCTTTTTATAAACTTCTGTTCCCTCCAAAAGAAACAGTCAGGTGCTATTTTTTCACATCATCAATGTCTGCAATGAACCCTATGCTTCCAATGTAATCAAAATAAAACTGTTTTCTCACTTTGTTGTTCTCTAAGCAGTGGTTAAGTCTTGATTTTGGATTCCAAATTTTCCCTCATTAACCAATTTTTGTCATTTCTCTGCACAGAGCCTTTTGTCATCATGAACACAGAAATCCACGAAGTTAGAACTCCAGAGGGAAACGGGATCGGTGAGTATCTGTCTCTCTCTACATACACAGCAAAAACTGAAACCAAACTTTTTAGATAACTGGAGATTAGTTTCTCATATTCCACCCCTCTCACTGAGGTGGAATTTGGCCCACTCCTTCCTGTATAATATCTTTAAGTGGACCCACTTCAGAGGGTTTGTCAGCAGGATCCAGACCAGATCCAGACTCTGACTAGGCCACTCCAAAACCTAATTTTTTTTTTTAGTATTATTTATTTCAATTCATCCAACCACAGGTGGAATTACTCTTCTGCTTGGAATTAAGGTATTGTTGTTTGACCCAACTGAGCTTTGAGCGTTGATGTTTTCCTCAATTTTGGCGGGTCATCCTCACCCTGAAACAGCGACGCATTTCCACAACATCAAACTGCCACCTACATGTTGGACCGTAGGTTTAATCTTCTTTTTGTAGAATGCTGCTTGGTTTACACCAGATGATACACTATCCCTGACTTCAAACTTTCCAATCTAGAATATTGTTCCCAAACCTCTGAGGATCACCATGGTGTGTTGTGTGGCGAAAGTCAGATGAGGCTTAACGTTCTGCTGGGTCAGCGGGGACTTTCTCCTCGCCTCTCTCCTGTGGATACATCTCAGTTCAAGGTCTTTAAGAGAATAGTGGATCCATGAACTTTGACCTTTCTTAATGTGAAAGGCCTGCAGGTACATTGAGGTTTTCTGTGGTTTGGAAATGGAGCACAAACAGAATTCCAGTACCATTTGACCAATCTCAGTTACACCTATTTATTTTTGCGTTTCGACTTAGTGGCCTTCTTCAGAGCATGAAAAAGGAGATCAGTCAATTTATGAACCAGAAGTGCTATGATAGCTCCTGAGGTCACAAGAGACTTCTTTTTCTTTGTTTTAACCCACTGAGTTCATTTTTTTTTAAACATTTCAATTGACAAATCAAGTTTGGCCTGTAGCTGGACATAATCATCAGATTTTTTGGATATTATCTATTTTCTTTTCGAGGGTTTTCATGGATTGTTGTTTCTTCCCTCTTTCTTCTTTTGTCTTGTCAAATATAACTTCCAAATTTCCCATTTCTTCTTGGATTCTGGATGGGCCGTGAAGGCTGGGGCATTTACAGATGTCTTCCAGTTCTTGGTCAGTGTAATGACTCGGCCATGGTGAAGATTGTCCTTTCACTTTTCTTTTTGTTTTCTTTTTGATCATTTGAGACATCCTGAATGAGCGCCTTCTTGTGCTCTTGGAGGAATTTTGGAGAGCCACTTCTGTGAAAGTTCTCCCTGTGCTGATAACGTTTCTCACTCTGGATTTGTGGAATCCGAGAGTCTTAGAAACCGTTTTGGAACCCTTCCCAGACTGATGTATCAATCACCAGTTTCCTCATCTCTTCTGGGACTTATTTTAGTTTTGGCATAGAGCACCACCGGTGAGATTGAATTGTAAATGGCCTGTTTAAGCGATCATCATTAACATCATAATATTGCTACTCAGTATTTCTAATTTTTGGCTAGAGTTATTATCCAATCAATATATACAATTTCCACCCTTGATGTTCTGCCCGTGGGCAATCCAGGATTGCCAGGGAACCAGTGGCGGCTGGTGCAAAGAACGAAGACGTTTCAGAAATTAAAGCTTTCTTTAAATAAACAAGGCATAAAAATCCTTGTCACCTGTAACCTGACAACACATGATACATTTTTATTGTGTTAGCCTATGCAAATGCACCAAAAAGAGATTTGTTTGTTGCTAAAGCTCAACAAACGAAATGTATTTATTTATAAAACCTTTATTTTACTTTTTTTTTTTTTTTGTTGTAATATTCGATAATAGTTAGTTGCTAATGAATTTATCTCTACTTCACGGCCAGAACGTCACACTCAAGTGCCTTACAGTGGTAGAGACCTGAAGAGGAAATGTGGAAACGCTCAATGGATCATCGCAATGTCAATATTGTATTCTGGTTGTTGATTGGTTAAGGAGGACGTCCTCCATTGGAACATCATTTCCTGTGTTTTTGCCAAAGGCAGATCAGCATGATAAAAAGAATTACATTGAAATAACTTAAAACTGCTCTCCATCTCATCTCACCTGGACTACTTTTGCCTGCCCTGTAGGTGTCGTATAATCATAATCTCAATTTCAACGATGGATATTTTCCTAAGCAGACAGCAAAAAAATATTTTATATATGATAGAGAGATTAGGTAATGATTTATATCATTACCTAATCTCATTGAGATTAGGTAATCTCATTTTTTAGCACTTTGAGATTTGATCCAAATGTAAAGTGCATTATAAATTAAATGTATTATTATTATTATTATTATTGTTATTATATCAACCAACTCCGAGTCATCAATTTTTTCTCAACACTTATATAGCATGATCAGAGAGCCGGTAATTTTGCTAACCGAGCTAAAGCTAGCCAGATTATGACCAAGCGTCATTTAGGATGTATTTATTGTTATTGATTTGTTTGGTTTCTTAGTACTTGATTTATATCATTGCTATCTGGTTGAATGACACTACGATTTGGGATCCTTGCTGTACCTATGAGGAAAGAGGAAGTAACGTGTGCCCAGCACTTTGGCTGAAATCTATGGTGAATATGGTTTCGGGACTTTTATGATTTCGTTGTAATGCAGGTTTTTTGAATCCAACCTGTAAAATATACACCCCATCAGGTTATGAGGGTCAAACTATCCCAGGACTATTGCTTTGGATAGTGTCCCTTTGTATGTGTTGTCTAGGAGGCTACCATTAAACTTTAATCTTTATCAGCTTTATTACAAACCCTGATATTCAACACACTGAAATGTTGCTGTGGAGCAAAATGTCAAGTTTTTGCAAAGGAAGTCAACATTGAGAACATTTTTAGAATGGACCGTGTCTTATTTTAGACAGAGAAGCCATCACAGACAACTCAGTTGCTCTAGTGACCATTGGGTGAAGTGAGGGGCTCCCTTTTTTTGGGGTTTCTTGAACTGGTGCTCATCAATTAATCCAAATAAAAAGCAAATTATCTGCTTTTTTGTTCAACACCGTTTGAATGGAAGCAGAACCATGTTAATCTGAGTTTTGCTTCTTACTGCAGTGTCACGAATGAAACAGTTGCATATTAATCACATATCATGACTTTAACCCTGTCAGATATTTCAGCACTTCTCACTTGTTATTACATTGTTAACATATGATATTCTGCGAGTGTTTTACTCGACATCTACAGCCTTAGTCCCTCATTTGTCATAAAAAAAAAAAAAAAAGAATACAGTGTTGCAGACAGGTTTCCTATCATCTCCCACACTGGGTGTACTTCCTTAAAGCCTTGCTCTGTGTCTGATGTGCAACCTGCGGTTCACTGCTCTGAGACCCAGGGCTCTATATTGGGCCCAGCTGAGCTTGGTGCGTGCAAAGTTTCCATAGCACCTCTGGCACTTTCCACAATACGAGGCGTTGCTCTTCAGCTCATCACCCATCACTGCCGAGACCACAGTATAGTGTGGTTGCTGGATGAAACTGACTAAGATGAATTTGGTTGACGCTTCACATGAGGCTAGGTCAGAGGTCTTACAAACCAGGCCACAAGATGCTGCCTGTCAACCATTGACACACAGACAGTTGTTTCAAATCTTTCATACATTTGACCCAATGTGATATGGAAGTTTAATAAAAAGGGTGTGACAGTATGTAGAAGAAGTCCAGGACAGAAAAAAGAAAAGTGTGCTCACATTGAGTGCTTACCTAAGCCAAGTAAATGTAGAACTCCTACTATGGTGATGCTATGACTTCACCCACTCTTCCTGTGATTGGCTTGGCATGACGTTGACGTTTCACACACATTATCTCCCTAGGGGCCACCCTTCTAATAAATCTAACAGGTTTTTTAGTTACCAAATTTACATCCAACACAGACAAAGGAAAAACCTCACTGATCACATAAACTCCACCAGCTCTCGTCGGCATAGGTAAAACAATTTTAAAAAAACAACTAGCATTGAACAGACCTTTGAACTCCCACGTCTGTCTGTCTGTCTGTGACACGGCCTTACTGCCAGACAGCTGCAGATACACACAACTCTTACTCCGTTTGCGTTACTCACACTCTACTAAGGATTATAATGTCACTTTCTGCGTGTAATATATGAGGTTGGAGAGCACCATCTCACATCTTGTACATCTTCATCCTCTGAATGATGTGAAGACCAGAGCATCATGTAAATATCACAAAAGGCTTACTGTCTGTTGCCAGTAGGTGGCGCTATTATTGAAACTGTGTGCTGACGTGGAAATCTTAAGAGCAAGACTCCAACACACGAGGCTTGCCAAAGACAGTACAGTCATAACAACTTCCTGTTCCACGGTGAATGATTGAAATCTGTCCAGCTTCTACAGCTACACCTTTTTAGTTATTCAAGAAGTTAGAGATATTAAGGTTTAAACAGGGAGTAATTTTGCCAAACCCAATTATAACCCAGATTTAAATTTTTACCACGTTGATGAGTGTAACAGTTTGGGCGAGTTTCGTAGCATCCCTAGCCCAACAACACCAACTTCCTGTCTCATGGTGAAAATCAACAGTTGCTGCATTTTTGATGAAAACCAGAACCCCTTGGTTCCTTGGCGGCTTTTGCTGAGTTGCTAAGGCGGTTGTCCAACTATCAGCAGATTGGGGTTCGATCTCAGCCCTTGATGCCAGATATTATGAGGTCTTTGAACATGACCCTGAAACCACACTTGCTCCCCAGGGGCTTCACAAGGATGGAGCAAATACAGTGGATTAATATCATAACATTGTCCTGTATGCGTATACTGTGTGTGACTTTGTAATAAATAAAATAAGAATTAGAATTGCACCGATTTTTATGAAGTGTGACTGGGAGATAAGGATTTTAGCCGATAACGATTTTTCTTCTTTAAAGTTTAAAAATCATAATGATTAATGTATTTGAAGTGCTTTTATTTTGAAGGATTACTTCCGGTTTGGACTCTTTTCGCACTTGTGAACATTAGAGCAGATGCAACAATGGATGGTAGAGTTAGGTTTGCTGCGCCTCCACGCCAGATGAGCCTCAAAATCTAAACACCTGTTCCCTTCCCTGTGGCTCACCTTTCCTCAAATTTAATTGAAGTCTGTTCAAAACTTTTGCGTTATCATGCTATAAAATCTCACTGGTCTTGGAAACTAGACCTAATGCTCTACTGGTGGTTCCCAGAACAACATTCTGGGAATGCTGTTAAATCCCCTGTTAAATCAGGGAGAATCTTTGGTGCAGATTAATTTTGGATTTGAGGATGTCTCTCTGCTTCTCAGACGCAAGCCATAAACAATTCATCTGAGATCTGACTGTCGGCGCGAGCCATGTTTTCTATCTTCTGTCCTGGTTCTTCTTTCTGTGCATTCAGAGGAAATGCTGTTGTCTTATCTCAAGTACACATGATCTGAGTTTCTACATGATACCGTGCACTCGCCTAAATTGAGCTAACCACACAGTGGAGAAGTGATGGTGCTGATATCAGTCCATCAACTAAAACTACAAAAGTAGAAGTGAAGTCATGGCAAGGTTTCATGTTCTGATGGGAGATAAGTCCCATCAAGCTTATTTAGCACCTCATTTGGACGTGAGATCAGCTGTCAGATATGTGTTATACTTAAGCCTACACCGATCAGCCATAACATTATTACCCACTGCTTAATGTTGTATGGGTCTTCCTTCTGCGGGTAGAACAGCTCTGACGCATCACTAAAGAGGCTCCACAGCACCTCTGAAGTTGTGAAGTAGGGCATATGTGGATTAGACTTGTTTGTTCAGCACATCCCCCAGATGCTCAATCTATGGATGATCTGGGGATTTTTGAGGCCAAGCCAACACCTTGAACTCGTTGTTTTTTGTTCCTCAATATATTAATTAACCGTCTCAGGATTATGGAAGGGAGTATTGTCCTCCTGAAAGACGGCACTGCCATTCAAGAAACACGTTTTCATGAAAGGCTGATTTTCACAATGTTCAGCTTAGTGGTACAAAGTAATAACCATAAGCATGACCCAAGTTCTCCCTACTGAATTGATAACCCAAGGCGTCACACTGCTCATCTGTCTTGCCTTCCTCCCATAATGCATTAAGGAGCCTCCTTCTCATCTCTCAGGCACGCAACATACCATCCACATGATGTAACAGTAAACAGGATTAATCAGACTAGACCATCTTCTTCCTCTGCTCCTTTGTCCCTTTCTGGTACTGCGGGGCCCATTGTAGGTGCTTCTTCCACAGGCTGTGATGCTCTTTGTTCTGACAATTTTTTGTCAGGACCAGCATTTACTTTATCAGCTATGTGTGCTGCAGTAACTCTTCTTTGTGGATTGGACTTCACTCCCTGCGTTCATCATTGAGCTTTCAGCACCTAAAACCCAATCACTGGTGCATAGTACCAATTAAAAGTGCTCTAAGAAAGGAAAACTAGTGAACCAGAGTCCAGGATCACAAATCAAGATCTAGAGTTCTGGAGATGTTCTCACCCTTTTACCTATCATATGTGACCCGTATCAAAGATCGATACACTTGTCCATTTTCCCTGCTTCCAACATGTCAATGTTATCCGCTTCGTTTGTCTGGTTAGAAAGTTACGGCTGATCGGTGTATCAATCGGTATGTCTCGTCGACATTTACATCACAAGTTACTCAATAATCCATTCTGTCCTCCTTTCTCAGGTGAACTAAAAACAGAGGAAGAGGAGATGGAAGACAACGAGCCGTACCCCAGCGCCGAAACAGAAGGAGAGATTGTATTGAAGGACGAAGCAGAGGGAACCAGTGAGGACGGGATGGAGAAGGGATTTGACGATCAGACAACAGAGGGTGATGATGAGGAAAGGGATGGAGAGGACGAGGAGGAGGAAGAAGAAGAAGAAGGAGATAGCCTGAGTGAACCACAGGACTTGTCACTGGTGGACTACTCGTGTTACGACAGCGTGGATCTTCCAAACACCCACGCCGACCCATCAGCTGCCGGAGAAGGGACTTTTGTTTCCGGAGCTGTGGTCCCCCGCATGCAGGCGTCGGGGAAGCTGAACTGTGACATCTGTGGCCTGTCCTGCGTCAGCATCAACGTTTTGCTAGTGCACAAGCGCAGCCACACGGGTGAGCAGGAAAACCTGACCTCAAATACAGCAGTTGTGCAACCACCACACGGCAGCAGAGCCTTCCATTGACTGGATTCAGATGGTTGATCAATTAACTGTGACTGTGATTGTGTACCGTATATGACGCAAATGTCCTAACCAACGTTACAGAAAGAGGTTGTGAAATATCCTCTACGATTGATTAGATACCTAGTCAATGCAATACTTCCTAATGTGATCGCTCGAACAAATAGATCAATAATATTTTGCGGTGAAATATGTATATGAATAGTAATGACAATATTATTAATCCCACAAATGAGGTTCACATGCTCTGCTTTCTAATCACATCTAATAATATTTGTCACCGTGAAGGACTGTCATGCTGTTAATTAACCCTTTAATGTCCTCAGAGGGGGAAAAAATGGCAGATTTTACTTCATTTATCAATCAACCATAAAAGGACATAGTTTGGTCAAGTATTTTTGACCAAAGTGTTTGGTTTTAAACAGTAAAAAAAAAAAATCAGGCTTTCATGGAAAATATTTTGTTTTAATTAGATTAGCTCACCGTTACAACCTTCATTATATTATTATTATTATTTATGTTCAATATATTAACTGTTTTGATGAAGCAAATTTTAGAAAACTATTTGACCATTATTAGACTTTTTGTGGGAGTCCTCACAATGCTATAAAATGCCAAAATAAAATCCTTATTGAAAAGGAGCGTCTCAATAGTCAATAGAGTATTGCCTTCCCCTCAGTTGCCCATTTGACCCATGGTGTTCCTCAGGGCTCCATCTTTAGCCCCTGACTCTTTAGCATATCCATGCTGCCACTGGCTCATGTTATAAACAGGTTCAGTCTTTTTCTAAACAAGAAATAGAGACTCAAAATCTGCTCAGCCAGACAGTAGAGTAGGACATTACACTAAACAAAACTGATAAAACTTGTCCAAGAAGTAAAATTTTGTATTTAAAGATAGTGAGGGACCTTCAACACATAATAATGATCAGAGAGAGCTTTTGCCACTTTCAGATGGAAACCACGAGGCTGCTTTTTTCAACATGGGAAGTCGGTTGAACAATGTGCTCGACAATCGAGTGGTTTGAGTCGTGAGAACATTTCTTTAAAGCTTAGAAGCAAGAGTTGATTACAGCAAATCATAAAGAAACGGTTGTCTCTGCTTTCTCGATGTTGTCTTCTCTCCCAGGTGAGAGGCCTTTCCATTGCAGTCAATGCGGGGCCTCCTTCACTCAGAAGGGAAACCTGCTTCGCCACATCAAACTGCATTCTGGGGAGAAGCCTTTCAAATGCCCCATGTGCAGCTACGCCTGCCGTCGACGTGACGCCCTGAGTGGACACCTTCGCACCCATTCTGGTACCAGACAGCCACATTCAATCTCTCTCATGTGAAGCTAAGCTGTCCTGATATTATAGGTCTACAGTATAGTGTGGGTTGTTTTTTTCAACTCCTCTTTGATCTGAACACATGCTGAGGCTACATGACTACTTTTCCACTAACCTCCTGCCAATCACTCTTACACAGCACACCCAAACCCTTGAAGCTCACTCGATCACTCCCGGGTGTTTTCCTGCACCTCCTCAGCAGTTTTTCTGAAACTACTTAAGGAAATAAAACCCATTGTAACATTTTGATGTTGTTGGTGTTTAACTGAAACCTCTGCTTGCAGTGGAGAAGCCCTTCAAGTGCAACCATTGCAGTCGCAGCTACAAGCAGCGCAGCTCCCTGGAGGAGCACCGAGAGAGGTGCCATGTGTTCATTCAGGGCAGAAACTTCTCAGAGAGAGGTGAGGAAACTGTCACACACTCAGCCTCACCCCGACACCACTGCACAGTCCCCACGAACACACCGGCTGCAGTTCTGCCGCTGACAGACCCGTCATTGCACTTTCATTAGATTAATAGGTACATGGTTGTTTCGCCATCATACTGCTAAAATAGGTTTCAGTGCTTTGAGAAAGATTTCTTGTTTCTGCTGCGGCAAAGGAGACGCCAAATATGTAGGGCAAACCCCCAAACCCTCTGTGTCTATAAGCGTCCTTCAGAAAATGCGTTTGCATACTGACAAAGCAGATGCACATTTGCAACATAAGGACAAAGCTCTTTCTCTGTGGACATTAAATGGCGTAAGTTTATGTCTGATAGCGCCTTTGTGGTGAGGAAATGCATCCACATCCTGCGGCCTCCTCTGCAGTACCGGCGAAGGTAAAACCACCAGGAAGTGAGGTCAAAGGAGACTCTGATCTCAAATTAATATCTCGTTCCTCCCGTGTGCCAACTGCTGCAGCTGATGTGTTTTGTAATAGATTTTTTTCAACTTCACCATATAAAAAGCTTTGCCAGGTGGATACTTCACTCATGACACTTGTTGATCAAGGCAAGGTCTTAATTCCCGTATTGCACTTACTCTCGTCCCGTTGAGCAGAGGAAGACAAGCCATCCAGGACACAGATGGGCAACGACCGTGTTCTGCTGCTCGACAGACTCGCCAGCAACGTAGCCAAACGAAAGAGCTCAATGCCTCAAAAGTTCACCGGTAAGAGCACAACACAGACATCCAGGACCTGATTTGAGGCGCTGATGTAGTTTTAAATATTCAGTTTGCGAATTATAGAAAACAAAATGAATGTTTGCACTGTTTTTTGTGTAACAGAAATGTGACTTAATGTTAAATGTAACTGGGTTTTTCGATCCGTTCACTGACTTGTGCAGCTATAATACGCCCTATATGCTTAATATGGCTTGAAATGTTTGTCATTTGTGCTTTTTGAAGCAGAAGGTTGTGTTTTGTAGATTATTTCAGCTTCTTGTCTGCCTGTCTGTTTCTCTGCTGGCCTCCTTCTCAGCCAAACAGGAATTGAGGGCACAGCTCTTGCCTCATACCTGCACGCACCAGAGAGTGATCTCCTTTACCTTAAATTCTCTGCAAGAATTAAATCATAGGTGGGTACTGGTAACCATGCATGGTGAAACAGATGGAGACATGTAAAAATTATAAAAGATATACACACTTGACATTTCTGGGTTCAGTTCCTCACTTGAGTGTGTTTTGATTCAAATTCAGTTAATTTGCCTGAGTGATGAATGATAAAAGCAATCAGTGGCACAGTCTTCAGAAGTTTCCTGTGTCTTTATTGTTGAGCTTCACTAGCACCGGGTTATAGTTTTGCAATCAAGGCCTTGAACTGCAAGAGTCTTTGCAAAGAAAAGAAAGAAAGAAAAAAGCCTCCTACATCTCTCTATCAGCTTGGAAATGAGGTGAGGTCTTTCAATATGGCAACCACAAAGGGGAAAAGAGAAGTCTGTAACCGCAGAGAGTCACTACAGGCGGTAGGCGAGAAACGTGAGCAGGTGCCTCTCTGTCTATACTTCTGTGGTGCAGCTGCACTGCAGGCCTTCGTCTGCGTCGTCTGCTTCTTCTCAGCCCTCTGTCCTCTCATGGCTTCAAGCTCCTCTGCTCTCTCAGGGTGATCTGGTGCTTTAAAGCCTATTTGTTTGTTACAGTTGACTGGCTACATTTTCCCTTTTTCCTTTCCTGTTGCCCAAGGGATGAATGTTTGTCTTCTACGCAACACCAACGTAAGAGTCAAAGAACTGCTATTGGGTCCTTCTCTGTCTGTAAGCAATAACTGCTTTGACTTCGCCTTGCCGCATTTGGTGTGTCTTTGGTCTTGCTGTTGGAAGAAGGACCAGAAACCACTTCCTGCTGAGTCTTGAGTGCACTTTGTTCTCACGTTGCTGATCCAGGTGACAATGGTGTCTGCCTGGACCTGAGCTTTAACAGAGAGACGGTCAACCGACCTGATACCAAGGAGCTTCTGCCAGGCTCTCCAGAGCCTAATTCCCACCATCAACCCACTCTCACAGGCCCGGACAGCGACCAAGCTCCCTCACACAGGCCATACCCCATCCGCAACAACACCGGTTCCATTGGCCTCACAAACGGCCATAAGATAGGCGTCCCACACCTGAGCCTCCCTCACGCTGCCCACCCAACTCTCAGCATGGACTCCTACCATGCAGACAGCACCCACATGTCCCAATCTGTCATGTTCAGTTTAGGGCACCTGCTAGGAGGGCTGAACAACCACCACAACGGCGTCCCTCACCCAC
This sequence comes from Lophius piscatorius, assembly GCA_009660295.1. Lineage (NCBI taxonomy): Eukaryota > Metazoa > Chordata > Actinopteri > Lophiiformes > Lophiidae > Lophius > Lophius piscatorius. Next base: position 127,739 of record VRLP01000746.1, read on the forward strand.
ATCCGCAGAGCAACCCTTTGTCGCCACTGGAGGCTCCACGGGTTGAAGCTGCAGCGCTGCCCCCTGCATTGTACCCCTGTGGCTACTGCAGGGTGATCTTCCTCGACTATGTCATGTTCACCATCCACATGGGGTGTCACGGCTTTAGGGACCCGCTTGAATGCAACGTATGCGGCCACCGCAGTCGAGACTGTTATGAGTTCTCCTCCCACATAGCGCGTGGTGAACACCGCCTAGAAGTGAAGTAGCTTCTTCATACCTAAACACCGTGAGAGTGAGTGCATGTGTGAGAGAGAGGGATTGGCGTTAGAGTAGTGTGACGGCTGTTCTTGGTCATACTGCGCTCATCTGAAGAGAAGTCCTGTAAAGTCTTCATGAGGGACTAATTCAGAAACAGTTGGACTTAATTATTCCTGTTGCAGCTGATGTGTATATCATATACCATGTATACATTCAAATGTTCATAAAGGTAGCAATAATGAATGCATTTGTTTTTAATGTGATGTTGTTTCTCCCTGTTATCTCTGTAAAGCTGTGAAAATAAAAATATATTTTTCCTCCTTCACTACACAAAACCTGCACTTTATTTAGATATCTTCAGAAAAACACTTCAGTTCAAGACTTAATAAAAAATCCTGTCAGCTAGAAGTTCACATGACACCTCCTTGGCTGTGGATTTGAGTTATTTCACGGCTTCAGATGATATCGCTTCGCTCTGCCCCACGTTCTGTTTGTTTCACTCCTGAATGTAATCATCTAGCACAGGTTAATCATGGTTTGCAGATATGCTTAAGTTACACACAACAGAGGTATTTAAAAGTAGAAAGTATATCAAAGAGAGACAGAGGTAATGGGGATTCAAATGAATGCCGAGTTTCGTCTAAATAAAATATGAAAGATGTGTCTGTAAGAATGATCGAGTTGAATACTAATGCCACCGCAATACATAGACATTTATGTGGCTGAAAATTAGGAAATGGGGGTAAAAATGTCAAATGATAACTATTTATTATAGGACTGTCATCCTAATTTTATTTAAATGTATTATTATTATTATTATAGATATTGATGGTAAAAAGCAGTGATGGTCCACCTGCTGGAGTCAGGTGGTACTGCATGACTTTGGGCCCAAAAGTCGGTTCTAGGTCTAGGAGCTGCCGGGGGCCTTTGAGGATGTTACAAAAGCTAAAAAGAGGAAAATCATCTCTGTACCTTCCATCAGAAATAAAAGATAGAGGATTGAAAAAAAAAGAATCATATTAAATCAAAAGAATACATTTTCCCATTAAACTACTAGCATTAAAAGTAATATAACAGTAATCAATTATGTGCTAATAAAAGTCCGATTTAATATTTGGATTAAATATTAAGGCTTTGTCACATGATTGATGAATTCAAAATATTTTCCTATTGTAATTAAGAAGTTTAGAAGTATCCGTACTTTAGCATTTATATTTCTTTAAATTTTTCACTTTGACAAACTTCATTTTAACACGCATGTGCTGAACTTTCTACTCCTTATGTTTTCAAAACATGATTTTAGCGGATTATCTTTGTTTTGCATCACTGCATGCTTACTGCTTGTAGACAATAATACATAGAAAAGACCAGTCACAGACTTTATGGGGCCCAAGCAATGTATGATCAGTGCAAACATACACTAAAATGAAGAAACAATCAGATGAATGCAGCAGATATACAAATGATTGAAAATGAATATAATGTGTTGACAAGCACATCGTGTTACAATTCATCAAAGACAATTGAACAAAACATTCTTCTCTGTGAATGACAGTAATAAAAGTTGAAACAAAGTTCCTAATTCCATAATTGATGATATTTCCATGTGAGACAGCTGCATTGGGCAGCATGCCACCTCACAGCAAGGAGGTTCTGGGTTCAATCCACCTAGGGCCTTTTTTGTGTGGAGTTTGCATATTCGCCCCAAGTCTGTGTGAGTTTTCTTTTGGTACTCAGAAGAAAACAAATTTACCACTTTCCCATATGTGTGAGTGTGAATGACTAGTCTCCATAGATAGATGGATTAATATGACATGAGGCTCAGAAACGTTTGCACAAAAACAGCTCATAGATACTTATTATTTTTATACACTGATTACATTCATAGCATGTACTTTTTTTACTTGGGTAAAGATTGCATATTTATATCCCCAAAAAGTCAGCGATATTATGGAATCGTCATCGCCGCTGCAGCAGATCCTTTGTGTTAACCTGATAACTCAAAAACTGTTTCATGGATCATTCTCAAATTTTATACCCACATAGAACTTGGTGCGAGGAAGAACTGAAGTGTTTTGGGGAAAGGAGGTTGGTTGTTTTTTTTGGATCTCCCCAAAAAATTTTGGCCTATAATACCTAAAGCATTTGTCCAATTAAGTCCTAATTTGGTGAATATGAATTGACTCAAGGAGATCGATCTTGAATCTATCATGAATCTATCATATTTAACTCCCACCCCCAAGAAACTGTTTTTCTGACATATAACTTCCTAACCGTTAGTCCACTTTAGTCCACATTTACCTCTTATGAGCTGCTTTAAGAGGATCTAACTGGGATTTGTCATATTTTACTGTAAGTGTTCATATTTCACTCACTAGAGGGGCTTATTTATATATTATATTATATAAATATATTATATATTTATAAATATATATATTTATATTATTTTACTATAATAATTCATATTTTACCCATTAAAGGTTTTTTTTTTGTGAAAGAAACGCAATTTGTCATCTGTAAGTCCAATTATTTCTAAAATTAGCTTGTATGGATGGCACAGAAAATTTTTTATGATTGATCTCCGAAAAAATTGTTAACCATATTAATCTTCATAATTGGGTCACAATGGGATCTGATCTTGGACCGTATTGCTGACTTCATAGAAATAGGTTGAGTGAATATGGACAGTTTGAGATAATTAATGAGTCACATTTAATTTTAGGAGTTCAATCAGGGGGATTGCTCTTACATTGCATGGGATTGGGGGCTTTTCGGGAATAAACCCTGGCCGTTGGGTGTGGGCCTAGTCCCATTTTTAGCATCATTTTACACGAGTAACTGCAGTTCTGCTCCAGTAAAGAATGAGTCTACTTTTACCATTGCCACTGGGGATTGTTAAAAATGTTAGGGGGGCTTGTCAAACTAAATGAATAATTTATCAATTACTATCATTACTAAAAGTGAGAGCTTTTGCAAAAGTAATATTAATCAACAAACTGATTCTTCTCAGTAATGTTTCACCTCACATGACTCGCATTTTGGACCATCAATTATCCGCCGCATAAGGGAATTTGTCTTTGTTAGGGGAAAAATACAGGTAAAAAAGTCAGGCTTTGGCCCGTTTCTTCTGAGTGGGTCAGGGACACAAAATGGTTTTTGACTAGAAAGTGCATCTGGGTGTGTTGGTCATGCCTTACTGCCTTGAGACCAGAGTAGGGTGTTATCTTAATCCAGCTGCTTACATGTTATCTGACCTCTCCATCAGTGCCAGTTCCCTTTTCTCTCTTTGGTTTTTAAGAGAAGTTACACTCATTAGGCAAACTGTCATCACAGCCCTCTGTGTCAGATTAAAAAAGAACAGTCATCTGTTTGGCATCTGCACTGCTTCTCTTTCTCCAAATAGACTTGAGGGTGTTTGTCTTCAGACACGTTTGCTGAATAAGTTTGTGGGGTTTTTCGCAGAATTTTGAGCTAATTTGAGCTAAGCTAATATGGACATCTGTTTTAAGTATTTCACCATGTAGGGAAGAGAGAATTGTGTCTTTAAATGCCATGCCGCCACCTAAACTTGTTGTCGTAAAGTATGTCTGGATTCCCGTTTCCACCATGAAACAGAACTGACTGACAGATTTTACTCAGTAAGTGTGATAGGAGGCATCAAGCAGTAATAACCCGAGTCAGGATGAGGTTCTAGTGACATCTGCTGTTCTAGGAGTCAACATGACTACCAAAAAAAATCTCATTTAAAACCATGTTAATTAACCCCTAAGGGCAGAAACAACCGATTACATACTGGCATCGAGGACGACAACAGAATGAAATCTAATTTTTTGAAAAAAGAGAAGAGGGAAAGCAGCTAGGTAGGTGGGTTTAAGTAGGGAGGGAGGTCATTAGGTAGTTAGGGAGGTATTGGTAGGTAGGTAGGTAAGAAAGAAGGATGATAGATCCATAACAAAATCGTAGATCAACTTAAAAGAAATTCCCTGACAAAAAAAAATAAATGTTCACAATGAAGCAGATTGGCATAAAATAGAATAGTCATATTTGAGTAAGTAAGTGTTACTCCTGATGGTGAAAATAAATCTTCTTCTGGCTGTTCCATTTAGGGTTCACCACAGCCTACATCTATTTCCATCTGTTTCATGTTCCTTTGTCACATGGACCAACTGCATGTCCTTTCTCACCACATGCAGAAACCTCCTCTTTGGTCTTCCCCGTTCTCTCCTGCCTGGCAGCTCCATCTCTATTATCCTTCTACCGGTAGATCTTCACGTGTCCAAATCTGGCCTCGTTTACTTTTGTCTTAACGACCTCCAACCTGGGCTGTCACACTGATGTGCTCATTTCTAATCCTGTACATCCTCGCCACTCCCAAAACAAATCCAAACATCTTCAGCTCTGCCACCTCCAGCTCTGCTTCCTGTCTTGTAAACCCACCCCTTCACTCTTGCAGCAACTCTTCTGTCACAGATAACTCCTGACACTCTTCTCCACCCACTCCACCCTGTCTGCACTCACTTCTCACCTCTTTTCCACTCTCTTTGTTACTCTGAGCAGTTGACCCCTGTACTGAAACTCCTGCACCATCTCCACCTCTACTCACCGTTTCCCTGCCTCCCTTTCAATCACACACATGTATTCTTAGTCTTACTGCAACTGACCTTCATTCCTCTTCTCTCCAGCACATACCTCCACCTCCAGGTTTTCTTCCACCTGCTCCCTGCTCTCATTAATGACGCAAACATGATAGACCAAAGAGACTCCTGCCTGACTTCATCTGCCAGCCTGTTCATCACAATAGCAAACAAGAAGGGGCTCAGGGTTGATCCTTGGTACGGTCCCACCTCCACCTTGAACCCACCCGTTCATCCTTCTGCCCACCTCGCTACACTCATACTGTTTACACGCATATCCGGTATCACTCTCATACACTTCTGTCACTCCAGTTTTTTTCATGCTCTACCAAAAGCCCTTCTTTGGCACTCTGACGTATGCTTGAAGAACATACATAAAAACACAAATAAGCAAAATAGGACAATTACCACAAGCAACCGTTCTGAAACACACAAGGAAAATGATAATAGACTGTAATAATATAGCTTTGATTTTATCACAGATTTATTGTTTGGACAGGAAAGATGTATTGAAAGATGTGTCGAACTAGTGACGGTGGGGCTGGATCGGTCTTTTACGCTATCTCTACGCCGCGTTTAATCGTGGTTAACAGTGCTGATGTTTTTTGTTCAATTGTTGTTATTCTACAGACATCCTGCAGATGGCGCTAATAGCGCATGTTTTGGAGAGAAAGAGAGCAGCCAGCGGTTTGGACTGATTGATCCACATGTTTTATTTATCTAATTTATAAACCTTATTCGCGGAACTCTATCCTGCAAATCTAAAAAAATTCGACTCTGATGAGAATCCGTAACACGTGATCCGGCGTGTCGCCGTTCGGTGACGGTGGAGGCTCGTGCTCTCGGTAACAATAACTTACTACCTTTGCTGTGACTTTTATTTGGGCCCGGAGGAGCAGGTCTGCGCGTGCGCACTGCATCGGTTCGAAGGGGACAGGGAGGACATCACGGAAAAACGGAGCAGCAGTACCACAAACCCCACGCCGAGATTTGGCGTCAACGCTTCAGCGAAACTGCGAGGCGAAAGCGGCCCACGACTATGCCCGGCGCGGCGTTAGAGTCGGGGACGACCACTTGACAGGCCTGGGCGACGTGTGAGCGGCAGCCGGGCGGGGAAACACGGTTCTTCATATGGGAGAAGCATGCGGGAAATGGTTGGAGGCTGCTGCGTGTGTTCAGACGAGCGAGGCTGGGCTGAGAACCCGCTGGTCTACTGTGATGGACACGGCTGTAGCGTCGCCGTTCACCAAGGTAACACTAGCCGCTGTTGGCGTGAGGTTAGCGGGCAGCTGGGGCGGCTGAGCCGGCGGCCGAAGGCTGCCATGGAAGCTGGTTTTTAGGCGATTAGGTACCGAAGATGAGTCGCTGTCTACGTGCTTGTTGGTGGGAGGGGTGGGCAAATGTGCATGATTAAACGCAGGGTCAAGCAAAGTGACACCCAGCCTCCATGGCACCCTGATGGTACAGGTACGTGTGTGGGTGCCTGTGGTTTAGACCTTAAATCCTCCTGAGTCCACTTTCAGGGTCCTATTTCATTCCTGTGAAAGACTGATTAACTCTGTGAGGCTGGTGCTGATTTATTCCCGTCTCACTTCACCCTTTCTCCCTCTGCTGCTACATTTCAACACGTGGAGATGACAGATTGTAATAAAATAAAATTAATAAGTGAACTAGAAGCTGACAGCAGGTAGAAAGGAGAGTTGTTATCCAAAGTTAGAGTTATTCTAGGATCACATCTTCAGGGGTGGGGGGGCGTCAATTTGGTGCGTCTCTTAGAATAAATAGAAATTATATTCATAACTAAATATTTGTTGGCTGAAAATAAGAATAAATTATTTAAAATTTTAGATGAGAAAAAGCCCTCTATATCTCCACAGGGAGTGGGTCTTCTTGTTGTGTTATGTACGGTTGCCCACAACAGATAAACCAAACACTGATGAAGGCTTTTCGTGTTTTTATTATAGTTCATTTAACTAGGTTAAGTCCTTGCGCCGACAAAAAGACAATGAAGAAAAACCCTGAATCTCTTAAAACCAACGGATATAAATTTCATGAATAACCGTTTGCTAAATAACTATTTTGTGTGGTGCGAAGTTTGAGAATTTTGTCAAAAGGATGGTACTCATTATTTAGCACAAGAAAAATGACAGTGTGAAACTCCGTCAAAGAAGGGTCAACATGAAGACTTGACTTGACAAACTGTTACAAGATAGACTGGTGGGTTACACAAAGTCCCCCTGCCGGATTCAAGGGCCTGGGAAAGGGATGGTGCCGGCGAGTTCCCACCTGGGACCTCACCTCCCTATTGCTGGCCAGCCACCGCTGGATGGATTTCCTTGGCAACCAGCTCTGAAAGGAAAGGTTTTGAGTGAAATGGGTGAATTGCTCATTCCAGTTTAGAAGTGCCACAGGAACTGCAATATCACAATTGAGTGGTTATTAGTTTTGTAGCCTATTACAGTTTTGTAGCCTGATAAGAACTTATTAATGGTGTTCGGTGTTTGGGTCAGGTTCCGATTTTCGTTTTTCGTGTAGCAACAGCCAAGAAGGCAGCAGGTTGAGCAGTTGGTGATCAGGATGTGAAGGGTCTTTTAGAATGTCTGTGCCTCTGCTGAAGTAGCGGGAGCTGGCGATGTCTTCTAGGGGGACAGAGGGCAGCCAATAATTTTGGTGCTGCATCTGTGACTTTCTGAAGAGCTCTCCCATTTGTCGCTGAGCAGACGGCATGTCACATTAGGATGCAGTATCCCAGTATGCTCTCAAGGCTGGAGCGATAAATTAAGACCAGCAGCTTTCCCTCATGCTGCTTTTATGGAGAACCCTTAGGAAGTGCTGTTGCTGCTGCATCTTCTTGATCTCGGCTGCAGTGTTTAAGCCCATATTGTAGCCAGCCTCTCCTGGTATTCCATGTGTGCTCAATTTGTTAATTTCATACATATTTGTGTATGTCAAGGTTTTTCGGAGGGCTTACGGTATGGACGAGACTGGAAACAGAGCGGTACCATAGGTCCATCAAACCATCATGTTGGTTTGTATTGGATCCTAATCAATAACTCCATCCGAAGCTGACACAGCAGATGGGGGTAGAGTTGTCTTCTCATTAGGAATGATTCTGGGATCAGACCTTTAAGGGGGGCTCAACCTCAGCGTTGTCAGTTGAGAAATATTGAATCGTCATACCAGAGGCTTATAAATTTGGTATATGGAGGAAAGTTAGCGTACGCCGCCAATTTGCATCAAGATCCTGCTCAGAACCATGTCCTTTGATGACACTGTATACAAATGTCCAAGTTTTACTTTTCCATGGTTGTGAGAATGTGCCATTGAAGGTGCGTCATGTCTCTTCATGCAGACTGACCCTCCTATCCTGCTCTAATTGTAACGTGGTGCATTGCTCGCACTCTTGGTCATCATTTCACCGCTACATCAAGCTTTAATGGCCAGAAAGACACAATATGAGAGGATGTGTAAAGACAGACTCAGTGTCCATATGTTGGTTGTGTTGGAAAAGGACTTAAAAAGATATAACTTAGTTATAAAAAGGTCATAAAATGGTAAAATTGCTGTAAATGACTGAAAAATTATATTCACTTTCATTAAAAGCACTTATTTACCAATATTTCCTAAATAAGTGCATTTAAAACATTTGATCCACTAACATGAGTAAAATGATAGCTGTGATCCATCTGGAGCAGTTAATTCAAGTAACCCTTGAGACAATGTTAGGTTTCTAGCATTGGTGATGAACATCTTCTAATTTGATGTCTTCATACACTAGTCGTTATCAAAAATCAAACACCTTCAAGACAAAGACATGGGAAAGCGATTATGCTCTGGACTGAAAGCATTTCAAGAAGAAAATTATTCTCTGAATGAAATCAAAGGAGAATAAATTGTATTACAAATAAATCCATTCATGTAATAAGAATATGAGTGAAAGCCAAGCAGCACTTTTTGAAACATAAGTAAGTTGATCCTATACCGATGCTTTACGTTCAGCTGTGCAGCACAAATTTTACAAAAGGAAACTCACCCCTCCTCTGGCGCCTTTTGACCATAAATATTACCACTCTCTGAGTTTCCCTTACTGACGACGAGAGTGGTGAGTAGGAGCTACGTGCCCCTTGGTCTATAAGAGTCGCTACAGGATGCTAAACGCACTGGCTGATGAGGGAGTTAATCTCGAGACCACAGCAGTTGATGAACTTTTAATCACTGTTGTGGCGTCCCACAATTAAATGAACAGGATGAAGTGATTTTGACCTTAAAAATGCAAGTTTCTCCTGTAGAACGAAGGGCTGTAAAGCAAATCAAGCACTCCATTCAACCACAGCCCGACAAATCAAAGCTGATTCCTGTCGCCTTATTATAGTTATTAGTGACATCACTTAAATCTATTTCATGTTTTCTTTTTTATATATGTATATATTTTAATGTTTTTTAGTCATCTTTTCTTGAGCAGCTTTTTTCATCTGTTGTTTGGAAGTATGGATCGGATTTAGGATGAATGATGTTATCCAAGAAAAAATCATCCGCAAAAAGAGCCTTAGAGTTGTGTCCTTCCCCAAGAACAACACAACTAAGTTTTTGGACCGGTTGAAAACATACCACAAACTGCTGTATCAAAAACGCGGGAGGGCCGAGAAACAACGGTAATAACTGTATATTAACTGCATATAATAAACTATATATAAAACTGTATATTAATATCTATATAATTAACTGTATATAGTAAGACATCCATTATTTCCATTCGCTGAAAGATACGCTTCCAATTAATACCATGAGTAATGAAGGCGTCAAGAAAATATCAATACACTGGATTACTGGTATATGTCCCCCTTGAATAATAATCCACTTGTGCTGTATACAAAACGCGAGGGGAAATAGGGCTATCCAGTATATTGCTACGACCTCTGACCTATGGATAACAATGGAGCTCTACATTAGCCTTACAGGTTATTGAATCAATGAATAATTGTAATCTCATTATTGATCGCAAAAATTTTTCATGCAGCCTTATTCCCAACTACTGCTCCTCTGTGTGTATGTGTCCCCCAGCATGCTATGGCATTGTCCAGGTGCCCACCGGTCCGTGGTTCTGTCGGAAGTGTGAGTCACAGGAGAGGGCGGCGCGTGTGGTGAGTATTCAACAGACAACCTGGCATAATACACCAATCCAATCCTCCTCCACTTGTCACATTTAATGATGATAAACTCTCCCCCGCAATTTTCCAGAGATGTGAGCTGTGCCCCCACAAAGATGGTGCCCTGAAGAGGACAGACAGCGGAGGTAAATTTCATTCCTTCTCCATCTTGCTCTCCAGCTGCTTTCCCATCTTGCCCCCTCGTTTGAAACAGAATAGAAGCTTCGGATTTCCAACTCATTCACGAGAAACCTTTTTCCAATGATTCTCATCCAAACTCTCTCAACAGGCTGGGCCCACGTTGTGTGTGCGCTCTACATTCCTGAGGTGCAGTTTGCTAATGTCCTCACCATGGAGCCCATCATCCTGCAGTATGTCCCGCATGAGAGATACATCAAGGTACATACACATCCCATGTCTTTATTGATTTAAAACAAACGCCTCATTTTTACAAAATGCATTAGTTGCATCCTTTAAGTCTTCTGGGAACTTATTTCAAACCATCAGTGTAATTAGCAGAAATAATATTTTGTAAATGAATTAAAATAAATTACTTATGCAAATTTATCCACTGTAGTTAAACACATAGTATTGAAAATTTGGACAAAAGATAACAATTTAATTTCCAACATTGTTCGTCATTCATTCCCATAATGCCCAGAGATTTGTCATTTAATCTCAGAAGCATTGGCCCAGAGCTCATGTAAGAAAATTGGTGCTCATCCCTTTAATGACCCGCACATTTTCAGTCACTATTTCTAATTAAAAAATTTGTGCCACTTGACTGAACATGTTTATAATGTGACCCAGTGGCAGCAAGTTTTTGTTAAAGAGTAAGGGGCCATGAATGGAGCTCTGGGGGACTCCACAAGTCAGAAGGGCCACCGAGATGGAGATATGAACCATGACTATGACTATCGAAGTCGGATTTTTTTGGCATATGAAAACATGTGAGGATTTGCTAAATAGAATTAAGTAACTTGATGCGATCATAAAAAAGTTAATAAGGGTAAAAACAAAAAACATGCATCACCAGAAAGTTGATTTTATCTAATAAAAATTGACCCTTCTTTTTTTTGTGAAATGCACATAATTAATAAATGAGTTTAATCTTTATTTAATGTTTTCCCTCATTATTTCTAATTTAATGGCAAATAGAGTATCTAAGACATTAAGGAAATAAAATCTGCTAAACATACATAGAAATCATTTTTCCATGTTTTTAAGTTTTGGTGAGGACATCTGATTGTTAGGCACTGTAAAAAAAAATGTATGGTTCATCTGTAATCTTTTGGATGCATGAGCTTTCTCCTGGCATTGTGATTGAAAAAGTGACACATCAATCAACAAAAGATGTGTATATTATTCATAAAACTTTGGATCGATATCTTACATGTTTGAAATCAGTAGCCAGATAATTTATTACTTAATCTTGTTATTTACCAAATTAAACTGCGCCCTGTTCCCACGTGCACTGCCGATGAGATACAACCAGAGATTTGTATTGTTACGGCTTAATTATACTCCAGTTAGGTATGAAAATAGAAACATCTGTTTCAAAAAATAGCTGCTCTATTTATGCAAAGTGCCTGTATAGTAGTTACAAAACCTCATAAGCAGTAAATTTCGTTTTTTATGCTTTATTGTCCAAAGTTTTTTTTTTAGATAATACTGTATCGTTAGTGGTTTTCATATCATAATTCTATTTGCAACTTTATTAAAAACATAGGAGACCCCCAGGTCCATCATCCTAATCCAGAACCATTTGCAGCCGTATATCCCCAACGTATATCCTGAACAAATCTTTCATAACAGAAAGTTAAAGTAGAACATTTAAACATTTAATTTCGAGATCGTAAAGGAGATGAAGTAGAATCAATAAAGGGGAAGAAAATTTAAACTACATTTACATTTAAACAAAACACAACAACAACGAAACAAAAACAAGATCAGGGCTGCCATTCATTCACTCATGCGCCGCCATCTTGCCATTGCAAAATTCCACAATTCCAAATAAAGGCGGTTTAACAAACATTTCTCAAAGTAGCTTTAACACATGTGTAAAACCGCACATCTGCATTAGGCCAGCTTTTACTCCTAAATAGAGAACATGTTTAAAAAATTTGGCACAGCTGCTATTGTCCATGGGCGGATTGGGAGATGTATGATTGATCTATAAATGCCCCTACTACTGGATAATCTGCTCTACGCTGCAACAGCACTTATCAAAGTTCCAGACCAACCTTCTCCTCTGATAGTCGGGACGGGCGATCCAGCCTGAAAAACAGATTGGCTCCGCTTATGTCACCACGTCTCTCTCCACCTACATGTGGCAGAATGACCCAGCACTAAATGACCCAGTTGTGGTAATGTCACATCCGCTCTCTGGAGGTTTTTGTAAGATATTCTAGGAAATATGGGATTAGCAGGTTAAGTGCAAATCAAAAAGTGCAAAAAGGAGTCAAATCAGTGTAGTGTAGTTCAAAACGTAAAGCAGCACAATGTAATCCTATGGGGGAATAATGCCATCACTTAAAACTCATAACGTTGAGTGACAACATGGAAAGGATCCTAAAAAGATACATGTGTCTGCTTACCTCTGGAACTGCGGGAAAGTATTGTTTCTCTGAAGTTTCAGGTTTTCTTGCAGTTTTGTTTCTCTGTAGTTTCTATTTCTCAGTAGTTTCTATTTCAGTGGAAAATTAACTGACGGATTTATGATTGTTTCGGTAACTCCAGTTGTAGGACTGTTATTGAATTAAATTGTTACCTCCACCAAGAAAGGAGGCTTTGCTTTTACCCCTGTAGGCAGTGTTGCCCAATCATTGTACAGGTAAAACCCCGACAAGTTTGCATGTTCTCCCCGTTCTTTCCGGGCAGTCCAGATCCCTCCCACAGTACAAATACGTGCAAGGTGCATAGGTGAATTGGTCTTTGTGTTGGCCGTGTGATGAACTGGCGATTTTTCCATGGTGTGCTCTGCTTCTCGCCAACAGTCAGCTGGGATACGCTTCAGCCTCTTCCCGACCCTGAGCAGGATAAGCGGTTACTGATAATGAATGATTGCTGCTTTGATCGGAGCCCCTGAAGTCCAATAAGGAGCCTTTTTTTTTCATCTGCTCATAACTTATTTTCTTGTACAAACAAGATGATTTACTGCTAATCCGTAAATGTTTCTTGATGAACAAAGCCACCATATAATGGAAAGAACTGAGCTTTGTTAACTTTCTTCTTTGTGCTCTAACTTCTTCCTGTGAAGTTAAATGTGGTACTGTGCAATGGATACATGCAGTTTAATGACTCATCCTCTGCTTCTCATCACTTTCTTTTAAGTGTTGGAAATGATTAATCAAAAATGGGTGCGCCCAGTGTATCAGCTCTTCCCACCAGGCCTAAAACTATTTCTAGGGGAAACACTGTGTTGTTTGAGCTTTGATTAAAACCCCTTATTTAAGGTGGACTGAACATTTTTGCATATACATCATATCCTCCATTCTCAGGTTGTTAAAGCTCTGTCATATGGAATGTGTCCTCTAATGTTCTTCCTTTTTTTCGTCTTTGTAGTCTTTGATTGTAATTGTAGTGTTCGTATAGCAGATGAAATGAACGGCATATCCAGCATGCAGCAGATCACACCTTTTAAAGCAGTGCACGTAACAAATAAATCCATATTGGACGTTTGGACCTAGCAGCAAGTGGCTAGCAAGCTGCGTGTTTGTGATGTGCTTGTCTGTCCTTGCCTGCATATAAATGTCCACATGTGAGTGTTTGGATGCCTGGTTTCATATTACTGTGTCAGCTACAGAAAATTGCATGCAGCTTTTCCCCGCAAGACCCATTCATCCACATTCTGCTGCCTGCATTCCTCGACAGCATTACAACTGACAGAGAAAACTTGAGAAGCCACTTTTTCTCTTTACACGCTTGATGTAGTTATGTGTCTGGCCTTTGATTGCATAGCCGGCATCCTCTGAGCGTAGCAGAGAATAGGATGTGGAGACAGGAAGGGGGAGAGAAAATGCCAAACAGAGAGGGCTGAAGTGAAAAGGTAAAGAGCCTGCTGTTCCTTTGTCCTGCACCTGTTGCTAGGCCCCCCATTAGTCAGCCAAGATCACTGAGAAATATTTCAAGTAAAAGTACAAATGATCCGTGTTTCTATGCATGTGTATGATTATGTTTATTTTTGAAATGGGTATAGTTTTGTTTTATTATTTAACAGCAGGATGGCAGTTAAACCTCCATCCCAAACCAAAAAAAATACTACCAAAACAAAATAATCATCTCTATAACATTTTTAAAAACAAAGCTTTACAAATGGCTTTGACTGACAAAGCAAAGGCAGGAGACTTAGAAGACAATGTCTGAATGGAAACCACAAAGCTGAAAGGTCAGACAGATGCAAAACAGACCTGAAAAATTTGGAAACAAAACATCATCTCATCTCATTCCTTCATTTCCTACAGCTGTAAGAAGAGTCATTTTCTTTGAAAATGTTCAACTCAAGCCAGAAATATGGGCGACACTGTTACACAAAAGCTTTTTCCTAGTATCAAATGTACAAATGTCAGTATAATGTGAGATATCTAATAACAAGATTTAGTTAACAGACGTGTTTGTGTTTACCACAGTAAATACAAACAATCAGGATTGAAAACCAAATGAAATAGTGGAAAGAAATGAATGTGTCATTCACTCGTGGTCGACGCAAATGATCCTAGGCGACATTCACACGAGTAGAACGGTGTGAGTGGCTGTGACGCGAACAGCGTTCAGTGTGAACGCAGCATTAAATGCTGACAATATCGATGCATGTTCTAGTTCTGGAATTCCCTCTGGCGGGATGAATGAAGTATCTTCATATCTTAACTTATCGAGTTCTTAAGAAGATGAACCGCATGTCTGTGATATCTTCGCTACAATCTACCCCATACCTCCAACGTGCTGAGGCAAAAATCCTCAGGTTTTTGTGTATCACGGTTTTGGCGCCTTCCTTATAAGGAGTATGGATAGACACACTCAGTGACCACATGGCATTCGCTACTTTAGCTCTCACCACCACTAAACAAACACACAGAACGATTGTGGTCAGGACAGTAATGAGCTCAACGCCACGGTAGGTGTCACATGATCACGCTGTTGTGGTAATGTGGTTGGTGTCACAGCCTGCGCTGGTTTTCACGCAAGTAAAAATGATGATGCCTTCACAGCATGAAGGAATTCTAGCCTTTAGCTGTGAAATCAATTATTTCCCAAAATCTTGGCCACACGTGCTTCGCAGCCAAGATTTTTTTTCGTCTTTTTTTTTTTTTATGTCCCACTGTTTTGCTTTTTTTCCTGATCTCCCTAAGGTTTATTATGATACCGAGCTACACCTCATAAAACCAAGAGGTGGCTAGGAATGTAGGTCACAAAGAAGGGAAGTAAAGCAAAGCAGCATTAAGAAACAAAAAACCCTGATTGGAAACCTCTCCTGTGAAAACATATACCCATCTAGCCAACACACAACTCAAACTCAGCTTTTTAAAAAACATTCCCAAACATCTGGGCAACAGTTTTACTGTGCAAATCAGCAAGCACAGAGGAACTGTTCTGTTTGAAAGCCCCATCTGTTGTATTCACAAACAGAACATGCTTGTGTTTTACAGTATGGCTGCGGCCGCCTCGGGTTTAGAAGCCTTTTATCTTTTCCACACTGTAATCAGAGCAGTTGACTTTAATGGCCAAATAACATGGATGGCCTGCTAACATTAGTGCAACAGCTGGAACAAGACAAACTCACTAAACTTTACACAGGTTTGTTAGCGCACAGGCCTTTGCTACAACTCTTGCTCATAGAAACAACTGACATGTCTCTCTGTCTCTTCTAACAGACCTGTTATATCTGTGAGGACCATGGGAGGGAGAGCAAGGCTTCCTGTGGAGCTTGCATGACCTGCAACAGGCCGGGCTGCAGACAAGCTTTCCATGTCACCTGGTAATAAAATGTCGCCAACTTCAGTTGCCCTGTTTACACAAAGATAGTGCAACATCGCCACAACATAGACCTTCTCTTAGACTCCTTTCTTTCTAAACACTGAAGAAGACAGCGGCTTGGCAACGCCACGCCAATGTGTTATTTTAAATGCCGTGCTTGGATTCTTACGAGCGGTGGAGGCGTAATGTATTAGCAGCGTCTGTTGTGATGTCTCAGATATGCGTCAGGCACTGCCTTCCAAAAAAAGGATAGATAATTATCAAGATAATTAAGGCCCGATACTACTATTATAGTATTATTGAGATTTTAATGATTTTTCAACATGTTGTGTCCTTTAATAACATGTATTGCAACATATTAGGATTTTTACCTTTTTTAAACTGCATATTTTATCACCATCTCTTCAAGCAGACAGACGTGTCATAAAAACAACAACAAGTTGCTGCTCCTTACCAACTGGTTCTATCACACTGTATTCCAAACTTGACTAGAGGTGCGCCGATCAAATATCTAAATATGTGTGGACTACTGGACTATCACAGACATGTAGAACAGGTTTGTCTGGAGAACATGAGACGCAGGTCTCCAGTCCTCCTTAAGATGATTAGTTGTTATAGTCACATCAGGGTCCACTGCCTGTGACATTGGTCCATCACAAGTTAATGCAACCCTATTTACTGAATGCAAATTGTCCTGAACTTTATGCTTTACTTCTCTGTAGAGCTCAGGTACAAATATTAAGATGGAACCGCATACCTTGGTTGTGTGTTTAGCAAATAACAAAAGTTGTAATATCCCACTACGTTGCCTGGGAGTAGGTCTTTGCACAGGAATTAGGTGATGGAATTTTCCTAGAAGTCTCTTATTTGGGAGGTTTATTTGTCGAGCTAAGTGTGTCCACTAGTGGTTGGTTTTTCAAGGGCGCTAATTTAATGCTAACTTTGCTGTTAGAGGCTGCTGTTAACCCTCATGTACATAGTATTTTACATTGATGCTATATTTCCATATCATATCAGTCTCATTCATCCCTAACTTATTAAGAAATGGAAAACAGGCTCTCACAATGTATTTAAATGCAGATTATGCTTGTCTGATTACTCTCGTCAGTGCATCCAACTTTTATTACATCGACTTCCTTTTTTACGATGACTGTGCTTTTGATGACCTTACCGAGCAAAACCCAATCGGACCATCTGGTAGACTTAAAAAAGCAATGTATTTCATTATCCTTGAACTAAAATGTTGAGAAAATGGAAATCCGAATTTTTTGTGTATTGATAAAATAATGCTTTTATCAATTTATTTATGTGCAAAAGCCTATAAAAAGTAAATTAATACTAGGGAAATAATGTGATTACCGTGATGACCTTCATAACATGATGCACGTATAAAACTGGGTCAAGTGGCTGCTCTCACCCACATTGTGGCAGATAAGGTGGCTTGCTTTGGGCTATGAGCTGCTTTGAGCTGTTTCCACAGACCTGACCTCCTTTGAAATATGGCAAAACTTATTCTTACTCCTCGTTTCGCTGGACAGCGCTCTTGGAAGTTGATTTTCAAGAGGACCAGCAAAAATTAAACAAAGATTAGGATTTCTGCACAAATAAGTGGTATACATGTGGGTTGGAGTCTAATGGTTGACACTACATCTGTCAGTCTGATAGGATACTTGAGCTCAGATAGTTTATATTATTAGATACACAGTGAATCTTATCTCTCCCTCTGTTTCCTGACCCAACGATGATCTCTAGCTGAGTCATCTATGTCCTTTATTGGGAAATAAAATGTTAAACCAGAGTGTTTATCCAACATTACAGTGTGTTGGGTAATTTTTTTATCTTTGCAACCCCCTAAATAAATAGGGGGTTGCCACTGGTAGTTGTTGCAATCTGCCTCATTTTACAATGCATGTTTGCAGATCCTGCAAAATAAATAACCCCAACATCTTTTTTTGCAGTAGAAATTGCTATCCATCAAATCTTGCATTATTGTATGACACAGATTTTAGTGTGTAAAGATCGGACATTTTGTGTATTTTGTCATGATGCTCTTGGGTAACTTGGCCCACAGCTAGCTGGGTGTTGTCATCGGGGTCTATGCTAATTTCCTGTATAACCCTGGGTCACTGTGTGTGTCTAGTGCTCAGATGGCAGGTCTGCTGTGTGAAGAAGAAGGGCCAGAGGCCGACAACGTCAAATATTGTGGCTACTGCAAACATCACTACAACAAAATGGTAATATGGACAATAGACTTGACACTGGAAACCAATAATCACACAAAATATCACACAAATTGAGGAAATGAAAGAGTTTCACTGCATGTTGAAAGTAGTAGCTGCTAAAAATGTCAGAGATATATTTAACTTTAATTTGAATAGCTGCATCCGTTTATTCATGATTTCCTACATTTTTAATTTTCTGACACAGGAACATGGCGTCTTAATTCTTAATCCCACCTACAAATTACTGTTTGGTTTGGCTGTCAGATGAAGAAACAATCAGTGAGTGCTACACCAGACTTAGTTAACAACTGACATGCTGGCAGAGATTCAGAAGGGTTGCTGTCTCAGTCCAGTAGCAGCACAAGAGGCTCAGCTGCTCCTGCCCGTATTTCCTGTTCATCTTGAAGCATCACAATGAGCTTCAACCACTTCCATGGCATTTTTATGTTTTTACAAAATGTAAAACGTTTTTTTTTAGGTGTTACAAAAAGTCTCAGCATCTTGAGGTTGTATTTGATTCTGACATATAGTAAACTTTCTTATTGGGGTTTTAAAGCAGAAGAAGTTGCGCACCAGTGAAAATACAAGCAGCACTTTCAGTCATTCGAGCGGGCGCTCCACCTCTCCATCGCAGGACAAGCACCACCACCACAGACAGAGGAAAGTAAGTGTCCCTGTTGATGTTAGTAGTTTAGTCTAAGTAATGAGTTCTGCGGTGTCAGCTAATGTTCAAACATGTGAACATGTTAGAACTTTGGCTCATTCTGTTAACGGTCGAGTCTGTTACGTTTAGGGGGCGTTTAGGGGTATCTCTTTGAATTAATGGATTAGAATATTCATAACTATGTTTTTGTATACTTTAAGCTGAAAGTAGAAAAATATTTGATACAGTTTGTTCAGAAAAAGCCCTTTTTATCTCCATAAGAGCGGTTCCTAGCTTTCATATACACGCTGCCATGTCCGTACACATGCAGAGGAATTTTGGGTTTTATTGCTGGACACTGGATCCTTAAATGAAAAAAGTTTTCTATCCATTTTTAAAGATTTATAGGTCCATTGTGTAGGATTAAGTGGCACTAAAGTTTGATGTAACTTACAATTCACAATTAACTGAACATCCCACCACTCACCATCCCCATTCAAGCTTGTAAGGACCTATGGTGGCAGCATTACTCTGAAAAGGCTCTATATGAAATACTGGCTAAAGTTTGCTCTCTCCAATCTGGCTACTGTCGAAACGTAGAATGAAAGGCTCAGGCTTAGGTGAGCAGGCGAGAGGGGTGGGCAGGTAGTGAGTTCACCTCAACCAACAACACACACGCAAAAAAGGATGCAAACGCAGCAAAAAATGCCAAGAAAGACCAAGTGGACAAATTTGATCTTGTTTTTGCATGTCAACATATATGCATATTATATTAGTTAGTGATTAGTGACCTTAGTCTCATTATTGTCTTGATTTGGTCATGGAACCCAAAATAATCAATTTCTCCATAGCGTCGATAAATCCTACAGGCTGGAACTTTACAGTTCCAAAGTTAGATGCTGTATTTATTATAATGGTGTTTTGGGATTTCAACAGATCAATTAGGCCAAAAATTCAAATGGTACCAATCCTTTCATTTCAGAGTCACAAGGACAAGATTCGGCAAAAAGAGCGCCACAAGAAGTCCTCTGACAGCTTGAGCTCTTCACTGACAAGCAGCGGCATAGAAAAGGTATGAGAAGTAAACCCACATGACCATCAGTGAGATGCTGTCAGACAGTTTTGGAGTGGCCTTGTCAAACTCTGGACCGGAACACTACCGAGCTGAAAAGATTAGTTCATGTTCACAAACCTTTGAATCTAGATGCACCAAAGCATTTCTGCAAAGAAGAGTGGGTCAAAATTCCCCCAGTGGTGTCAGAGACTGATCCCCAGATAAAAAGAAGTGTTAGTTTGCAGTTGTTGGTGCCAACGGTGGAACAACTAGAAATTAAGTTTAAGGGAGGGAGTTCTTTTAACCCAGAGGATTGAGCTCCTCTTTGCCATGTTATGATGCATCTTTATTGTCAGTTTGCACTGAGATTCATTTTGCATCCTTGGACAGTTCTGTATCAGAGATTTAAATACAGGGTAAACAATTTCCAAAAACATTCAGACACATTAGATGGTCATGAACAACCATACCTTTGCATTCAGATCTCAGTCATCAGAGCACTGAATTTGGTCTAGCAACAAGAAAGACTGAGATATAAAGGAGATCTTCAGCCTGTTACGTTTAGTGTGAAGGGCTCTAAATCGGCTCTTGGAGGGCAGAAAATGGTAGTATCCATTCACAACATATGAAGAATCACAGAAGGTATTTTTTGCTTGTCTGAACATGCTTTGAAAGGATTGTTAAAAAATGATCACTCACTTAACTCAGGGTTATGTTTTATTCAATTTAGTTTGATGCTCTGACATCAGGTAGAGTGTACGAAGGAGGATTAGGGCCGGGCGTAAGAAAGAAAAATGAGAGGGAGACGTTTCATTTTTTCCTGCATAGTCCTGCATAGTCTGCTTTCAAAAGATCTTTTAGTGTTATATGAAGAACATGTTGATAAACAAGTGTCCAGTTTAGTTTCACACCACCTGCATGTTTTGGTACAGATGTCCTCCAGTCACCACAGCATGAAGGACAGTGAAGGGAAGTCCAAAAAGCTGAGCTCACACAGTCATGGGCACCGCAGCAAGAAGACAGGAAGCACTGGAAAGAGCTGCTCCTCCTCCTCCTGCTCCTCCAGTCCTTTTAATACAGGTACTATGTGAAGAGTGAATCAGGAAGGAGATGTTGATTAAATGACATCAAGAGTTTTAGAGTTTGACCGCAGCTCTTTGTTCCTCTTGGAGGTGGCTCCCTGACTTCAGCTCAGGATTTCCATCAGTTCACATCATCGTCCCGCCTGGAGCGGGACCATGACCAAGCTGGAGACGACCACAGCAGTGAGGAACGCAGTGAACGTCGCAGGAGGCCAGCGGTCCAAGAAGACGGGGACGAACAGGGGAACGAAAAAGAGGAGGACAAAGATGAGGAGGAGGAACGGGAGGAGGAGGACACAAAATACCACAAGCCCCCAGCCTTGACTCCGGTCGATGGCCCTCCGGCTGGGTCACAGGGTCATGAAAGGTCGGAGGGCAACTCAAGCCCGTTTGAGAACAAGGTCACGATTTCCACCTTTGGGTCCATCATGCGAATCACTTCCTCGTCATCACTGGGCAGTAGCAGCAAGATCCGAAAGATCTCCTCATCGGGCGACTACAAACCCTCCAAGTCTCTAAGTAAGCCGTCCCAGCTGAGCACACAACCCATCCTGGAGGAAGTGGAAGACAAGTCTACACCTCCACCGTTGCCAAGAGAGAGGAGACACCGCAGCAGCAAGAAGAGCAGCCACGGTCCCGGCCGTCCACGGGGCAGCAAGAACCGAGAGCGGAGGGAAGAGGAGCATCATCACCACCATCACCACACAGCACCTCCTGCTCCTCCACCACCGGCCTTAACCTCTTCACTCTACCCCAGTTTATCCTCCCTCCCTCAACCCTCCTTCCCCCCCACACTTCCTCCCACCACCACCACCCCCTTCTCTTCCTCTTCTTTCTCCTCCTCGTCCGCCAGCAGCTTCTCCACCAGTCGTGGCAGCTCTCTGCTCAGTTCCGGTGAGTCTAAGTGAGTGCGGCAGAGTTTCAAGCTTCCTGTGTGTGACAGCGTGTTTCAAACAAGGCAGCACTATCTCTACCTATTTTGAACTTTGGTGTGTGTTTATTTGCAGCTCAGCTCTTAAGGTGGTGAAATGTTTCCATTACGCATGTGCCGTGTCTGCAGCACAGCAGAAACTAATCTGGTTATCAGGACCCCGTGGTGTGGTCCAACCAACCACAGGAAATATGAGCCCAACTGTGCCTCATTGAACCGTTTATCACACACATGGCTTTAATGCATAAAATCTTCTGTCATTCCGTCTCACAGCATTTATTTGATGTGCATGAGGCAGTACTTTGTCTTAGCGGTTTTTGTGCGCGCTGGATTTCCTGCCCCTACTGTCTTCTTGGTACTATAAACTTCAGTGTTATAAATATTGTTGTTCAGTTGTACTAAATATCTTCACCTCTCTGACCCCTTAGGTATCTACTCCGGTCTCAAAGACCCTCTAACACTGGGTGGGAGCGTCTGCAGTACCCCTCTCTCCCTTGGTGGAGGGGTTTGTTGCACCCCCTTGTCCCTGGGAGGGGGTATGTGTAGCACGCCTCTCTCGTCAGGACTCCTTCAATCCCACGTGTCCTCGCTCTCGCTTCCGTCAGTCAACGCTGTCTCAAACACACAGGTAGAGAAGAAGCTTTGTTTGTTTGTTTTTCTAACAAAGCGCCTTATTACTTTATTTATCTTTTTTCAAAAAAGCACAAAATAAGCATACTATTTGCATTGATCAGCCATAACATTATAAACACTGACAGTTGAATGCAGAATAACAACGATTACCTGGTAATAGTGGCACCTGTCAGTGGCTGGGATATATCCAGCAGCAAGTGAAAGTTATGTTCTGAGGTAGAAAATGGGCCAGCGCATGGATTTGATTTGTTAGGAACCAAATTGTGATGGCTTGACAATTCTGGTCAAAGCATCACCAGAACTGCAGGTCTTGTTGGGTGAATCAGGTCAGTAGTCGTTAGCCATCAAAGTGGTCCAAGGTAAGACAACCAGGGACAGGGTCTTGGGTGCCCAAGGCTCATCAATGCACAATAGGTGAGAAGGTTTGCTCATATTTTCAAGTTGCACAGAAGAGCCACTGTAGCACAAAAATGCTGGTTTTGATTGACAGGTATCAGAACACAACATGCAGGGCTTTGCTGTTACTGTTTGAATTTTGCTTTCATCACGTTCTCTGAATCAAAAGAACGTCCTCACCTCAGAAAGTGAAACTTTTTTCAGTAGACACCCACTGCAGTTTGTCGTGTTCATGTTTTTCCCCACTGCATCTGCTGGGTTCCCTGCTGGAATTTTTCTGTCTTTTTTTATTTGTAATTTTCTTTCACACTGGCAGACAAAGTTTCCCCTCCCCGATCAGTCAGTCCCTATCTCTTTCCTGCTCTTACTTTTGCTTTCAGTTTCTGCTGGTCTGCACCACATAACCTAACAACTGGTTCTCGCATGTTACAGGTTTAGAGCAGGAGTTTTTTTTTTAATGCGGCTGATGTTCACAATGGAAATTCTGTAGACTTGTTAAGAAATGAGATCACTTAAACATATGAATCAAAACAGCGATGTTATTAAAATTTATTCCAAGTGACACCCTTTACAGCTGGAACAAATTTTATTGATTAGATCAATTTAACAGGAAATGAACCTGCTAATAATTTTGCCCGCATTAAGTAGCATTGGTTATAATGTAATCAAAAATGCAAAAGATTTTCTGGTTGTAGTTAGTAGAATGTAAATGTTTGCTGCTTTGCCAAGAATAGCTGTAAATTGAACATCTCTGATGATTGCTTTGAAGCATAAAAAAAGTAATATGATAATACTGTCACATTTTAGGTGGATATTCAATCTTTAAAACCCATTACTTCTTCACCTAGAAAGACTTCATGAACATGAAAACTTAACCCTCGAATTTGGAACCACATTAGTGTCATTATTAGTTTGATAGTTATTCGTTATGTCACAACATTTCATTCAACAATATTGGTTTTTCTTCTGGATGTTGCTTAGTAACTTTAGAAGATTTGTCAACTTTCACACCAAACTCATTCAGTGCAGTTTAATCAGCTGATTCAAATCTCTGCATACTTATTTGTTATTTCACAGTAGTGTTATTTTCAGTGAATCCTATACATGTTTACATTTATTATGTTTTTTATATTTTGTTATATTGCATAATTGACTGGATGTCTTAAAGCTAATTTGGACCTTTTTTTTTCAGTAATAGCACTTTTTTAAAAGTATTAAAAATCGTAAGCCTTGGAAAAGTGTTTACATTGTTTTAACAGTTGGATTTTTTTTTACCTTTCTAGATTATCCATATTAACAATGTCTTAGTGAGTCAGGTGTTGATATTCTCTGTCTCGTAGGTCCAACCAGGTTCCAGCACGTCCTATAGCCTTACGACCTCTCAGCCTTTTGCCAGCTGCCTCTCCACCACCCCGACATTGCTACCACTACTGAGCCAAGCCCAGACCTCTCTGCCAGGTGAGAGGGAGACACAGTCCGGAGATTAACATAATCTGAGGGGGGATTTATCAATCAGCATGTCCGTCAGTCTGCCTGTCTCTAATCATTTTGTCTCCAGAGCATAACTCAAAAACCCTTAATTATATTTTATCAAACTGTGTACAAATATCTTCCATTTACTGAAGAGACGCTCTTGGATATTTTCGCGTATTCAAAAAATTGTATGTTTTTTTTTTTACTGTAGCAAATAATCTTGGACTCAGATGAGGTTTGTTTCCCGAACACACCACCTCTAACTTTATACGCTGATTAGATGAATATTCATATTTTACGCGTATAGAGAAGGTTCTTAGTTCAAATCCTACCGAGGATGCAAGGCCTCTCTGGATCCAAAGCTCCGGGTACTCACGCTTCCTCCAATAGTCAGTAGTCCAACAACACGCAATATAGATTAACTGCTGAGGTTAAATTGCCTGTTGTTATCCGATATGAGCGCTCGCTCTAAAGTTCTTTTGATACAGAGATTGCACAACAGCATCACAATGAAGACCCCTCTCTGAATGCACCTTTTTTTTTCTATTTATTTACAGAGAAAAACTGTAAAAGGTTCTGTTTTTGGCTCTATGGCCTTAAGTGGTGTTTTACCCCATAAAGACAAATATCAACCACAGTCCTATATGGTTTACGCTCGGCTACTACATGAGAATCTACCGCTGGAAAAGTAACAGATAGCCTGTGCTGCACACGCGGGCTCAATGCCATGTCTCGTAAAAAACATATCCAATACTGAATACTTTTACATTGGCCAACACAGAAACACCAACAGTGGACCCATTACTTTCTTTTTACCGTTACACTTGGTTTTCACTACAATATCTTGAAAGCGTTATGTTTAGTTGGCTTTTGTGACCGAATCCAACTTTGGCTTCCGAAAGCCCGACTTGAACTTTCATATGATTTCTAAATCTTTGTCCAAACCCGGCCCCAGTCCAGTCCGAGAGACTATTGATCGAGCCTGGCCCAAACCCGGTGGACTTTTCTTTTTTTACGTCTAAACCTGGCTCAGCCCGTCGGGGTCCGACAACAACAGATACCGGCCAGGTATCTACATTCTAGTGTGCACCTCCTCCATGTTGTGAAGGATGAAAGAGATTAGTAGTCGTCGTGAAACAACGGAGAAATGCAGTGGTAGAAAGAAAAAGATGACACGAAGAAGGCGTTTGGGAGTGAAAAGAGAATACCGCTCCTGTTTGTGCTTGTGCTACGTGATGTTAACTCTCCAGCTACTCACTGGACCTCCTCGTCAGCGCCATGCCGCTAATTTTGCATTTAGCATTCAGCTAATTTAAGCTCTTAGCAACTCCCATAATCCCCCACAGCAGCGATACGAACTACCCATAGGGCCTAAACCTCTTTGTAACATCAGCGTTTTGCTGCAGCTCAAGAAATGAATTATAATGCTGGAGAATTGCCGTACTTCAGAAATGAGATCATATTTACGTCTGAATCGAGATTGCGATTTAAGATTATCACCCAGCCCTATTAGTATAACAGAGGCATCTGGTGTGATGCCTTACAAATGTGTCAAGCAGCGCTGTAGAGAATAGATTAACATATAAAACAACATCATTGAAGTTCACTGTTACATGGTGGCTGATCTCATCTTTTGTTTGGAGTGTTAAAAGTATCTTGGACCTTGTACTGTCTCACCAGTTCAAAACGTTTTCACTGATTTTCTTCTTTGGTTTGCCTGCTTTATAATAATTACTGCTTTTAAGACTTTCGGGCTTGAGCTCCTCACATAATGCAGAGCATCCTGTGTATTTAGGCGGACACTTGCTGATTCTTTTATAACCATTGTACATAATACACAATATAATCAAGTAATTATCTATGGGGAAAAGTAGTTTGCTTTATAGGGGGCGGAGGGGTATGACATCTTGTGATGAGTCATGCCTGAGTTTGCATTTCTTGCAGATCGTAAAGGGGGTTTTGGATAAACCTTTTTACAAATCACAAGTTCAGTTACTTGATATTGTATTGTACTACCACATGTAAGGAAAGTTGATGACTCTTTGTTCCTGTTCTCAGAGTCCGACCTCGATGACTGTCGCTTCCCATGTCAGGGGAACTCACCGAGGGAGAGTCTGTCTTCCCAGTATGTCTCATTTCATCTTTTTGGGGTTTTGATGTTGATCTGTAGATGATTTTTTTTTTTTCCTTCCGAAAGTGAATGAGAAAGTTGTTAAACGCACTTTCTGTTAATGGCCTCACTATCTACTCATTTTTCACCCATAAAATGAAGCATAATTTGTTTAGATTTTCCCTGTACTGTTTCTGAAGTTAGATTGGTTGCTATTTCTGTACGAGCAACAGGAAATAAACATCAAAGTGATTGTGTAGATTAGGAAAAACGTACCAGGAGCCACAGGGTTTTGCTGCTAGTTTCTATTTTTGGCTGCGGAGACGCCTTACTTCTGCCTGACGCCTTTGTTTATTTTCTCTTCTTCCACCTCCAGGTCTCCTCTGAGCTGTCTTCCTCTCCTGTTTGACCAGAGAGAAGGAATTGGTGCAGGGGTCAGAGCCCGTCCGGAGAATGTCCCTCCAGCCAGCTCTCATATTGAGCACCTGCTGGAGAAACACAGCAACGGAGAGATGGGAGTGAACAGTGAGTGAGCCTGAAAAAAGACGTTCAAAAACTATCCTCTCTAGGTTCCGAGATAAAAACTGAGGGGCACAATATACTTGATACTTCCAAGATGCTTTAATTTCCCCAAGCCTTTAACTTTAACTTTAAATGAAGTGACAGCTGACCGTAAAGTTCCAGATTGCAAACTTTATTGCACCTCAGCTCACCTCTTGTCTGTTCAAGAATCATCAGTGACCTTCAAGTGTTAATATGATGTAGTCTGTAAAATAAGGATCAAAACTTTTTCAATATCTTTTTCTTCTTTTTCATTAGTTCTCAGAGGTGACGCATTTCTTCATCATCTTTTCTCTATTTCAACCTAAAAATGCCAAAAGTTCTCACTAGAACAGCTGTTCAATTTGTCCGGTGTTCCATTTTATCTGTTCAGGCTAGTGTTAAAACATGGAAGCCTCCCAATAATGGGACCCGTTCCCTCTGTGGTTTTAGAGGACTTTTTAAGGCTTACATGAAAAAAACTACTTCTATTTTCAGTGAATTCTTCACAATCAGAAACATAGATATAAACGCTATATTCCATTTATTCAAAGAGATACCCCTCAATTTTACACACTGCACCTTTAAAAATCCTCTGAATGAATCAGTCTGAGGAGTATTAATCACTCTTATCATCTATCATATTCTAGGGCACGCTAACCGACAGTAATACTACTAAAAATAACGTCTCTACGAGAAGACAACCTGGTTCTATTTATAGACGATGGATGTGCCGGTGGACACTGTCGGGGACAGAAAATAGAATAGCTAGTGATCAAATGCTACAGAACTGTTAAAACTGCTCTATTGGTTCAAGACCAAAATCAATACAAATACCGCTTTTCAATACTGATAACTTTTGATAAAAGATCCAGCAAGTGCCTTGCTAAAATAGGCAAACACACCGCACTGGTGTTACCACATTTACATTCATGAGTTTTTTGCATATATTGAAAGTGGATTCGTTGATATTGAATGTCAGTGCATTACACTTTACAACCTCTTGCTCTGTCAGCAATTCAGACAGAAATGGCGGTTAAGGTTACATGAATACCGATAGTAGTGTTGTTTGTCCAGGACGTTATCGCTACATTTGCAAGTTAGGAACCAGAACAAGTTCATTACAGCTTCTAGGTACTCCTCCTTTTTCAGTTTACCCGGATATCAGGCTTTAAAACTTTCTTTCATCTCTAAATCCCCAGCTAGTAATCTCTTGGCTGTCTTTATTTATATGTAACTCAGCCATGCAGCCTCAGTAAAAAGAGAGGCCCTGTAGTCTCCACCATAAAAATATTTACCAGTGCCCCAAGGAGAGTTCATTTTACACTAATGAGTCCTAGCCGCTCTTCCACTCTTCAGAAATTGAAGGAAAAGTTTGTTCTGTCATAAATGCTCCATAGAAATTCATTGTGAAGCATTTAGAGGAGACAATGATTTCCTAGTTCAGGGCGGACAACTGCCTGCCAGCGGCCACCCGGACTAGACTGGCCCAGTGGTTAACGCTGCTGCCTAACAGCAAGAAGGTACTTGGTTTGAATCCACGCCTGCCGGCCTTTCCTGTGCGGAGTTTGCACGTTCTCCCTGTGCCTGCGTGGGTTCTCTCCAGAAACTCCGGCTTCATCCCACAGTCCAAAAACATGTGATACAGGTGAATTGGTGACACAAAATTGCCCGTAGGAGTGAATGTAAGTGTGAGTGGTGGTATGTCTGTATGTGTCTTCCCTGCGATGAACTGGCGACTTGTCCAGGGTGTACCCCGCCTCTCGCCAGATGTCGGCTGGGATATGTCACATAAATCTATAGTAGAAAATCTATCGATGCCAAAATATTATAAAATGGTAAATTCTCTCTCAGAGCTTAGCAAATATGAAGTGATTTATTTGCCGGCTGGAGGGTGCCTCTTTATTTCTAACACAGCTCAAGCTGAGCTCACATGTCTCATGAGAATCACGCTCAAGTAACTCCTCCTGCCAATCAGAGGGAAAAACTGGGCCGTGGCTCTGGATGGAACCAGTGTTCAGCCCAGATTATCTGCTAAATCAAGGCATTTACAAATCAGGTCCCACACCTTCTGATCTGCATCGGGGCCAGCATTATAATTCTCAATTGTTTTTGATATTCAGTCATTAAATCATTAATTGCAGGACCATAATAAACAATAAGAGAGAGATCTGGATAGTGCTGCCAAGGAACAGTAAATATAATAAGTTCATATAACTTATATTTGGTATTCGAGATTGGACTCTTTTCCACATATTTATATAAGTATCTTTATTTAATTGTAAGTCCATTTAAAGGTCTTTTATTTAGATATTTTCTATTTTAACTTATTCTCTTATCTACTACTGACACTTTATAATTGTTAGTGCTGCTGTAACACATGAATTTCCCCTTGGGGATCGATACAATTGCTCCATTTTATTCTATTCTATATCCTATTCCTTGAGGCTATCTTTATAAGGAAGTCAGTGGTTCAATCCCTGGCCCCTGCAGTCTACAGGTGGAGTGAAGGTATGAATATGTGTGATAGGTTGAATACTGGCTCGTGTTGTAAACCGCTTTGAGAGGTCAAGCAGACATGAAAGGAGCTGTACTCTGTAGTCTACATGTTAAGGGCTAGAGCCTGAACCCAACTGCAAAAACACAGGAAGGCAGATACAAAATGGCAAAAAGTCATTCATTTAGAAAAACTGTAAGTGGCTAGGCCTGAGGGGGCAGAGGCTGGGGATGGTCAGGAGTGAGGGGTCAGGCAGGGCTGAGGTGGAACAGACGACAGGGCTGACGGTTTGGGTGCAGGAGAACCAGTTAGTAAAGGAGGGTGAAGAGCGAGACAATAGTTATTCTGCAATCAAAGAACAAAGGTTTGAAAAAAGTCTCAGCGCTGAATGTGACGATATAAATCAAGTCTGCGATCCAGCAGAGTGGTGGCGTTGAAGCCTGTTCTTCACAGGCATGAAGGCTGTAGATGGAAAGCAGCTGGCATTCTGACCCCAGCACACTTGACATCGCTCCTAATCAAGCACAGACTCATGTACATACAAACAAACACAAAACTCTGAGGGTGAGCGAGAAAAGGCAACAGGCACGACATTCAGACATTCATATTACTCTTGACATAAACGGAACCTGACCACCAGTTCTCGCTGAAGAACAGCACTCCTTGATGACTGGTTCACTCGTTCATTCTGCTGCACAAGGTGACAGGTCGCGTGTGGTGGTGCCTCAATCCTTCTGACGCAATCATCTTAATATTATCCCACGGTTACTTTCAGATCTTGTCCTTTGCGCATGTTTAAGATATGCAGAACAGAATCTGAGAGGTTTCTTCTGATGCAACCTTAAAACCAGGTAGATTGAATGAGCCACATCCCAACTTCAACTCCAACAGGAGCTCAGTGAGTCTGAATAATTTAAACCAGCTGATGGGGGGCACAGGAAATTTGCAGTGGGCTAAAATAAGGTTTAGAGTCGGTCACTGTGTCTACTCATGCGCCAGGTCGAGGTTCTAATATATACAATAGAATAATAGAAATATTATAGACCGGTTCCGGGTTCTCTTGACAACTTTAAGACAGCTATTGACGGAACTGAATAACTGTTAGTACCGAGAGCCAGGAAGATTATCCCTGGGGTTCAAGTTGTGAAAGCATCTAGTCACTGCGTTGACTCATATGCCAGACCTGCAACCTACTGAAATCAATCTCTATATCTGAGTTCATGATGTCATTTCATAAGTAGTAACAATATAGTGTTGCATCTGGAAAAGTAAATACTTTTTCCCTGTTGTCTGGCCCTGTTGATACCAGACAACCTTTTTTTTTCTTTTTTTTTTAAACTTACATTTTGTGTTTACTGAGGTTGACGTTATTTTTAGAATTTAATTCAAGATCTGACACAATTAAGTGTGAGGCAAGCACAACAATAGAGAACATCAGGAGTGAGTCCATCGTTCCTCACACCACTGTCTATGCAGGATATTTCATCTCCCAGTGTGGCCGCATCAATTTGTCACAGCTGTAAGAACTTTCAAAGTGACAAAACAAAGTGGTTCTCAATTATCCGCCTACTGCTGCTCCACATATTGAATTACAAAACAGCCTTCTTAGCCCGCTCATGCTTCTCATCATACTTCTCTTCATCTGTTCAACACAGCTCAAAATACTGCTACAAAGACCACCTCTGTTGAAATGCTGTTTCTGTTTAATGACTGGTCCATCCTCTCTGCGTCTTCCAGTTGTTGAAATGCTTCAGTCGCTCCACTCGCTGCAGCAGGAGAACCAACGCCTCCAGGACCAGATTCTCAGCCTGACGGCCAAGAAGGAGCGGCTGCAGCTGCTCAACACAGAGCTAGCCGTGCCTTTCCCTCCGCACTTTCTCTCTGCCCAGGCCTTCATGCACACCTCAGCCCAGATCAACTTCCTGACATCCGCCCAAGGTCAGATTGTTTGTCTCCTCCACCCTCTTTCACAACAAAAACCTTTGGACACATTTTATGATGGTGTCATGTTGCACAATCCCTATCTGCTTTCCATCTGCCTTCTTTATCTTTCATGTTCCATTCTTAGAAATCTGTTTGTCAGTGATAGAGTGACTCCTTTCAGTAAATAGATGAGCATGTAATTAGTTGTAATTAGTTCCCTCTTTCTTTCTACTGGCTGTAAATTCAGTTATTGTTACTTTATTATCTGTTAAGGTTTTAATTAAAATCAGAAGACAAGATCACATCAGTCCTGTTTTATCAACTCTTGACTGGCTGACTCATTAAATGTAGAACTGATCACTTTTAAAGTACCTCATGGTCCAGCTGGTAGCATGGTCTCCTAACCGCATTTTTCTTGCCCCTCATCACTGGAATAGCGAGAACATATTTTACACTAACTTTTATATTCATATAATCATTTTTTATTTTTTTTAAATGCATTAAGAAATAATCAGGAAGAAAAGAGGAACAGGATTTGCAAAAACATGCATTGTCCCCTTATGAATAAGTAAATGTAACTATACTTCCCTTTGACCAATAAGTATGCTGTCTGAGACCAGATCATTATAGCAGCATGTATTTCTTTACTTCTTCTAGGACAGGTGTTATAATAGATAGGATGATAAAACAATCCTATCATGAAATTATAACATGTTGTATAGCTTAAGAACGTGAGCTCCATAGGTGGAGGGAGGATTACATCCTTAACGTAAAGGGATTCAACTTGAGGAGGAGTTTGTTGGAACAGACAGACAACATGGATGAAAAAGAAAAATATTTCAGCAGCACCTTTCCTGATTGGTATTTATATGCAAATCCCAGGTTATTATTCCCAACATTCTATGTGTAAATTCTTTTTTTTATGAAGGATACAAATGATTGAAATCCATCCAGAATTGTTTGAATATTTAGTCAGTACAAGGCAATCCTCTAGGGGAAGAACGCCCATAAAACTTGAATCACTTGTTTTCACCACATGCGGGCTCATAATGTTATGACAACAAAAAAGGATCCTACAGGCATACACATGTGACTGTTCAGCTTAGACCACGGTGCCTACTCAATCAAAGAGGGGGGCGAAAATTTAAAAAATGGAGACCACATCGAGGGCCAAAGAGCACTCTGACTGCCCATGTTTAATCTGATTAATTGTGACAATTTATTCTTATTTTCTTCACTCATTTTATAGAATTCTGAAAAACTTAGGGAATAGAAAATATTCAAATTACATATAACATTAAAAATAGATCAAAATTATTAATATATTTTTGTCGCCCTCTCTATCAGCAGTGTTTCTCAGAATCATTTCTAATTAAATCTTTTCATTCACAGGGATCAATAACAGCCAGAAAACTATATTTTCGAATAAGTATCTAAAATAAATATTTTTTTTTAATTAACAATATCAAGAAAAGGGAACTTACGAAAACCGCTGGTATATGGCTGGGCTGATATATATAACAAAGTTAAAGTAAACTGTTGCTCCTCGTATCTGTTCCTGCAGTAAGGAGCAGCTGCTCCTCAGAAAACAGTGAGGTGTATGAACAGCTTACAAGCGTATTTCACATGTTAGCAACTTCATGTTTTCCTGTTTTTTTTCGCTCTTGATTTACGTGCCGGCTATCGCAGTGCATTTTGGGATTTGTATCATCTGTGTTGTTTGTGCTGTATACCGGCGGGCCGGTTATTATAGAGTTTAGATATTGTCTTGCGGGCCAGATAAAATTGTTTTGCCAGCCGGATGTGGCCCGAGGGCCATGAGTTTGAAATCTGTGGCTCACACACTGGAAAATTTCAGTTTGTCAGTAGTTTCAAATCGAAAATGAACTGACTTCTAGTCTTTTATGCATCTTGTTTGTTGAATGTCTCTTGGTTATTTATATATACCAGACCAGGTATCCCAGAAAGCACATCCATATTTATTTATTCCACAGTATTTTGCCCGCTACAGATTTTACTTGACAGAGCTGACAGAGATCAGTGATAGCCTTCCAACTTCTCTCCTATGCATGGTGCCAATTGATGAGTCTGATTGGCAGTAGAGGAGTAACAGAGATGCACATGTGTCATTCTCCCTCCATTTTATTAAAAACAAGGATAAGAAAGTGTACACGATTTGATAACCATCAAAGTGTATACTGTGAAACCGTTAACTGCTGCAACCATGCTCTGGAAGTTCCTGTTCAAGGATCTGAAGCTCACCTGATATGTAACAACATTTAAATCACTTATCCACACATATCTCCTTCCCTTGATTCTAGGTCACATTTTTATCTCCAACAGTCAACTATTTAGACTGTTTGTTGTTGTTTATTGTACTCCATCCTTATATGTTTCATCCTGTTTTACTGGCACGGAGCACTTTGTAGCATTATTTTGAGTCGCCCTTTATGAACGAAGTTGTTTGTTTTATTATATAAAGTAAGCTCTCAGTTCCATGAACTGTTGCAGTTATGGGCAGCACAAAATTATGATGTTGACAAACGCAGTGAGGATGCTGCAGATGATTTTAGCCATGAACACACTTGTTTATCAAAAAGAAAGACGTCATTATTTATTGATGTGAAAATCCCATATGTTGGGCAAAACCACGAAATTCGTTGTCTGTCATTTTGATCCTGTGTTTATACCTCTCTTTTCCTTAGACCCCCTGACCACCAATAAAAGTCCTCTGTCTAAAAGCTGCTTCCTGAATGACACTTCCTTTGTTACCTCTTCTGAGGTGAGACCCTGTAGACACTTCTTATCTCTAAGTCACCACGCAAAAACCTGAAGCAAACTGTTTAAACTTTCAACCCAGTGATGATAATGATCATTGTCACTAATAAACCTGACTTTGTTGTTAACAGAGACTCAATTGAACTGAATGTGCATCAAAGCAAGCAAGCAAAGGGCTAAATATGTCTTTCTCATGTCTCTGTTCCAGGAGCTCCTCTCTGGTAGCCCATCCCGCAGCAGCTCCTCCCTCTCCTTCCAGAGCACTCCCCCTCCTCAACAGAGCCCCGCCTCCTTCAGCCAGCCCCTACTGAACGGTCTGGGTCGGGGTTTGAGTGACGGTCTGGGCACCATCAGTCAGGCCGGTACCTCCTCTTTGCCCACAGTGGGCGGGCTCATGGCTTCCCTTGCAGGAAGTTCTCAGCTGAACGTGAACGGCCTGCTAAGCAGTCTGAACGGTGTGATCCAGTCTCCACTGCAGAACGTCCCTCAGCCCACGCTGCCAGCTCTGCGTCCACAGCCTCCACCTCTTAACCCCCAGGCACTGACACAGGGCTTTCAGCTTCCCAAGTGTCTGAGCCCGTACGTACCTAAGTTTGTCTTTAGTCCAGTTGAAGATGAAATCCGCCTAAAAACCAGAGAATGCTTTCAGACACATTGATTCAGACCTTCAAACAAAATTTAACAAAAAAAACAAGGGTAACAAGAGTTACCAGAAAATACCATTTAATAGGTCATTTAAATTTTAAAAAGATTTGCTCCATGAAAACTAAATCCAACTTGTATTGTCCCTTTGACATTTCTTACAATTGTGATTGGTAATGTAGGCGTAGGAGAGTGGCGAGGCGTAAGCCATTGCTAACCCAAAAGAACTTAAAGGCACAAATTTAGCTACAGAACACCATGATGAATCCCAGGGCTTTGTGAAAATATTCAATAGACTGATAAGTTGAAAGTTAAAGGGTTTTGAGAACAGGGGTCCTGTTCCATCTGGTGTAAACAAAGAGCATTATCCATACAGTCAAACATGGTGGATTGAGTAAATGCACAGTACTATATAGAGCGTTTCTAGGCAGCTCGACCACTCAAAGCGTTTTACATTGTGAGCCATCATTCACACAATCATTCATAGAGTAGTGATCGAGGCTGCTCATGCAAGGCGCCACATACTCATCAGGAGGAGTAACCATTCACGCCAGCG
Source organism: Lophius piscatorius (assembly GCA_009660295.1). Classification (NCBI taxonomy): domain Eukaryota; kingdom Metazoa; phylum Chordata; class Actinopteri; order Lophiiformes; family Lophiidae; genus Lophius; species Lophius piscatorius. The sequence continues at coordinate 163,213 of VRLP01000746.1, forward strand.
TGCACATACCAATGGAACAGCCATTTGGCTCAAGGACACTTGCACATGTAGAGTGCAGTGGCTGGGGATCGAACCACCGACCTTCAGATATAATAATAATAATAATAATACATTCAATTTATGATATCTACCAACTGAGCCACCGTCGCCCCCAAGTACATCCACAGCATCCCCAGGAGTGTAATGCAGCGGGGATGCCTAGCTGCTTCATTGTCAGGACGACTCACCATAATTGAAGGAAACTGAGCTCTGAATTCTGCTCTCTACCAGAAAATTCTGAGGGAAAATGTCAGCTCATCAATCTGTGTGTGTGAGTCATGCAGCAAGTCAAATATCCCAAGCAGAAAACTAAGTCAGCCTCTGAATGGCTCAGAAAGAATAAACCGAAAGTCGTGGTGTCTGGATTTAAATTCCATTGTGATGCTGTGATGAGACCTGAAAAGATCAGTTCATGCTCACAAACCCTCCATTGTGGCTGCGCTGATGCAGATCTGTGTGAGTGGGTCAGAATTCCACCACAGTGATGCAAGAGACGGATCGCCATTTATCAAAAGGTTTGGTTGGCAGCTGTTGCTGCTAAAGGTGGATCAACTAGATATTAAGTTCAGAGAGTGATCATTTGTTTCATGCTGGAGATTAAGGTATCTAGTCGTCGTTTTTGCCCTATTAAATAAAACAAAACGTCTATTGTGTTTTACATTCAATTTTCTTTGAAGATCTTACACAGTTTAGAATGGCTTAAATAGAAAAGACACCAGAGCAATGAATATAACCCCTGTAACTTTGGTTACAAGTTCTTATTAGCATCCCTCCCTGGGTTTGAGGACAGTTGGTGAAGGAGGCGTGTGTTTAATCCTCTCACACAGAGCAGCAATGACTGGTTCAGCTGGATTTCATTGTATGAGTGTTACTGTTTTCTGGGTGTGTTACTGTTTTCTGGGTGTAACCAGTCAGGTGGTTTTGTTCCGCTCAGTCTTAGTGCCGGTCTGTTGTCTGCTTTGTGATGTGTTTGTATTGCTCCTTGTGTTTCAGATCTTCTCTCCTGGCAGAGCAGCAGAAGCAGCTTTTTCTCGAACAGCAGCAGCAACAGCAGCAGCTCCAGCAGTTCCTCGTCTCACAGAACTTCACCCCTGTAATCACACGCTCTCTATTACTTATCGCCACCCGTATTTTCACATTTTCTCATAGGATTTCCACCTCTCTGGTCTGATACATCCTCATCCTGTCACACAAAGATTTGTATAGAATATGCAAATCAAATCTCACCATCTACTTGTTGAGTAGATGGCGCCGGCATGTGGCAGCATGTAAAAACAGCTTCCGTTCAGTGCGGTGACACCATCAATTTCCCTTGCTGTTGCACAAATAAACTTATTTTACCTTATTTTTTGGGTAAAAATATTTGCTCTTTAAATTTAATGATCAGACATGATCTCTTTGTTTACACACTCCTGACAAATCTAGCATCAAACCAACTTTTATTTTTTTTAGACTTAAACCACAGTGACGATGTCACTCTGTAGTAAATTCAGATTATATTTAACATGGGTCAAATAGGCTTAAGACAGTGGGGGTTTGGTCATTGGTTCATCCATCATATTCATTAATTATCTGGAGAATATCTTGATATCTTTTTCTTTTTGGGGGGGGTGGGGTTTAGGTGACCATCTTATTCCGAGTATTTTTTGCTAACTATGCATTTAAGGTTCATCAAACTTTACACATAACTTAAACAGGATGAGTTTTCCCTTTTGTTGGTTTGACTTTTATACAAATTTCATTTTGTGTGGTCTCCATATAAACATGTTCTTTTATATGACTGAATGTTAGTTCTTTTAGGAATCATCTAAGAATCTTTTTTTCCCCCATCTCAGCGGTTACAAGTTGGACTTTGTCTCATTTTGCTGTTTCTTTGCCGCATAACTAAATTACTGTTTAATGGGGGGTTTCTCACAGGAGTACTAAAGAGATGCCTTTTCTACTTCTTTCTTTTTGTCTTTTTTTGAAGATAATAAAATCCTGTAGCATGTGATTATCTAACACATGAGGTTCAACAACAGGAAGTCAGCCACCATGAATGTTCATGTTTGAATTATAAACTGGTAGATTTGTGGTCGAGTCAAACCAGACACGGGTATTTCACCTAGAACCTCGTCTTTTCCTGGTTACTGTGGGCCTTAGTTTGTTATTCATTCAAGACAGAAGTGATCTCATACAAGCATTGAATTTAGTGGAAAGGGTGGATGTTGACAGGAGAATTGAACCCTGAGCTTTTAAAGAGTTCCTGTGCGTCTCTAAGAAGAAGAAACACTTCAACCTTTAAGAAAAAATGTATTAATATTATCATTTGCATAAATGGAATGTTACATAATGACACATCCACTGCTCCTCAGGGATGGGCCAAATGCATGAAATAAATCTAGCAATGTCGTACTTTGTGCGACTTGTATGACTAGTAAAGAACAACGTATAAACTATTTTTGTTATTATTATTGTAACAAGTATATACAGAGATGATTCACACGTGTTCTGAGCATCCTATACAATCGCTGTCTTCTCCCTTGTCCCCCACCAGGAGCAGCAGCTGGTGGTCTGCCAGATGTTGCAACAGCAGAGACAAAGGGAGCAGCGCCTCACGCTGACGGGAGCACTCGCCTCCACCCCAAACTCACCCATGATCACCCAGTCACCCAACCTGCTGTCCTCCGCCACTGCCTCGCCGCTGCACGGTGGCCAGGGAGGCAACCTCTTCAACCTGCAGGACAGCACACATCACAAACACGGGGTGAGCAAGTGAAGGATTGTATCTGCTGCAACGCCCTCAGAAAACAATAATTAGGACAATCAAAGTAAGAGGTTGATTTGGATTAATTATGAAATAAAAATTAAACAGTATTTAGAATTTTAAATGTTGATTAATTCGATTCATACTTTGCTCAATGCGTGAGCTCGTGAACTGTCCCTGAACATGTCCTCTTCAGTAACGGGGCTCTGCCCTGTCCTACCAGAGGAGTTTTTAATGAGGAAGAATTCTGTGTCCAATGTTTGGATATATTTTGACTTCAATGATGACACAGAACAAAAACAAGCCAAATATAAAAGACTGCAGAAAAACTGTCAGTGCACAAAGGAAACGTTAGCAGGAGTTTGCATTAGAGAACTTTTAACATTTGAGATCTGTCTACTTGCACGGGTTGTTTTGTTAGGCCCCATTTTTTCCCAACTATTGCATCCTTACTTGATTTGGTTAAACACATACTAGAGGAAGACACGTCCACTCCCACCATCCTACTAGAGAAGACTGCTTTTTTCATTTTTATTGTTTTAATTATTTAATCACACTACAATCAGTCTTTCTTTTTTGATGGACAAGTGCGTCCACAGTGCAGCTGTCACTAACGGGAGTATTTACAAAAGTCACACAATAGACAAATGATTCAAGAATATGAAAGAAATATCACATACCAGTATATCTTACATGATACACATACAGACATGACTCCCCCCCTAACATATCTCGTTAAAACCCTCCACAATAGATATACTGGGCCATTGGGAACATATCTTTCACAAACTGTGGATCCCAACATGTAAAAGATATGTGGTGAGGAAAAATAGTTGCTGAACTGAAAGCTGTTGATTCTTTGCAGCGATTTCAGATATCTGGTCATGTCGGCCAATAGAGCCTTATTGAGCCGCACATTGACTGTATTGTTGATGACCAGAACTGACCGACGCCTAGAGGCAGAATATTTTCCTGATGATCACGTCAAAAATGATCACACAGACTGGAGAATGGTGTTTCCTGCACAGGACTTCATGGACAATAATATCACAAAGAGAGAAGGTCGTTCAGGAGCAACAATATCCCGTCTTTAATAGTTCAACATTTTTACGGTACAACTCTGTAGGCAGTATGGGGGGGGTCGATAAAGGAATAATGAATCGATAAGCACTGGTCTGACCCTTGACCCCATAAAGAATCTACATGTTACGTCCACAGCAGCTTAAACATGTAGCCGATGAATTGTTGTTGGGCACATTGATTGAAAGACTAACATTTAAAAGTGTAATAATATCGTATATCCAATAATAAGTATGTCCTGCAGTAGCTAATGGCGCCGCCAAGCATCAGTAAACGCTCATTTAGGAGCATTCTACTGTTGACAGGTATTAAACCGATAATTCAAATCACACTTCCAGTTCTGACCAAATCTTCCCGAACATGTGCTCATCACTTTTAGTTTCTTATGTTTTCTTGTTTACTTTAAAGTAAGTCGATCACTATGGCAACATCATCAGTTACATTGTTCACTACATGCTAATTGGATTCCAGTGGAATCAACGTCTGTTATGTCCATTGATCCACTCATCAATCTAGCAAAACCAGTGTAAACGTTTCTGAAGAGTATGAATACATGCCATTTCTAAATAATTGATCACTAAGTGTGATATCAATTGGAATATTCTTTGACTGAATGTTGCATGATTGTGTTTTCAGGCTGCTGGAGAGAAGGGCGGAGACAAGAACGGGTGACATTTGAATTACACAGGAGCAGCTCACACAAAGGCACCACAGCCCTTTAGAAGATCTGAAGCCACATCAAATGGCCTTCCCTCCTCCGTCCTCTTTATCGCTCTCTCTCTCTTTTATGAATGTATATCAGGATGGACTTAAAACGTCGCATTGAAGTTTTTCATGTTTTGAAATATCCGAGGTTCTTCTCATAGGTTTTGTGCTGGCAGCTTTCAGAGAGCATGAGTTAAATGGTCTCTTCTTAAATTGCACTAATTTGTTAGCTAGACCAATGGGGGGGGGGGGGGTGCTCGTGAGGGCAGAGCCAGAGCTCCTGCACATTCCGGCAGGCGCTGCGCAGGCTCCTGGGTTGAAGGATGAGGTCAGAGTGTCACTTCTCAGACTTCTCAAGCACTGGCTGTCCACCAGTCCCTTCCACTCCGTCAGTGAACGTCACAGACTTCTACCACTTCTTAAACCCATACTGTCTTCCTTGATATTTTGTCTTCCCTCTGTGTTCATCCCAACCACATATTACCCTGATCGTCTAAATGTTGCATCTACTCAAATGCACTACCAGGATAAACATAGCGTCATATGCGACGCCTGATTAGAGGCGTTTCGGCGTTCAGCTAGTTATTACCTCAGATATTTCTACCACCTCTTTTCCATTGTTGACATTTTTAGCAGACTCAGTACCACAATAGCCTTCACTGGATATAAACACCCACCAAAAATGTTGTTTTTAACTCGCATAAATGACACGTGTGTCAGAAAATGGTGCTGATGTCCACCTCAGAGTGGAATCGATATAATCACTGAGCCCCAGATTTGACCCCAAACCATCTGGAAAGTTCCTACAGATATCTCTTATGTCCTTCCAGTTGCTATGGAGATTACGCAGTCGGAACCAAACATTTGGAAACTATAAACCTAGAGATTGTGTAACCTAAACAAGTGAGCACTTTGCATGTTATAAGCTGACAAAGCAAATTAACCATCAACACAGTAGAACAACGAAGATGCTTGGTTCTGAGTCAGCCACCAGGCCCTGACCGGTTTTCGATTTATATGAGAATTTTGCACTCCTCCTCCTCTTCCTCCTCCTGAAGTGTCTGTTGTGTTGATGTTCTTTTCCTGTTCACCAACTAGTTGTTCTTTTAGCAATACTGGATAGATTATGCCTTAATGATGTTCTATTGACAGAGGAAACCATGAGCCCGAAGGCTCCCGCTCTTTCTTGTCTTTCTTTGATGGTGTTTTTATTTTTACCTGGGGTACACGGGAGGGGCTCGTTTGTAACGTGAAAACACTCTTCCTAAAACCCGTTTCTACTTTTGATAGCTGACAGATGATTTCAGAAGTTGTGAATAAGCATATAGTGATAACTGAAGTGTTTTTAATAATGATTTTTTCTATCGTACGTTTGTGTTCAGATGCAATGTTCTTTAGTTGTTCCGTGCTTCAGAGCAGTGAGACTTTGGGAGAAGTCGTCGGTGAACTGATATTTAAGTGCTGTTTGTGAAGAATAGAGTAGCTGTCGTCAGCTGAGCAGACAGTGAATCGCCCATGTTTTTTAGCTTTGACTTTTACTGCAGGCCTGTATTGAGTTGGTGTTCATGACTCAAGCCGACCTAGAGAGTAGGATTAGCTTCTCTGTCCGTCCACGCCGCTCTGTCGCGTGAAGCCTCTGCTTGGCCCACTAGCAAAAGACCAGTAAGTGATTTTTTTTTTTTTTTATTATTATGTTGTCTGCTGTGTTTTTTTTCATATTAACATCATGCTCATAGGCCTTTATATAAAAATATTCCTCACCTCTGTTAGCAACCTTGAACCTGATCTCCCTTACATGTGATATCTTGAGTGCATTGTTGTTGTGTTAGCAGCTAATGTAGACGTCAGACAGGAACTTCGGTCGGTGATAAATACTGTAGCAAAGACTGAAGGAGATTGTCGATAGAGACATGGGCCGACTCTCCGTGGACGGTCTGCAATGAACCAAGTAAGTCCAAACACACAACCGTGTCCTAGAGATTGACTGAAGAGTGCAGAACATTTCTGAAGCGGTTTCTTTCCCATGTTGCACTGGGGCCCCTTTGGGCCCGCCTGTAAATCGTTTTTGTTTTTTTTAGTATCTTCTCAATTTTGTTGGAATACAAGTTGTATACTTTTAATATGTTTGTGTAAAAACACATTCATCCTTTTTTAAGCTTTGAAGTTTGGGTAACCCAGATAATCCATGTTCTGAATGTCGTACTGTGTATCTTTTTTGTGTTACAACATTTAAGCACCTATCGTTGAATGAGGGCCGGCGGAGAGCGAGTTACCTATTGGGATGTGAATTGCATGAAATGCAGTGAGGTCTCTCAAATATACGGCGAAATACCAAGTATAAACTATGCATCATTTTAAATGCATCGTTCCCGGAAAAAAAAAAATGAAATGAGCACTGAATTTTAAAAAAAGACAAGCATGTTGTCTCATTGTACAGTGTATTTGTTTGAGAGAATTGATTGACACAAATTTGACAATATTCAGATTAAAAGTCCTGTAAAGTATTTTGATATTTTTGTGTGTAAAAATTAAAAGGACACATTAAGACAACTTTTTTTGTCAATAAATGTATTTTACTGAGTTGTCACATTTTCTTTTGGGTGATGAATGACTCCACTGTTACAGTTCCTGAGGAGAGCAGAGTGGGAATTCATTGAAATAGATTTAAAGGTGCAGTGTGTAGCATTTGTTTGCATCTGGCGCTGAAGTTCCAGCATGTTTGGAGAATCTACGGATGCCTTCCAAGTGTCAAAGTAAGGAAAGAGACAAGTCGCTGTCAACCGGCCGGGGACTACAACTGGAAATTAGCCGTAGAGGTTAAAGCTGCCCAATTTACTGATATTGTTAGTCTATTCATGGGAATTGTCCTCAACATTATAAACTAATAAACAAATGACAATTGAGCTGTTGTAGAAAAGCTGAGCAGTAACTAAACACGCTGTCGTCACCTACTGCAAGGGTATGTCCCTGAGAAGCCCCCAACCCCCTGCGTTTTTACAAGCAATCCCCCTGATTCAACTCCTCAAATTAAATGTGACCCATTAATAATCCCTGGCAGTCCATATCAACTCAACCTCACTATTTCTATGAAGTCAGCAATATGCTCTGAGACAAGATCCCAAAGTGGCTCAATGATGAAGATAAATACAGTTGACTGGTTTCTCTGATCTCAGTAATAAGATCAATTTCCTCCTGTCAATTCATGAGGTGAATTTATATGGTTGGGACAATATATATGGTAAACTGAGCATTCTGCAGGAAGCTCCCCCTAATGAGTTAAATATGAACTATTACCAGGATTTAATATCTATTTATACACAAGCTTGATCTCCTTGTTAAGATTCATATGAGCCACTTAGGACATACTCAGAGATATGGTTTGGAAGAAATGTTCGAAGAATATATGAAAAAAACAAGATGGATCTTGAGGCGCCACACATGAAAATATCCCCATAGTAGGGGGAGATTTTTTCAGCCTTACTGAGTAAAATATGACCAATACAAGATAGAGCGCCTTGAGTCAGTTCATATACACTAAATTGGATCAATGGTTAATATATTGTGACCTCAAAATTGATTTTGGAGATAAAAGCCTCCCCTGGTGGCTAAAATATAGAACTGAAAATTCCCCAAATCAGTCCAGTTCTTCCTCACACTAGGGTGCATGTGGGTATAGAATTTGAAAATTATCAATGAAGAAGCTTTTGAGTTATTACATTAACACGAAGGACCTGCAGCATATACGGGAACAATTGACAATTCAATAATATCCTCTTAGGATATTATAATGAATTTGAAGAACACATATCACAATACATGTGATTACCCCTGTGCAGGAACAACTCAGCACCAGTGCTGAAGATCCAGTAGGTGAATCTCTGGACAGCTTTTTGGCTTTTTGGACATAAATTGATAGATTTATTAAGAGTTCATGGCCAAACCCTCTGGATATTGGATTTCACTGAATCTGAAATCAATCTAGAATTTGTTTTTGCTTAACAGACTCAGTTTCTTCCTCACAATATCAAGTTATTAGACATGTTTGAACAAGAAATTATCACATTCTTTTGTTGTTCTTTTTCCGATAATGCTTTATACACAGCATATTCTCTTTAATGTGGACGAGGAATGGTCTTTAATGTATAATCTTAAAATGTCTTAAATGTATCTTGTTGAAGCCTTCAGAAGCCCTGTAATGAAGGCATTCGGCACTGGATTGACAACAACGCCATGCAATAGGAAGCCAGGTCTCAAGGAGGGGGCACATCAGGAGCCGATTATGTTACAGCTCAAACCAGTGCCCCTCTGGACCCTGACATACCTGGGGGCCCCCAAGAGTCTAGGATCAACACTGATATGGAATTCATCATAGTAGCTAGCCCCTACCAGTGTCAAGTTTCAACTAAAGTAGCAATCACAGTTTAGCGGACTGAACTGTTAGATTCTTTTAACTTTCTTTCCTCTGATACATTTTTTTTTGTTTGTTTGTTTAATCATCTTCACTTCTAGTTATTTTTATTATGGATTATAGGAAAATTTTCATGCAAAATATTTATTTGTGTTTGTGTACGTGTGTGTTTATAAAATGTAAATAAGACCTAGAGGTGAGATATTTATATCATATTTATGATGAGGTTGGCCTGTGGGATCTATTGTGGCTCAAACGCGTAATAACTTCATTTCACCTAAATTTAAATGTTTCTTGATAATGGCAAATAACCAATAAGACATCAGTCACATCGCTTGTAAACGATAACAAAGTCGCATTGAAGTTTTTTTTTGGGAGGACCCTGAAAGCCTCACTTTGTCTGAGGACAAAAAAGGGGGCGTGACTTCAGCTCGAGCTCCTTTTAGTCATCAGCCATTCATATTGGCTGTGAGTCAGCGTTACGACCATATGTTTCCCGGGCGTGTTTTCCAGGACTGAACTAAACTCCTTGGGTTTTCCTGCGGTGTATGCAAGGAACAACAGTGGGGTTTTCCTGAAAGGATGACCTCGAGCAGCTTCTTGGCGGCGCTCAGAAGATGCACGCAGACCTCCAGACCACCTCTACCGGCGGCCTTCATCTCCAGAGTGAGTCTACAACACCCTCCACATTTTAAAAGTAGGCCAATGTTTGTGATGTCAGAAGGTTGAGCTCCGTGTTGCGTTCACTGGCTCCGGTATTTCAGTACTGTAGGAGGTATTTTTATTGAGTATATTTTATTGATTTAATGTGTTTTTGAGAGGTTTTGGCTCAAAGAAGTGTCTGCTAGAATTTGGTTTTCATTTGAATCCAGAATATTTTAAAGGATTCTTATGGGATGGGACAGTCACAAGATTTGTATATCTAACTTCATGATTAATGCTAGTTCTAGGTCACATCAAAGGATCTGGGTCCATGTTTTATTCCAGAATGTTTACATGTATGGGCCTGATTGTAGTACCCAAGTACTTCTCCATGGATCAGGCCTGGGGAAGAAACATTCCACCTCTCAACAGTCGGTACACACACGCCAAATGTTAATGATCCTGAATAAACAACCCACCCTCTTCGGGGACTGGTACCAGTTGGTTAGCCATCTCCTATAAGGGTCTGGGGGAATGTCGCAAAACCAGACCAAAATAAATTACAAAATTACAAAATCTCTTCAAATTCCTGGTGTTTTAAACTAATAATCAGACTGAGTCTTAATCCTGCTCACCTGCTCTGGAGCTCCTTGATGGCACCCTGAGCCCACTGCACTGCTGCTGGTGATTCCCTTTATTACAATTATACGAGTGTTCATATTTTTATTATCTTTTTTCTTTTTCTATTGATATTGCTTTGTTCATTTATCTTAATTGAATTTCCTCTATTCACCAGATAAGACAGATAAATATCAGACTCTTAGTGAGTCGGCAATTCATCCCCAGCAATCTACATGTTGTAGGGAAGGTCCCCGAGCAAGACCCTGAAGCTACATACGCTCCCCACAGGCTTTGGCTCAATGTCAGATGGGATAGGCTCCAGCCCCCACAACCCTGAACAGGAAAAGCGGTTATGTATAGATGAATGATGCCTCAAAGGGTCTGCCACTGCTCCTCTGTGATGGGGCAAAAGCATGTGTCACATGTGACTCCTCATTTTGTCTGCAGGTCCAGTTCTGCTCCCAGCCCTCGCAGACTGTCGCTGCAGCCCGGCTGCCCTGCAGAGTGAAGGTGTCTGCAGGGAGACCCTACGCCTGGTGTGCCTGTGGACACAGCAAGAAGCAGGTGAGGCAGCTGGAGTAAAGACAGAAGAGACCCACATAAACTGTCAAATGTGTCCGGTACAAAACGCTCTGGCACAACTTGATTTAGCGTGTGTCCGGCTCTCTTTAGCTGAAGACGTGTTTTGTCTCATTTATAGGTGTGAATCAAGGGTACATCACTGATAGATACCTATCTAACGTCTTCTTTGCACATATACTGCTGTCTGACTGAGCGCTAACCTGATACATGTGCTGTATGCTTTGGCTTTGAGTATTTCATGTCATCAGATTTGGCTGATTTGTATCAAGATTTAGTATAAATTATAGATCAAACCAGACGGCACACAGGAAGAGCAAACCTCCACCAAGTCACTTCAGTTCCCCCATGATGTCATTCAACCTAAAAGCATCTGTGTCATGACGGTGTTTCTCTCAAAATATGACTCAACTATTATAACCTACCCTTAGCATTAGGAATCACATTTGTGTCATTATTAATTACAAAGTTATGTAAAAATGCATTGATGGATAAATGGGAATTTCCTTAACTGCAGGTTTGTTCAGGATCTAGCACTTACGTTTGAACACAAACCAGTTTGACACTTAATCTGCGTCATTGGTTTCAGTTATAATTGTAACTAGACTTTCGTGTTGCGCCGAACAGCAAGGGCATGTCCCCAAAAAGCCCCCAATCCCCTGTGTTGTGCAAGAAATCCCCCTGATCACCTTAAATATAATGTGACTCATTAATAATCTCAAAGGGTCCATATTGACTCAACCTAACTATTTCTATGAAGTCAGCAATATGCCCTAAGATCAGATCCCAAAGTGAGTCAGTAATCAATATAAATACAGTGAACTAGTTTTGCTGATCTCAGTGATTCGACTAAATCGGACCAACACTTAGGAAGTTGTGACCAAAACAATGTTCGAAGATAAAGCTCCCCTTAATGACAGAAATATGCAACTGACCTTTCCCAAAACCGATCCAGTTCTTCCAGTTCTTCCTCGCACTAAGGTCTAAGTGGTTATAAAATACAAAAATGATAATCGAAGTAGTTTTTGATTTGTCGCGTTAACAAGAAGGATCGGCTGCTGCGGCTTCGGTGACGATTTTGACTTTTCATGGATATAATAAAAGTCAGAGCTTGGCAGGAAATGCACATGAAGTCAGAAGCAAAAGTATTTAATTGCCTGGATACAACAGTGGTAGAGAATCCCTTTTGAAATGAAATAGTGGATCCAGTTGATGATCTGGTCGGGCCGTACCCCACCTCTCCTAGAGATTTCATCACAATCCATTGATAACTGTTTGAGACAAACAAACAAAGCAGCATGGGAGGAGACATAACTGTGTCGTTGGTGGTAAATATTAAACCTGCATCGAGCAAGAAGTAGGAGATGACCTCTTATTGTATGTGATGAACATGAGGTATTGCTGTGAGAAAGACATTTCCAAAAAGGGGTTGTGTAAAATCTTTACTGTTCTTTTCTTCTTCTAAATCAAATGTTGAAATTGTCTCACTTGATATGAAGATACGGTTTACTAAATACTATTGTTTATATACTGCTTCTAAAATGTGACTGACTTATCATGAGGGTTATGCCTCATGTCAGGGTTAAGGATTATTGAAGCGTTTGGGGAGCAAAGACTAGCCTACAGAAGAAGCACACATTTCTCAAAGTTCGTGCTGGCTCTGATAGAATGATGTGAGAACACACCGTGGAGCCCAGAGCCCTTTTTAGTGGCAAAACATAATTCTCGCAATATTAGGCAGGTGGTTATAATGTTATGTCTAATTTGTGTGGATTCAAATCTAAAGTGTGGTACAGAGGAATTCAACAAATAAGAGTAGCTTTCATTCCAAGCAAGTGTTTTTCTGCTGTCTGCTGGTGTACATAAGCAGAAATACAGTTAAGCTAAACTGAAAAAAAAAAGAAACATTTCTTGAAACTCTCTCTCCTTCAGCCTTTCTGTGACGGCGCTCACAAGACAAAAGCACCGAGCATCTCTCCTGTACGCTTCACCCCTGACAGCAGCAGGACAGTCCTGCTGTGTGCCTGTAAGGAAACCAACAACGCCCCGTACTGTGACGGCTCACACCTCAAGGTCATCTACCGGGACTTAGTGAAGTCACTGAAAGGCGTCTTTAAATGACCAGCATTCAGGGGGAGTCTAACCACAGAGCCACCCAATTACCTCAGCTCTCTGCTTGATTTTAAACACGCTGCCCACCGTGTCAGGTCACCGGATGTTTCATCACTAGTTTAACCTTCTGTTCACATGGAACCTGGCAGAAATAGATTCAAATCCTGCACTGACTTCAAACGGAATGAGATTAAAAAAAATATCAAAGTTGGATTCTGTTATTTAATTTGTGCTATTTTGCTTATATTTATAAGCAATTGCTTATCTGATTGTTATTTTTAATCAACAAACAAAGCAAATAACAGAGAACATCAGTCCTTATGTTAATAAACACAAGTAAAATAAAATTAGACAAATTAAAAAAAATAACAATGCAGTAATTACATAAATAATTCTATCAAAACATATAGGTGGAACGTAGATATGCATTCATCATATACACACTATACATACTATACCTAGTCCTTAAAAAGCCCTCTGTACTTGTGTTTTCACAATCACATCTGTTATTGGTTTCTTTAACCCATAAGAACCCACTCCCATTTTTACTTAAAGGAAGGAGATATAAAATAGAACTACAGTTTTTTCTTCTAAATGCTGCCCTTGCAGTCAGAGTCCTGTGAAGTTATGTGTGTGTTTGGGATGTTTTCTTAACTTAGAAACATAGATTTGTTTTTTTAATTTGCAATGCATTAAAATTGTAACATTGTTATTTATGCAATCAAATCTATATGAAAATATATATATTTGTTTATTTACATGTATTTGTTAAAGTATTTTCCTAACTTATTTTTGTATTAATTTGTTTAAATCTTTAGTAAGACAGGTTAAATATCACACAGTACATGTTCATAAAGCATTGGCATTGTTAAATGGGTCCAATTTTAGCTTTTGTAAAAAACTGAAAATGACAAAGATTCAAAGAGTTTTATTTTGCCTTTGCACAAGGACAGACCGTACATAACGCTCCCCGATTAAAGGAATCAGGGAAAAGGCTGTGGAAAATAATTTTTCTAAGCACTTAACATGTTCCGACATTAATGTCACCATGGTTAATATGGAATACATTTAGATAATGTATTAATGTTTGTGATCTATCTGTGTGTATATCTGACTGTGTTTGATCATTTCTGGAACAAAGCTCTCTTGAAAAAGACACAAATCTCAATGAGACCAACTGATTAAAAGAGCATTTCAAAGCATTGACTCAGAATACTCAGAAAAGTGAGACCCAATGAAAGGAAAAATAATCAAAAAGCTGAACTGGCTTTGCTCTGATCTGCTAATAAGCTGAATGTTTAAACTTCTAACCAAGAAACAGTAAAGGTGAGATTTGAAACTCATTGCAATAAATGCTGGAAGCTAAACCCTAATGTTGGTCAGAGTTTTAGTTTGAGTACCAGTAGTACTCCTTATTGATTTGAAAGTCGGTCATGTGAGTTCGCATTTCTCAGATATTCACAATGTTGTGATCACCGATTTTATTAAATCGTGTTTATAAAACATTTTTTAAAAGATAAAGATATAAAATAGTTTGAACAGTAAGTAAAGAACCACAAAAAATTAACAAAACAAAAACAACAACTAAATATCTTTCAAATTGTTCCTTTTGATAAACGATTTTTACAGTAGCCCTGAACGCAGCATGATGCTGTGCCCGCTGCTGGCACCTGATTGGTCCACGTGATCATACGGGAAGGGATTTTTTTCAATCACGCTGGTAATGTTTATGAAACGTTTCACTACTTTTTCGGGGTGTCAGATTCGTGTCTATTTCCATCTGGGGTTTAAAGCTACCGTTTATATATTGTGTAGTCGTGACGTCATATGAACATTGTCGCTCAGTGATTCAAGGATCACGCGACGGCTGTGAGAGGTTGTGTTGAGGTTGGACCATCAGACTAAACATGAGCAGAATGGTGACACTAAGGTGCTCATGGATCAGGTTCACCTTGAGACCCACGTGGATAACAGCTACGGAAGCCAAGGTAAAAACAGAAAAAAACTCCTTTACGTCAGCCTCCGACTTTTGTAAACATGCCATTGTCAGCAGTATTCTATTTTTGACAGTATTATACATTTAGTAGTGCTTAAGCTGATAATTAAACGCAACAATCTTTTCTATTGCTATTAAATCTTACCTCTATTTTAAATCGTGAAAGCCAGCATCTGTTTTTCATCATAGCCTGATTATGTTTTGATTTTGGAAGTTGTAGAGCTGAACAATCTCGACCTTCACTGTAAGATGGCACTAAATTTCACATATTGCACCTTTAAATCAGTGTTTACAAACCAGAGACGATATTTCCAGGCATCCAGGGGAAACC
Organism: Lophius piscatorius; assembly: GCA_009660295.1. Taxonomy (NCBI): domain Eukaryota; kingdom Metazoa; phylum Chordata; class Actinopteri; order Lophiiformes; family Lophiidae; genus Lophius; species Lophius piscatorius. The sequence continues at coordinate 178,472 of VRLP01000746.1, forward strand.
AAGCTTCTTTGGTATCTCTGTCCTCAGGCCCCGCTCTCCACACTTCCTCCAGAACCTGTGGTCCCCTCTAAGAAACCTTTCAAGGTGCAGTTGGTTGGTGGGAAGCGTTATTCATGGTGTACCTGTGGATACAGCAAGAAACAGGTGAAGCCACATCCGATTTCATCATCGTGCATCCTTCCTGTCCGAAGTATATGCCCTCATCTTGTCTTAATCTTTCAGCCTTTCTGCGACGGAGCCCACAAAACCAAAGCCCCGGGTCTGACCCCGCTCCGCTTCGTCCCGGAGAAGGACACCACGGTTTGGTTGTGTGGATGCAAGTACACAAACAACCCACCCTACTGCGATGGCACCCACAAACAGGACTTTGTTGTTTCCTTCCCTCTGTATGAACCAGCAGACTCCTGAAGGGGGGAGCAGAGAGGTCCATGAACCGACTGTCCATGCTGCTGCTGAAGACAAATTCATGTTGACTCTGCACTCCATGAAGGCAGCACCTATAAACTGATGGAGGGTGGCATTGGTCTGACTCTTGTGTTTATCTCTTAGAAATGTCAGTGGCCATGAGAATCCTTCAGTCTAGGACATGGGAGACACAAACAACATGGTTGGCTGATATGATGATGATGATGTACCATCAGAGATTTTAACCACAGATTGAAGATGATCTACTCACTCTATCTCTATCTGTGCCTTTTCTCACCAACATCTCAACAGTCGCTGTGTTTACATGCACACCAGCACCCCGGTTATCATCTTGTTTTTGGATTATGTCATTGCTGTTTTTGAACATCATATGCTAATGTCAGTAACCGGGATAAAACCTCATGCCAAATTTAAGAAACCTGAAGATTCTAGCTGTAGTACTCCCAAAGAATCCCGGACACTATTACATGGAAACGTCTTATCCACGTTCCTGACAGCTGTGGATTGGTCTAGAGGTGAGGTAAAAACATCCGTTAGTGAAGTAGAAATACAGATACTTGTCTAAAAAGGACTGTAGTAGAAGTATTGATTCTTTATTCAAGTAAAACCTTTGAAGTTTATTCTCAGAGTACATTTCAGAGCTTCTTCACTTTTACCTGAACTTTGAAGGAACAGTACTTTTACTTGAGTAAAGAATGTGTGTACATTTGCCATCCCTATGCAATATTAATATTAGGGATTAGTAACTGACATTCAGAGTTAAAGGATGGATTCAGCAAGAACGACCATCATGTAGGGAAGAACCATAGTTCTTGTCTTAGCCATCTTTATTCCTGCGTCGTGAACGATTTGCACCTAGGGACGTTTTTTTCTTTGACTTGTTCATTTGTTTATGTTGAAACGAGATGTCATGTCAGGAAACACGAGATGATGCAGAAGATTTAAAGTAACAATCTGTATTTATAAAATGTAAGGAGTAAATTATGCAGATATTTATTTCAGAATGTAGAGAGTAAACGTAAAAAGTTTTAAGAAAAATAAATATTGATATATATATATATTTGACACTTTCCACCCCTCGTGGAGTATTCCTCCTCTCTACCCTTACATCTTCTGTTCCCTGGTTTACTGCAGGCGTGTATTGTTTGTTTTAAAGGATGGAGATGTTTCCTCAGCTGCCTGTGTAGCGGCTCAATGCTGGATCCTTGCCTTCAAAACAAGACTGCCCTTCTTTTCCGTTGTCACATACTCAGTTTTCCGATACTGTTTTCAAAGGTCCCTGAATTGTGACTCAGCTACCGAGTCACCTTTAACCGGATGGACAGCCAGAGTTCAGTCTGCCTGACATGATAAAATCATGGTGGTCATTTGTACTGATTGCTCAGCCTTAAAAAGGTCATAGGTAAAGCATGAAACACCCACGATCCCCTGCCACAAGTGCATTTCACTGAAGAAAGTCATTCAGAGGTTGTTCCTGTTAATTGCAATTCTGACAAAACGGTACTTTTTCAAGTCCCCTAACATCAACTGCACCACAACATTACATGGAAGTTCAACTTGTAACCATAGAACCTGAAAAAACAATTATAAGTTATGTGTGGAAAGTTCCCTGGAAATAACTTTTTAAACATTTTTTAAGTCCATAAATAAAAACAAGGAAACCCATTACCATTCCCTCTCCTTAATTACTCTTTTTTCTCTTTTCAAATTTGCAGAAGATGAAGTCTCATACAGTCAGTAGTTTCAGTGAGGAAGTGGAACATAGGAAACATAGTGGCCTTGCTAGTCAGAGGCAGAGTAGAGCGAGTCCTGGCATCATCACCATGATAGGATTTGAATATTTGCATAGCTGAGGTTTGACCTCTGAGTGCCCTCTAGTTCATGTCACTCTTTCTTTCACGGAATGCTCAGAGATTTGCCGGAGTGGTGCCACTCTATCAGCAGCTCGAGCCGATGCAGGAGATTATTCTATGTACTTTCAAAGAAATGCAATCTTTCGTCAGAAATTGCATCTTTTTGAAAATCTTGCACAGCCTGGGATTGTTTTTCACAAGATACAAGTTTTAGAAATTCATAAGATATTTTCCTTTATTTGTTCTTGCTAACAAAAGACATGATCCATGTGTCTGATAAGTATTAAAAATGAACATCCTTAATCAGGTGATGAAATTACCTTAAAATATGTTGTGCAGAATTCCTAAAGTACAACCTGGTGCACTCAGTTACAAGGGTGCCGAGATCTTCTACCTCACCTTCTGATTACAGTTCTAGATCTCTTTTCAGGACATGAAATCCCTCTGAACCCATTTTACACTTATGGGGCTCCAGTTTTAATCACTGGTCAGTACCAGCTCAGTTTGGTTACTTTCAGTTCCAGCTCTCCATAGTCAGGATGGAACGTTCACACTCGAAGCAGAGTTTAGAGTTTCTCCCAGAATTTATTATTCAAGTCATGGTGGAGAGAGCATAAAACTCTGCACAGATACCCAACATAATAATAATCATCCATGGACACTTGTAAGACACAAGGATCACAATCAATCCAGGATGAAGTCTGCCCTCTGCGTACATCTCTGACAACCTCACAGCGTGACCCGGTCTCCTTCTTCAAAGTAGAGTGGGACAGCAGACTGGTCCACATGGTCCTCACCGGTTGATCAGAAACTGGACCACGCTGTGGCTGGTCTAGAACAGTTGTACTAACATCACACAGACGGATCATGATGCATTCATTGCTCTACAATAAATATGTAATCCAAATAATGCCTGGGTAAAAAGCATAAACATTTATGTATATTCATCAGATCAGGAGCGGATGCCGATGAAGCCATGAGAAAATGTGCTAGTTTGAAATAAGATATACATACACCTGAAAACCTTGAAGCACAGCTGAATCTTACAGTTTGTACAGGATGGACGAATGTGTGTGTCAGAGCGGCTATGTTGGTATGTGCTAACTTTACACTGTGTGTGTGTGTGTGCGTGAGTGTGTGTGCTGTCTATCGGTAGAGGTAATCGGCTTGTATGTTGGCAGCTATCTCTGCTTCCCACTTGTCTCCGTTGTTGAGAAGCTTCTCCTTGTTGTAGAGCAGTTCTTCATGGGTTTCAGTGGAGAATTCAAAGTTTGGACCCTGAAGAGAAAACCAAAGAGAGGTGCAGATGAGAATTTAATGACAACTAAGAAAGAAAGCAGAGAGTCAGTACTCTCCGGTCCAGTCGCCATGGCAGATAAGGCAAAGGGTGGGCACACTTAAATGACTATTTAGGAAAGGTGAAGTTTCTCTCAATACTTAGTGTCTTCATTTTCTGCAACAAATAATAACAATGGAGAGAGGGATCGATAGGTATCCGTATCATTAAGCAGTATCGGACTATTGTAAAATTCTAATGGTACTGATCCCTACACACACTTACCTCCACAATGGCGTCCACGGGACAGGCCTCCTGACAGAAGCCGCAGTAGATGCATTTGGTCATGTCGATGTCGTAGCGGGTCGTCCTCCTGCTGCCATCGGCACGAGGCTCTGCTTCGATGGTGATGGCCTGCCAACAGACATTGGGATGAATGGAGAAATTGACAGACAACCTGCTAGTGTAATCACAACTACATGATAGTAGTTTGATTACACTATTATTATGTTATTTCTAAGTTTTTATGTATTTACAACTAGTATACAAAGTATGCATATAAACATCTGCATTCAAAACATAAAGAGGTTGGCAGGTCTGCCGTTCTCAAACTAAAGAGGGGTGAATTTGGGATGGGTTGCAGGTTTGGGGTTGCAGTTAGGGAAGGAGGGTTTAAGTACAGGTTAAGCCTCCTGTAAATAAATGATGATGTTCACTATAGTAACCAATGTCAACATCAGTGTGATTGTACCTGAGCAGGGCAGATGGCCTCACACAGCTTACAGGCGATGCAGCGCTCCTCTCCTGAAGGATACCTGATTGAACATTAACATCATTAAACAGGCGAAGCCACAACTGACCGGTTAGACTAGCTAACAATTCACCCGTCCAATACTGACACAGACGTATGACCGGCAGGAGAAAATATCCAATTTAGAAAGGATATAGTCACAGAACTGTGTGTGCGCTCAGGAAAAAAACTAAGTTGAAGTGGAAGATTTTAAATGAACATTGTTGACGTAGCATTTAATATAGGTTGAAACATTTAAGACCGATAACTAATACCCAAGTCTTATTTCCGAAAATTCATATTATCCAATTTTAGACTTTTTAAGTCCTAATTAAGTGAAAACATACTGTACTTGTACATGGTTATTGTTTGTAAGAAGTCTCTAGAAAAAATACATACATACATACATACAAATGAGTTTATAGCAGCTCTAAAAAAGTCCTTGTTTGACGCCACATGGAAACTTTTTAATCCATTTGACTGACATGGCAGCGTCTGTCATATATTTTCAACACAGTCATCTGACGTTATCCTCACCTGCGTAGGGCGTGCTCTCCTCTGAAGCGCGGTGACAGTGGGCCTTTTTCAAACGGGTAGTTGATGGTGGCGGGTTCTCTGAACAGGTAGCTCATTGTCATTCCCAGACCTGACATCACAACAAAACCATTCATGAGTGAATGAGAAAGAACTTTTTGCAAAGTGATGCATCCAGATCACATGGATTATGAATATTTCCAGTGAGAAACCTGATGCCAGATTGGCTCGAGTTGGTGAGTGACATGAGAATCACTTTTAGTCGACAAATACAGAGACCAACTTAGCTTTCATTTCATGCCTGTTCTCAGAGAGCTTTAGGATAAGGATTAAACAGAGCAGTAATATCAGACAGGGGGCAACTGTCTGCAGACACAGCGCCAGAGAATAATCACTACCAGTGCCAGTATTTATCAAGACTATCGTAATTGTGACTCTTTACTGCCATCTTGTGCTCGTATCTATGTTTATGTAAAGGGCTGCATGGAAGTATGAGGGTGTTGAAAATTCCATTAAAAATAAACAGATCAATTTCATACATATATGGAGCACAAAAGATGCGTCAGTGTTTCTTTATTTGGTCACATTTTACCATCATCTCCCGTCAATGCAGTTTTATTCTTGTAGCGACAAATCACTAAAGTCATGTCAAGACACTTTGCAGTAAGAACAGATCAAGGCTGTACACTTTATTCTATAGAGACGCAACAATGCCCACGTGAGCAAGGACATGGAGAGAGTGACGAGAAAAAAAATGTCTTTCAACAGGCAGAAACCTCGAGCAGATCCTGAGCCAGAGCGGACCGTCTTTGTTCTCATTTTACATAATGTAACTCGGATTCAGACATTTTAGTTAACATTCTATCAAATGGTTATTTATGTTGCAAGTGATGCACAACATTTATTTTCTGAGCTCCTCTGACGAAAAACCTGAAGCCTATAAAAAATCAGACCACAGCAACTAGACGGTTTCAATAATTAGAAAAAAGAAAACTAATTTCAGTGTCATTATCTATAAAAAGTTTGTTTGGTTTTATTATAAACTGTTGGAAGAGGATTTATTTTTTTCTCATTATCTTTTGAATATCTTTTAATATCTTTGATTTTGTAGTTTCAGGCCAAAAATACAAAGAGATCGCCAACAGCGCCACAATGAAGATCTTCTTATCTTCTTTTTTTTTGCTTAAACTAAACAAAATAGTACTGATGTGCCGTTTTAAATAACGAGCTGAGGTTCACATGTGACACGTGTGTTGCATTCAACTGACCTCTGAAAAGCTCTGTCCACAACAGCGTCTGAGCAGCTCGGTCTGTGATGGACTTCATGTCTGTGGGGATTTCCTGGGCATTCACATACTCTGCACACAACAAACACACACACACACACACAGGTGAAAATCTAGAAATGTCAATCAAAAACTACCTCCTTTACAGAAATCTTTCCATGTTGTTTAAGTTATAAAACCATATGAGTGTTTCATATTTGCCCACTGCAGGCTGCTTTATAAATATATGGTGAATAAATGACAGACATTTAATAATAATAATAATAATAATAATAATAATACATTTAATTTGTAACGCACTTTACATTTTGATCAAATCTCAAAGTGCTACAAAGTAAAAGCAGATAAAAGCATCAATAAAAAAATTGAATAACTATATAAAAATATGACCAAAAAGCAGCAATGTAAATGAAAAGTTATAGGTTCTGCTAAAAAGGAAACTTTTAAGTCCTTTTTTAAATGTGTCAGTCATCTGTGGAGCCCTCAGATGGTCAGTGAGGGCATTCCACAGACGAGGGGCAGCAGAACAGAAGGCCCGATCACCCATGGTGCTGAGCTTATTCCGGGGAAGGAGGAGGCGGTACGAGTGGGTAGAACGGAGGGATCGTGTTGAGGTCAGTGGGGTGAGTAGTTCTTTTAGGTAGGGGGGTGCGTTACCATGGATGCACTGGTGAGTGAGGAGAGAGATCT
>VRLP01000747.1:0-12500 GCA_009660295.1 Lophius piscatorius
GAAGAACGGAGTTTCGAGATATTTCTGAGATGGTGAAAGGAGATCTTGCAGATGTGTTTGATGTGGGATTCAAAAGTGAGTTGAGGGTCAAATCTTACACCGAGGTTGGTCGAGATATCACCTGCAAACAAATGGGTAAGCATATTTACTAATGGTGTGCACTGAGGATCGTGTCTGACAAACCAGCAAAATACCACAGGCTATCAATTTAGTAATTTGCCTTAATGAATATGCAATATCAGGCGTTTCTTCCAGAGGTCGTAAAATACTGGAACGAGTGATCGAACCGATCCGGCGGGGATCGAACTTCTGAGTCTGAATCTTAACCACGACTATATTCAGCAAAACATTAAAACATGTAACACATTCATTTTTCATGATTTAGTGAATGTGGTAAATAAATTCAATATATCAGCGCGTCTTATTGTGCCCCTACCCTCTCTCTGCTCGTGGCAGAAAGTGAGCTGCTCCTGCTGCACAATAGTAGTCAGAGGGGCTTCCACTAGCCCTCCACCTGTTTTATTAACCAAGGTTTTATTATAGGGCTTAAGTTTTATTTCTTTTGTCGTTCTTCTTATAACTTACCATCTTCTCTTAATTTCATCTCACGTTCTTCTCTAGCATGGACTTTCTCGCAGATACTCTCCCTTATCCTGTTTCTTTCAGTAATCTTCAGATCCTTCACTGTAGCTCAACGTTTTGTTGCAGTCACTCTGCTCTCCCTCAAAAATCTCCCCAAATCGGAAACCAGTTGTCATTCAGGCATTTTTATTCTAAGATGATTCCCCCAATATGCACGCAAACCAAAAGTGCAATCTGTTAGAGTGAACACGCAGTATATCTCTCTGCATTTGGGATCTTAGTAAATCAGGCAGTAAATGTGTGCTTTTCATCTTCACAAAGGTTGCCAAGAGTACATTTCAGATGTTCAAATGATTGCAGCTGGAGATATGAGGTGCGTTGGATGGATTAAAGAAGTTAGATGATTTGGGATAACATGCAAAAAAACAACATTTGAGGTGAAGAAATAAGGAGTGTTAAGATTAGTGGAGTTAATTTCATATGAGGGTCTAAAAATAGACTGCAAACATTTTCACTCTATAAAATCTAGGGCGTTCTGAGGCCAGCACCTAGCAGTTAAAGTGTTCTGGTCCTGAATCACTCTGCCACATGAAGGTCAGACGAGGACAGACGTGGTTCTGGTTCTGGCAGATGTGATAAAATTGAATGTTGAATCTAAAACATGCATACTTTTCTCCACTTCTTGTTTAACAATGAGGACTAAGAACTTCCATGTCTGGTGAACGTCACACCATCAAAACCAGCTGAGGCTCGGTCTCCTTGACAACCAGTGTTTACATTACCAACACACCCCTATGTTCATGTATGAGCAATCAGATGGGCCCTGACCCCCCCCCAGCAGGTTTACCCTCCATGTGTGTGTGCGTGCGTGTGTGTGTGTGTGTGTGTGTGTGTGTGTGTGTGTGTGTGTGTGTGCGCGCGCGTGTGTTTGGATGATTGTATTCATATATGCAGCTGATAATGAAGTCAGTGTGTTTTACTGGATAACTTGAGGAGAACAAATTAAATTATTATTTCTATAAAAAATTTTTACGACCTCCTGATGTAGAAAAATGACCTCCTTCTTTTTTCTTTATTCATTTATCAGGCGTGACGGCGCGTAACGTTATTTGTTAGTCATCAGCTGCGCAGACATGAGTCAGAGACAGGCTGGATGCATTTTTGTGATTTAATAAGTAAATAATCCTGAATTAAACCTTCTGTTTCACTTGGACAAGTATGTGGGACTTTTCATCTTTCATGATTTTGGCTGTGGGTATAGAATCTGTTTGAGTTTTGTCATTTCGGCCCCGGATCCTCTAATCTGTCAATCATTCATTGAGTAAACCAGATTTATCTTCATGGTTGGTTCAAGACAAAAAAATCCATATTACAATGGAATGTTTGATGAAACTGGTATCAGAGATAAAAAATAAATAAATCATACGTTCCATGTTGTCAGACTTTCACTCTGGAGTCTCGGCTTCAACATTGTTGTTTATACATTTTCCAATCTCATGCTGCCTTTATCGATTGTTTGGTACATAATAGTGAAAATATCTGCTATTCTCCTTATTTCTTGTAACGGGCTTCATTGCTGTGGAGTATAAACAATAAAAAACGAAATAGTAAGTATAGAATAGCATTATTATTTAATATTCTTACGCAGTTTGGAGAAGGGGACGTTTTCCTGAGAGTAGAATCCAAAAGGTGCTGACAGAATTTCCACAAAGCAGAAAAGAAAGTACAGAAGTCAAACAAACAACTAATCCAGAAACACTAAAGGTAAAGAAAAAACACAGGTGAAGTCAGAACACAGAGAGAACTGAGCATGTATGAGAGAAGATGCTTGGAGAACTGAGAGAGAAGACAGACAGGGGATGTAATGGAGGCCAGGTGCAGAAAGTCGGTCTGACGGGAACAACAGGGAGAGGAAGAAGAATAAGAAGTTAAATGAAGAACACTTAAGAGACAAGAGAAGAAGAAAACGACAGAACACTAAACAGAGACTGGGGAAATAAAACAATAAAACCGAAATAGATCAAACGAAAACACCAAGTATGAACAATCAACTCCACACAGACTATGTTTAACTTTCAAAATAATACCAAATCCACAAATCCACAAATCCAGACCATAAGTGGCATCCCACACTCCGAGAGTAAAAGCATTCTCTCAAACAGCCCATGTTCATGAGATGATTCTTCTCTCACATTGGAAGCTGAAATGTTCAAATCAACACAAGCCTGAATCCAGCATATGATTAGAGAAGATGACTGCCTGAAATCCAGCGCCACCTTGACCTCCTCGCACATGATTCTACATCTAATCACAAATTCTAAAGCAGTCAACTAAAGGAGCACAAGAAAAAACCGGAGCCTGAAACGTCCCCGTCAGAGAAGGCCAGCATGAAGACTGAAACCGCCGTGAAAAAGCTTCTTCTTTGTCGGCTTTTAGAGGTGAAGCATTTCTTCATTGTCTTTCAACATAAAAACATGGAAAGTCCTCTCTGGAGCCAGAGGTGGACCTTCTCCTTCTGCAGATATAAAGGGCTTATTCTACCTTGACATTTAAAACATTTGTACATTTTACCTGATTATGCACTTATAAAAAAATAGTTACCGATGTTATATTCCACTCATTAAAGACAAAACATTTTACTTACTGCACCTTTAATTACCAAAGACATAAGTGCAGGAGAACAGAACTTATTCATATTTTATTAATCCAGTCAATGACATCATTGCGGAGGCATCAACAAAGAGTTGTAGCTGCGTGAGTGTCGGATTTATGGTCAGCTGACCTGAAAGGATTCATATAGATTCTGGGTTGTTCTGACCCGTAGCTGCAGGGTGGTGTCATTCAGCCCTGAGGTTCTCTTCTACTAGATGTTACTGCTGTTCCTGTGTGCTGTCAGAGAGAGAGCAGAAGCTGGTGGAGAAAGTGTTGCCACATGTTTGAATATTATTCTGTTCATTAGCTGCATGTGTGCATGTGTGTGTGTTTGTGGGAGTGTGTATGTGTGTGTGTGTGTCTCTAAGATTAATTGGTCCTATCAAATAAGCTCCAGGGTTTGGACCACTAATTGTTGTAATACTGCATCAGAGACAGAACGAGTCTCTGTGTGTGTGTGCGTCTCATTTGCGTGTGTATTTATGTGTGTGTGTGTGTGTGTGTGTGTGTGTGTGTGTGCTCATGACTTGGCATCAGCAGGTCCTCCTCTCTTCTCCTCTCTGTCTAGACACGAGCAGAGGCAGGAGGAGGTAAACTAAGATATAGAGTGAGAGATGGAGGCTGGTTTTGGTCCACAATGGTCCCAGATGGATCCCAGTAGATGATCCGGTCTATGCAGATGGTTTATTCTGGTCTTCCGTTCACTGCAGCTCTTTACGACCTGTAAGCAGGTCACAGTTTGCTGATTCTGCATGACGTCCACCCACACAACAAACCCTCCAACAACCGTTCTGTTTCTCTGAACGCAAGTCTCACCTATCTGTCTGCATACCTGCCTGTCTGACTACATACCTGCCTATCTGACTGCATACCTGCCTATCTGTCTGCATACCTGCCTGTCTGACTACATACCTGCCTGACTAACTGCATACCTGTCTGTCTGACTTAATACCTGCCTGTCTGACTGATGATGTCACAGTTTTGCATCCTTTCAGTGTATTGTGTTTCCTGTTTTTCTGAGATTGTGAACGCGGCTCCACACCTGAATCCTGTTTCATCAATCAGTTCATCAGAAGGAGAATTTCGGTTCTCCAGCCTTTCCTAAGCAAATCATTCAGCTTCCTGTGCCGTAGTGTAACGTCCAGATCCTTGATCTATTTTTGAAGTTAATGATCCTAGAGCCTGATCAACGCTTGTGTTACATGTCAAATATTTACGGATACTGAAGTCTAATGTTCTCAGGAACTCACTGCAGCCACCTGCTCCACCTGTAGCTATCTGCTCCACCTTTAGCTATCTGCTCCACCTGCGGCCATCACCTCCACCTGTGGCCATTTACTCCAGGTGCTGCCACAGCCGGACAAATCCGTTCTCTGTATCTCCACTCCCAGTAACACTCAGGTTTGCCCTGAAACTTCTAGCCCCTTTTCACGTCGCATTTTTTTTATGTGACTTAAATTCTATGGATTTTACACATTTTAATAGTACACATACAGGTATCCATTTTTTTTTCAGCTGTTTTTTACCGTAATGTCTTGTACATAGTAAGCGTATTTTTATGGTACAGTTCTCACAACCACACTTAAAATATTTTACTGTAGATCACAGAAATTGTTTTGAAAGTTTACTCTAATAATTGTTCAAAGAAACTATGGATCAAATGGAAACAGGAAAAAAAATTTAAAGTTTGAAAAAGTAAATCACTGTAATATTTTTGGAAAACACCATCATGTTACAAGCAGGTCATTACCGTAACAGGAATTCTGTGTTAATTCCAAATGTTGTTGGTATGTACATTTAAATTTACAGTAAAAAAAAACCTTTAACCATTTGATTTTGAATTATATTAGTTCCATTCTGAAGTCTGTGGAGACCTGTTTGGTATCTCCCATCATGCTGGTGCTCAGGTCATTACCCCACGGTGTTTTACAGTGCTTTCAGAGCCGTGTTGAACTCATAACCAGATTTGTTTTATAAGCGTTAAATAATAAAGGGAAGCTCCGCCTCCTCGCCGTCACATTTCGATTCATCTGGTCATTGGAAACAAACTTCTGTTGTCTGACCGACAATGAAGTCAGTCAGTGCTGAAACTCACAAACATCACCTCAGCGGTTGGAGCAAACAGTTGCAGCAATTATCAGCACCATTTCCTCTTGTTTATGGAGCTCTACTCAGTCCAAACCCCCCGCTCTGCTTCTCCCTGACCTCTGACCCTTCAGAGTCTGCCTCGTGTCAATCTGCCACTTTATAAACATTGACAACAGCCCATAACTAGCAACTAATCGCTAGCGTGCGGCGCTCCTGAGGAGAGTTTTTAATTCAAACTTTCCCATGAGCAACCGACCGGATGAGGCACCTGTTAACGATGGAATGATGTCACTTTGTTACCGCGGCTACCGGTCCAATTAGTAAACACAAGTGTTCTCCTACACTTTCTTTTTTTTTTTTTTTTATTGAGGCCACCAACATGACGTTTTTGGTTTGGCAGATGTTTTTGACGACTAGCAGGAATAGAAAGAAACTTCCAGCTTTCTCTGGTTGTTTTCACTTTGGACGCTGCTGACAATCAAATTGACGGGAAAATATTTTGTAGGAAATCAAAAAATAAACCTGCTTTATCTTTTTTGAAGAGAAATCCCCAATGGCCACGATACAGTCTCCAATGAAAATAAATTAACTTTGACATGGCCTAAAAAAACGTGTGAAATGTTTTCAACCTAATTCTTTTAGTTTCTCTCAAGTACGCTTTGTACGCTACAGCTGACTGATCCTCTTTATACGTACGCACTGGTTGACTGTCATGTACAAAACTCTTTAAGGACTGGTCCCTTCATACCTGTGAACATATTTATTATATATATATTGCTTAGATGCCAGGAGCATCATGCACCGCACTCTCTGAATGTTCTGCACCTGATTGTTCTACGAGCTTAAACTGCAGAACAATCCATAGCGTACTCGGAATGTTCCATCTTTTTAAGATGAAACTGCTTGGGATACCCCAGAAAAACACACCAACCTGCCTGATGTGATTTATTTGAATGATTTTGTTGTGATCCTAAAGGATCTAGAAAATGAGAATATTGGAAAGAGTATTTGGATTTGAATAGTTTGATGACTTGTTTTTTTTTTTATTTGTTTTTATTTTCACAAGGTTGCCCCTTGTGAAAGAGATCCTTGATCTCAAGTAATTAATTTTTGAAGGTTGAATAAAGGTTACATTCATTTTTCTATTTCAATTGCCTCAGTTTAAAGAGTCCCCATTCATTGTGGGTACCCTTGTTGTCATTTGATACCCAACTTAGAAGACCTCTCCTACTACTGCTTCGGAGGTCACACTAAGAAATCACGGCTCTGAAACTACAAAAAAAACAACTTAAACATATCGCTCTAATGGCCGCCATGTAGGTTCACTGGTAGTTCACTGCCTGCTATCCACAGATCAAGTGTTAAATCAGGCATCATAATCTTAGCCTGGACCTTTAGTGTGCCTCTAAATCTTTCTGACCACCCTGACCCAAACAGCCATAACCAGGCCTTTAGGTGAGCTCAATAAAACACACCGCCATTTCACACAATTATCAGATGTTTTAATCATGCATATCGCTCCTCCAATAACTTAAATACTTAAACATCTCCTAATCCCCCAAAAGCAGCCATGAGAAAAAGCCGGCCCTCATGCCTAATTTTACCCTGGTGGTTTGAATCGGGCGCCTGGTCTAATTCAAACTTTATATGGCCCTGACACACATGAGAACAATGTGGAGCCCGTTTACCAGCAACCACTGACAAATGAGCCGAAATAACCTCGCTGCTCTGTGACTGTCGCTGGAGCTAAAGGGGCTAATATCTCAAACTTTAAATGCATTGCACTGATAGTTATTCATGTAAAGTTCATATGGGTATGTGTGTGTATATATGTGTTTCCATCTATGCATATGTAAACATGTTTATGTTAAAGCAGTTGATGTTCTTTTGTTTTTGTTGCTTTTCTTGTAGATGTTTGTTCCAGTACATTGTCCTCCCCAACACATACCGTGCTCCTTGTTCCCCCGATTTCTTTTGTGTTTCTCCCTTTCTTCTCACTTTCTTTCTCCCATCCCCCCCGAGCCCCCTTTCCAATCCACTAATAACCCATAATAATCACAAATAAAATTCAGTTCAAGCAACTGGAGGAGTTTGGCAGACTCTTCCTTTGCAGACTAAAATACGTCTGGCACTGCAAGGCAGCCAGATCCTCAATCTGCAGGCTGAGACAGCTGGACAGGACAGGTAAAAAGAAAAATGAAGAATAAATGCATTGCACTGTTGGTGCGCGGTTTGAAACTTATCAAGTGTGCACGCTCGAGAATCGCATTCTTATTATTCATTTAAATGCACTATTAATTTAACACGACAGACACACTCCAGATGTCTGAGCTCCTCATCTTATCTCTCGGATATCTCTCTTGACCTCATTCTTTGGGTCTCATGATCAAAGGGGAGTGTTGGAACGTAGATGGACCAGTAGATTGAGAGCTTTGCCTTACGACTCAGCTCTCTCTCTTCACCATCACGGACCAATACAACACCATCATTGCTTTTGCCTGGTCCATTTTCCCATCACTCCAGAACAGGACACTGAGATACTTCCACTCCTTGACTTGAGACTGAGACTCTCCCCTGACCTGGATGAGACGGTACACTAAGTTTTCTCCAAGCACTGCAGCATGTGCGCACACACCTGTCTGAGTGTGCTTACAGGTGTGTTATTTTACAACCGCTCATATTTGTTCACCTGAATGCAGCATCTTCTACTCTCCAACAAGTTATTTGATTGGTTCGACTCACATGCTCAGGTCTTGCCTATGTTCTAATTGTCATCCAGATGATTTTAATGGCCATAACTACTGGGTCACTGGAGAGGTTTCCTACAGACTCTCAGATACTGGGACTCTAAATGTATACAAAGTAAGACTTGGATAAAGAAGACAGCACCTTTAGTTTACTAATCAGTTGAAACTATGAAATTTGGAAAAATGTGAATCCATTCCAGGGTTTATTCTACCTGTTTTTATATTTCTTCCTTTCAGCGTGAGCTAATATGTTGAATGGAAGCTGCTCTGAATATGTGATGCTTTGATGTCAAAAAAACTAAATTCGAAAGCCCAACCTGTGTTACTCTTGAGAGGTGAACCGGTGAGGTCTATGAAGTCCTCTCCGGGAATTCACCTCAGGTTGTACACTGATCGCTCAAATGAGAAGGAGAGACGCCGCAGCAAGCAACAGGTCCATGACCTCAGGAAACCCCACCTGACCTCGGAAGCCGCGAGGTCAGGTGGGGTTTGGATGCTGTACATAGCAGACTCTTTAGAAAGGAGAAGTTTTGTAATAAAAACAGAGAGAGGGGGGTGAATAAGTCCACCAGCTGTTTAGATCTGCCTCTCATTCAACATTCATGTATTTTATTGCTTAAGATTCACAACCATCCCTCTAAATAACTACTCATCCAACCTCATCCTCTCTCCAGCCCACCTCTTCGCCGTAGGAAGTGGTCAGAAGGTCCTGTAGCTCTCTGCTGTTCACCCGCTGACCCGCGGAGCTGAGGCTAACGCTTTTATTTTAAGTGCTTGTAAGGTTTTGGCATTTAGAGAAAGCACTGAGGTCTGCCAGAGATTTATATCTGTCCGGCCTACCCAATATAAGATAATATACACGTTATCCACACCGCACACACACACAGTATTACCCATGAATCCATCCCGGATTATTTTTAAATCATCTTACCTCCACCGAGGCGGTAATGTTTTTAGCAGGGTGGGTTTGTCTGCCTCTCTGTCTGTTAACTGATTCTCATGAAACCTGAAGATCTGGAGTGGATCTGGATAAAGCGGTGGATTTGAGGAGTTTTGTTCTACTCATTAGAACATTGCAAGATAACGGTTGTTCGGTCCTTTGAGGTATTACTATGAAGCTGGGTGGACATGTGGGATATATGTGGGTCAAGCTATTCTGGAACTGTTGCTCTTAGGTTTGGAATCCAGTCGGAGGTCTATGCTCTCTAAGTGCCGAGTCCATTTAATAATAATACAGTAAATGTGTTTCCATGGATACTCAGCTTCTGAAGGAGATGAAGCATCTTCTGGTGATCTTCTTCCTAGAAGAAATGCATGACCACACACACACTCACCAGTGCGATACATGGGCCATGGACTCAGAACCTTCACTGTGTCCAATCCATCTCTGTCTCCTCTCAAATCTTTAGGATGAGCTCAGATGCTGCAGGACTAAAGCACTTAAACATGTTCCTAAAAAAAAGATAACGGTTCTCTGAAGACCTCTGAGCCAGACTGACAGCATTTACATCTGCTCCGTTTAACTAGGACCATGTTTCCTCCTTCAAATATGTCAGAAAACAGTTCATATTGTTTAGCTTTTTTCTCTGATCAGCCCATGAGCTAAACTTAAAGATCTTCCTCTTCAACCTCTCTGGGGGCTTTCTGTGTGGGTTTTCATGTTCTCCTCATGTCTGTGTGGGTTTCCTCCAGGTTCTCCAGTCACCATCATACATTAGTCATGATGCTGAAGCTACTTCGACCAGTTCAGAAAGAATATCAGTTTTTTTGGCACATTTAGTGGCATTGGCCACAATCTGTTTTCATCACTGTCTGTCAGGTTCAGAACAAGAACCGCTGCTGCTCAGGACGAAACCGATTCAGTTTTCCTGCTCTCTTAAACAGACACACACACACACACTCCTTTTACATGCATTTTAATAATTAAATGTCTGCGTTTTTGTTGGTTACAAACATGCAGCAACTCAGATTCTGCTTCAGGGGCATGAGATTCTCTGCATGCATGTGGATCTGAGAGTGGGAGTGGATTTAATTAAGGCCACACAGCTAAAGAGCTGCAGGGCGGCAGTTGCTTCTTTTTCTTTTTCAGATTTTTTTTCCAACTCTAATTTGCCCCAGCGTGACGGCTCACAGGGGATTTAAATCTTATATTTCAGAGTCAGGGGGTACATAAACGTTGGGAGAAGCTTCCTTTCTTCACAGCGTCTCTGCTCCACTGATCCAGTTCAGGTCATTCCATGAAGTATTACATTCCAGCTGTGTGCCGCCGTTGTCCAGTTGTGAAGACATGGACTTAAAAATGATGAAACCTCACACCCAGTCAACCAAAAAAACGTCTTTGGAAAAGATCTCTCACTCAGAGGCTGTTCACCCGAACACTGCTTTAACTAAAAACCTAAGAAAACTTTTGTCTTAGCATTTTAAAACGGTTCTGCTCCTCAAAAGCCAACTGACACAGGTGTGTAGTACAATTACTGTTGTTCTTTTGGTTTGATCTGGCTTGAGGTAGAGGAAAGGGGAGTTTTCTTTATTTGATGTTCAAACTATTTTGCTAATTGGAGAGACTTTTGTTATAGTGGTTAAATAAATGAATTGACACGTATGAACTTTAGGTTGTTTTGTTTTTTTGCACATTAAGGAGCCGTCCACCATATAACGGAGCTACTAATAAGAAAAAAGCTGCTGCACGAAGCCCGGTGCAGCAGCTCTACAGACTGCTGGAGGAGCTTTAATAAACTCAAGAGTCTGCAGCACAAACAGAATCAGATGGTCCAACACTGTTGTTGTTGTCTGTGTGGACGTGGCTCTTACGATGAAACCAAAGGGAAGCTCTGAAGTCATCGTTTTCAAAGAGTTGTATTTTTTCAGTTTACACAGAGATGGAAACAGTGGACAAGAGTTCCTTGTTTCATGTTAAGACCGTCGTCATGGGAACGGTCCTGTCTTCCTGTCAGCAATACAATCAATCAGGGACTCCATGGTATTAAAAGAGAAGGATTTTTGTCCCTTACTATATCATGTAAGACATGCAGGGTGACAACGATACTTAAGCGCCAAAAGGAGAGTTCTGAACGTCTGTGTTAAGTGACGAGCAGCCAAAGCATTTTGGATTCCAGATTAATGGCTAGAGTTGCATCAGCAGTGTTAATCCTCCAGTCAAGGCTTCATTTAGTACAATCAACCTGAAACCAGGGGATGCTAGATCACTGGATTCTTTTATTTAAACAGTACAACAGAGTGAAATTATTTCCCTGACCCATCCCTGAGGTAGCAGTGGGCGGTCCTTTTTAAGCGCCCAGGCAGAATATTTGATTTGGCACATGGACCCTACAGCCGCCCACAACACAGATACGCAGATATTCCATGAGAAAGGCTGTAAATTAGGGAAAGTGAAAAATAATCTGCCAAGCTGTCCAGATTCTGTCCGAAACTTTTTAAAATACATTCCGTCGCAGTCCAACAGGTTTCACTGAAAACCTTTGAATGTATTTACATAATCCTACTGATGGTAAGGGGAAAACTTCCTCATGTAGTGAATAAACTCATTAAAAAAAAGGCACAAGAATGTCATCAAAACATCGATAGGAGCACCTGCGGGTGATTTCTGTAAAAAACACCAAAGATTATAATTGTTATATAAGTTATAATTGTTAGGCATGGACCACAAACAACAACAGTTAACATCAGCTAATTTTGGATTCTGGGTCACTTTCAGATGCATATGGAAACTGTGATGTGGCTTCCTCTTTTTGTTTTTCATCATTAAACTTCCTTGTTTTTTCTTGGTTGAAAACAGATACATCTGGAATGTATAAAATTGGCAAAAAACAGATTTCAAGACATGACCTTTAATGCACTGTTGTATGTAGAACGATTGTAGGAAAACAGTCGATGCTGTGATGTCACTCTATGCTCTGATGAGCTCATGTCTACTTTAATTAGAAGGAAATACCAAAACTCTTACAATTATCAGAGGACAGAATCGTTTTAAACTCCAAACGATTGCAACAAACATCTTTGACTCTGCAGCCAATGCAAAATTTCCCATCCACTTCTGTTCTCCTGCAGACCTTTAATCATTCCTCTGCTGTAGCCTTCAGAAATAATGAGAAAGCAGAGCCAAGCCTCGGGTCAACTGCCTCCATCAGGCGACAGGAGAGTCGCTGCCTGATCTGATGCTTCACTGAAAGCTCTACCGCCAACCACGCATTTTATGACAGTAAGTCATAAACTTCCATTATGCCTACGTCACTTTTTTTTGCATACAAATATGGAAAATTACTAATTTCCTGATTTGAAATTTTACAGGCTTTGATTTGGAGTAAAGACTTTCCTGGTGGGAGAGCCAGAACATCAATCACCACAGAAGGCGGCCAACATGGAGAGAACGGCTGGATGAAAATGAATGAAGGCTTCACTCTTGTAAGATGA
>VRLP01000747.1:17500-185260 GCA_009660295.1 Lophius piscatorius
AGGACACCTTGAAGATAAGTCCAAACAGCAGCAGGTGGAATGGCAAAAGTGTCAGGGGAGGGGGGTAAGAGGAAGCCCCTATTCACCATAATGTATTTTTCATATTTTTATCTCTAAACAGCAAAAACATAAACTGATGACACATTTTTTAAATCGCTGTCTCAGACTGGTTGAAGGGGTCATGTGGCATCTGAACCTTCAGAAACCTTCTGTCTCTCCAGGTCTCTCTTCCACCTGAGTGGAAATCAAACTCCATGCAGTGGAATTCAAACTGGGAAATTCCCTCCTCTGACACTCTGACAGCTCTGGTTTATGTCGTTCAGGACAATCAGTGATTTCTAGAGGAAATCGGTTAACCCTGCGGTTAATTACAGAAGAAATTAACCTCAGGGTGGAATTTGTGTGGATGTACCGACTCCTGACAGGAAGAGCAGATTTGTGACAATTTTCACAAAGTGAGAAAATTGTGGGGGAAGTTTGGCAAAGATTGTGATCATCTTGATACCTATCCTCAAACTTTTATACCTCCATTCATTACAACAAAACTGGGCATTTTATATGAAATTTATATTAGAGTACAAATCTGAGATTTGATCCAGGTAAGCAAAGAATGACGGTTGAAACAGAATTAATCAGAAATCCATCTCGCATCTTCTCCTAGCAGATGACATCATGTCACAAACTAAAACATGGTTTACTTATCAGGCCTTTACCCCGTTTTGAACAAAAACCACCAAATTCTCTCCAAAAATTGTTGCTTTGGCATTGTGCAATCTTGAAACCATTTGACCTGAGGAGAATCCATTGCCCAGAAAACAGTAACAAACATTTGGTTGATGTGGTTTTAGAGAGAGTTTAATGCTGAATCACTCCCAGCTGCCTCTGTTCCAATCCTGCTATATTAGTCACCTAAAATGTGTTTGGCGCTGGCTGTTACCCAGGCTTTAAGGTGGTTTAGATGTAAGGATGATGGGGAAACACTTATTATAATATCTTGGCAGGAAAAAATTAGATGGTAATCAATGCCGATAATGAAAAAATAAACTGGATATAAAGTTGAAATGTTATTGATAGCAGTAATGACTCTTGTTGGCCACCAGGGGGAGGCTGAATCAGATGTAAATAAACAACAGTGACATTTTATCAAGGCAAGGCAAAATGGCAAGTCAAAGCGCTTTACACAAACAATCCAGAACATTGTGACAAAGTGCAAAAGAACATTAAGACATAGTTAGAACAGTTATAAAAACATTAAGAAAGATAAAAAAAAAATTAAAAACAAGCTTTGAAGAAATAAACTGTCTAAGCCTTTCAACCTCACACATAATTCGGTGTTTTCCTGAACAATGTTGTGTCAGAAAGACAGAAATAAACAGGATTTAAAAAATTAAAGATTTAATAAAAGGTAGCACCAAATAAGAACGTTTTAAGCTTTGATTTAAAAGAACTGAGAGTTGGAGGAGTCCTGCTGTTTTCTCTGAGCTTGTTGTAAATATTTGGTGCAAAAAAAACTGAACGCTGCTTCTGCATGTTTAATTCTGACTGGGGACACTGAGCGGACCTTATCCAGACGACCTGATCTGGGTCGTTCATAACATAGCAGAAGATCAGATAATAAATAAATATCATGAATTTGTTTGCAAATAGAATCTAAATCCAAGTTGTTTTCACCAGAAATGTTTAATACGATAAAATGTAGAACTTTGTTTGATTTGTGTGAGAGCGCATCTGCTGATCCGTCCTATCCAGTACATTGATTGAGTGCCTGATCCAAACCGAACCGAGCCGGAGTGGGCGGGGTCACGGAGTGATGTTAGTTAGATTTGTAAAAGAAACTAGAAAAAAAAAAGAGGCCAGATTTATAACCTCCTCTGGATATTCATCAAAATCTAAAGACCAATCGTGTTTTCTCTCTCCTGGGAATTTACACTCTAAAAAAAAGTAGATACAGCAGGCCTTTTGTCACTATTTAATTAACACATGTTAAAATGCAATTAGAAATATGTTTGTCTTTCTAAAAGATAAGTGGCGTAATGATGTTGGTAATGACGGCAACTTGATATTGTTCGTACTTTAAACTCAAATATCTGAGTTAATTGAAGCCGATAATATTTTACAGTGGAATCAGTCCATCTTAGATTCTACTAAAAGAGCGATACATGAAAATACTATATACCATATAACACAACTTAAGAAAAAAGTTCACTGCATGTTAACTTCAAAACTCTAGTCCATATTTATAGTAAATAGGTACATTTTAAATTCAAATTAGGTAGAAAAATTAGTGAGAACACATTATTTTGAATAAAAAGGTTGTGCTGATGCTGTCAAGTCATTAGTAAATATAATTTAAACAGCGTGTTGATTCTGGAGAGAAAACTAACTCATTTCAGTGCAGATCCTTGACTGAACAGGATTTCAGAACTCAAAAAGACTGATAATGGTTTAATTTCGTTTTTTTTGGGCATAAACAAGTTTTTTAGAACGCACTTTAAAATCTGTTCCAAACTTTTCAAATGATCCTGCTTACAGACGTGTGTGTGTGTGTTTGTGTGTGTGTGTTTGAGCACGTGTGGGGGCTACATCTGCTGAGAATAACAGCAGCGTGTGATGATGACAGGGCAGGAGGGTCTAATTAGAGACATCTTCTTAAAGCTGCAGTGCTGATGTCACTGATGCTGCAGCTGTGAGGGTCATCTATGTACACACACACAGACACACATACACGCGCGCACACACGTGTTCAACACACCTGGTGAAGGAGGTGAGGTGTGGGGGCGTAGATGAAGGTGCTGGGGTGTAAATCATTTCTAGTGGAGGAGGGAAATGTGCTGACTCAGTAGACCAGCACTGGTCATTAGCTGAGGAGAGGGGACTCCCCGAAAGCTGTTACCTGGATGAAAGAACAGAGACACACCTGCAAACTCTCCTTATCCAATCAGCCCGAGCTCATGTGACTCTGAACTTTACAATGACTTCATTCAAATACAGCTCATGCAAGAGTTCATTATGTTTGAAGAAGTAGTGCATCAATCAGTAATTTTGAAAAGGTGGAGCATTTTCTTAACAAGTGCACGTGGTTTAGTTTAGTTTGGATTTATTAGGATCCTGGTTGTCACCATGGTAACAAGCAGCATTTCTTTGTTTTGTTTAGTTGTTGTTGAAGAGATGACTTTGTGACTGTTCTTAGTGGTTTTCTGTTACTTAAGACTGAAATTTCCCCAAAAAATGTAGTCAAAAAAACCCCCAAACAAATCTCAGCTTAGATGCCTTAAGTTAGAAGGAAAAAAAACTTTTATCCTACAACCATTTTTTTTATACTTTTGTTCATATTTTACCAAAAAGCACACATGAATTCAAGATTTTTAGTCTTGTGATTAATGCCAGCCTACTGTTGTTATTAATGTGATTTGATTTTGTTGTTTATAGTTAAGTTCAGATAAGGCTGCTTTGACTCAAACGATGCATTCAAAAACCTGAAAACTGCTGTCAAATACTTATTAATGATTACAAAAAAAAAAGGTTTGTGATTATTTTAGTGATGGATCAGAAACATGGTGGACGCGGCATAGAAATAAGAAACTGCCGTGACTATCCCTGATCAGGCTGTTGGTTCAAAGAAACTACACCCACGCTGTCGTCCCTGACAGCAAGTGTGTTGCCCTGAAAAGTCCCCAATTCCCTGCGTTGTTCAAGCAACCCCTCCAGATTGAATTACTCAAAATCAATGTGTTATGTCTAGAAACAGTGCTCGGAAACATCAAATAAAGCCCCCTCTAGTGAGTCAAATATGATATATAATAGAGGGATCTCCTCCAGTTGATGTAAAGGAAAAAAAGTTGGACTAAAATCGGACCAACAGTTGAGAAATTACAGCCCGAAAGCTCTTGGAGATAAAAATCCCCCTGGTGCCAGAAATATACAACCACCGTTTTCCCAAAATCAATCCATTTGTTCCTGATTGTAAGGTCTAAGGAGGTATAGAATTAAGTTAAATTAGAGTTATCGCGCTAACGTGAATAATCTACGGCAGACGCAGCGATGAAGATTCAATAATATCCCTGACTTTTCAGGGATCATCATCATCATTGAAATATAACATGAGAAACAAATCAAAACGATGATCATGAGGAACCTGTGACACTTCATGTAAGACAGATGTCGGACTGATTTATACTCAGGCAGTTTTTGATATCAGCCCTTTCCTCCTCTTCTCACCCACAGGCAACCAGACTCCTGGAGGACCTCCTCCAGGAACCCTCTAATCTGGTTCTTCCTGCCCACTCAGGTGTTCACAGCTCTGCTTCTGCTGTTAAACTAAAGGGACTTTATCAGCGTCTGCCCGAAATCAGATTCCCTGCTTTGACCCGATGATGACATCATAAATATTGACTGCTGACTCTCTGAGACCATGGATCCTAATTCAGGAGGACAGTTCCTGCTGGCGAGAGAATGGAGCAAAGAAACAGAGAGAAAAAGATGGAGGGAGGCAGCAGCGCCATCAGAAGAACAGCAGAGCGAGTTAAAGTCCAGACTGGAGGTAGAGGTGGTCAGCTCACAGTTAAACGTCAAAAAGAACCCCTAACCTCAATCAAATAAAACTCCCAAGATTGTTTGTTGCCATTCCATGCTGCCAATATAATTACATGCAAGGAAATAGTTAGAATAAAGGATCATCCATTGATTTTCCAGCCGTACCAGCAGCTCTGTGGGCAGCACTAACAAACTGTGTATATGCATTTTCTTATTTGTTTTAATTTGTGTTTACTGGAGGACAAACATTTACTTATTAGAGCTGTAAAAACAAAGTAATGGGTGTAGCGCTCAATGCTAGATTGATGTCACAGCCAAAGGTTGTAGTATGAACATGTAGCTCCCTCTATTGGACATAGGTGGTATTTTGAAGCTGAAATCCCTCTCTGGGGTCAAATCCAATTTTTTGCCCATTTTGGCTCCATTGTATATTTAACTGGTCCAAATGGAGAGTCCTCCTGGTTCTATCACACAAAAAATGTCAAGTATAACATTCATTTCATGCTATTTCTATCAAATTTGATGCAGTAGTTATCAAAGGTTTTCGTGTTCAATCCCAGATTACTCACACATAGTAACAGCTGCAATGTTACTGACACGGACATTAAATCATTTCATGTCCAACCTGTCCATAGACGCAGAGGTTATGAATATACACCTGATAATTGTGGAGATATTTGTGGTTTGTTTTGGGGATGTAAGCAAAGCCAGACTGAATTTAAAATAACTAATGAGCAGAAGTTGAGGTGCATAAAATGTTGGTGTGTCTCTTTGAACACATTTATTATATTATTCATAACTATGCTTTTGTTTGCATTCTAGAATCAGCTGAAAATGTATATATATATTTTGTTACTTTAGTTTGTAATAACTTCTTCATAGCTCCAGCTCATAGGAACAGCTCAGAGGGGGCAGCTCTTCTTCATTCATTCTTCATACCTCGACTCTGAAATTAACAAAGACAAAGATGTTAAAGACATTTTTGCTAGATAACTTTTATGTTTTGACAGATATCCATTGATTTTAGGACTGAAACCATGCTGTCAAAGGAAGCATGAAGACCCGACTCCTGCCACCGGTGAGAGGAAAACTTGTGGGGTCCAAACAGTCTGCTGGTTGGACTCTGTCTCCAGGTGACAGAGGCCTTACGGTGCAGAGTCCTCGCTCCCCTGATGCTCGCCTTTCCTCCACGGCGATGCAGCTCGGTTATGAAAGGGTCATGGTAATGATGCTTGTGGCTCCAAACTGTACTGCGTTCTATACTGTGAAATACAAAAAAAAAAGTTCAAGAGGAGTGGGATACTTTTTACCCTGCATTTTTTACAGTGTGTTAGTGGAGATCAGGGGAACAAGGCAGCTGAAGGTTAAGGTTCTGGAGACTCTTTCAGCTACTACCACCATCACGACACCGACATTTTACTTACATCAGGTTTTTGTACAGAAAGTTCAAAACTTCATTTTAAAGTTCATGACACATGAACTTAAAACTATGTCTTTAAAGTAGTTATTGTTGCTGAACATAAGGAGGCTCTTCCGGAGTTTTTCCTGAAGACACGACCAGTGATTCTGTAAGAGTGAGATAAACAAGCACGTTAACTTGGTGGTACCTGTCTGTGTGTGTGTGTGTGTGTGTGTGTGTTTGAGGTGTGTGTGTGTGTGTGTGTGTGTGTTTGAGGTGCGTGTTTATCTATACTGTCAGCAGATGAACCAAGGATGATTGTGACCTTTGCCCTCAGCTCCCTGGTCCAGAGGTAACTGAGGAAAGTGCAGATATCATGACTCCCAGCTTATTACTATGTATTACTTGTTCTGTGTAAATACTCAATGTCACTTTGTTGTGTGTGTATTTTAGTTAGTATTTTATTGACATACTACCACTGAGAGGAGCAGTGAAATGCCAGTGTCAGTAAAGTAGTGTTTCCTACCTGCTGCTGGTGTTTGAGGCTTCTCTCTCCTGCTAAAGGTGTAAATCTGAGGGAAACAACAGCAGACCCACGGAGCATGTTTGGTGTCACTACCCTTTAATTTATAGTCTCTAATTATCTTCTTCCTGTAAAGGACATGTCAAGGCTCCTGTTGCTGAAGAGTCAACGTCTTTTTTACGTGGTGCTTTACTGCCCTCATTGGGTCACATTTGGACCTGCAGCAGAACTGTTTAATGGTACTTCAGGAAAAAAGAAATCCTGGTTTCAAGTTAATATTTGCCACCAACTGACTGATTTTTAAGAGTCCGAAATTGATCATCAACCGCCTGCCGGGACTTCAAAACAAGTTTAAACTCTTCATATCATCATCATCCTCACCTTCCTCTCCAGACGGGTTGTGTTATATTCCTCAGACATTAACCATCAAAAGACCTTCAGATCTACACTCTAAACACTCAAGTACCAGTAAAATCACATTTTTTTCTTCTCGGGCTGCAGAAGTTGCTCCGGAAAAAAAGTTTTTACCTCCACTGTGCTTGTGTTTCTAATACTGTATAAGTATTTTCATAAATATGTATACAGGCGCCTAGATTAAAAAACACATTGAATATATCTCACAGTTCTTTAAAACCCTAGTCAGCAATAATCTATATAGTATATCATTATTGTATTTAGTAAAACACATAAATGGTTTGGGTATGGCGTCTATAATGGAAAGCAGGGTGCAATCTAAGAACTTAAACATTACATTTACTTAACTCTGTCAACCAGTCCAACAGAGCGAGGTTGAATACATTAGATTAGAAAACATAAGACTTTTAAACTAATATGACTAACTCTGCTGAATTAAATCTTACATCATAGAGCTAACTTTCATTCAACAAGGGTTATTTTAAATATGCTTAACACAATTTACTAATCCCAAAACTTTGTATATTTTTCTAACTTTCCGTCATTTTCTAATATTCTTGTCCCTATAAACAAACATATAAACTCCTGGACAGAAGGGAAAAAAAATGAGCACATTTGTTCAATGATTGCACTAATTCAGAAATATTTCATCATCTGATATTCCTGACTGGAGGCTTGGACTGGAGAAGCCCGCAGAGTTTGATTATTGTTCTGGGACAATCAGTGTCGGCGCTGTGGTGTGGACTTTCAGCCAAATCTGAAATTTAAAGCCAGTAGCATTGTTAGGATATCATTTGGATAATTATCATGGAGAATTTTTTGAACAATAATCAAACGCTGGTTGTATTAGGGAAATTAATCCTCCGCTGGCTTTCAACACAAACACTAGATCATCTTTTCATGGAGGGAGTGAAATCCAAGTAAGATGAAAAATCGAGTAAGTTATATCAATAACATTGTTTTTTGTTTGACATGATATTTGTTTCAGTTACAATGATTGATCACTTTATTTGTTTCGGGCGTTTCTGCTCCATAATGATCTTATTAATAGATAAAACTCGTTCCTGAGATTTTATTCCTGGTTCTGAGTCAGTTATTGCTTGAAACCAGAATTATCAGGCTGTTTGAACAAAACTGCTTTGTTAAAGTCAGAATTTCTTATTCCCAGCAGTGTTCTTTGAGGCTGCATGTATTTATTTGTTCCAAAAACAAACTAACCCTGTTCTTGAAAGTTGGCTTGTTGTTGTGTGTATTGTATCAGAAACAAAAAACAACTTCTGGGGGTTGAAAGAAATACAGATTTTTGGGCATCCCTACTTTATTTGTGACACTAATAGTAGTCAAATTAGTTTAAAATTAGATTTACCAGTTATTCTCCAGATCTCCTTTATCTAAATATTGTCTCTTATTTCAGTAAATCCTACCAAGCCAATTTTAACTTATTGGCAGATTTATTTATTCATTTTTTATCCAAAACCCATTTACTTATTACAGGCTAAATACAACTTGTATTCATTATTTGTTGACTTATTTTTGAAAAAGATGTATATTTTTTTTTTTTTTCCCCACAGTGTATTCAGTTTGCCTACATAATTTCAAAATCCCAGCCAGGAATGTTTTAAAGGTAAGCTTCATTCTGATCCATCTTTGGAAGAGAGGAATCCGAGCTGAATGGATCGTGTCATATTATCACTCTACAGAATGATCCTCTGCAGAACCTTTCCCAAACTGACCAAGATTCAGGATTAAAGTCTTTGTTGTCATGTGCGCAGATGGAAACAGCCATAATAATAATTTTTACTTTATTTCTCACATTTTACGCTGTACATAGTTAAAGTACAGGTTTGTGAAATTGATCTCTGCATTCATTTATCCCTGAGGGAGCAGTGGGCGGTCCCACCGAAGCGCCTTGTTTCTGGGTATTGCTCAAGGACCCACGGCATTTTGTGTCAGGGGTTGAGTTCGTTGTACTCCGCCTTCCGCCTAATGTCCGCTGGGATAGGCTCCAGTCCCCGCAGCCCTGACCAGGATAAGCAAGTAGGGGTAATAAATGAATGAATGAATGAATGAATGAATGAATGAATGAATGGTTGCTCTACTGGAAGAAATGACACCCCTCTTCTGGGAACCAGATGCAGACAAATTGTCCACAGAACTTCCGAGCCTAACTAAGATGGACACACGTCTATTCTGATTGTTAATGTGACTTTGTTAATAAAGTTAATACAGAATTTAAAAAAAGAAGAACATATATTAATTTCAAGGATTAGAAGTGATGGATTCTGGGTCAAGACATAAAGCTGATGCATATGTCATATGCTAAAACCAAACCAACCCAAATCCAATGTCTCTTTTCTTTTCTTTTTTTATTTAGAAACAATTTTTAGAAAAGTAATAATTTGTAAATATTTATTCTATATGACAATATAGACAACAACAATATAATGGTCCAAATGAGAGGTTTTTATTACCTATAAATTTGGGCCCATCTTAGGTCAAACCATAAGTGATACTCCCACCGCACAATTATTGTAAATAAATCATTTTAATATAACAATATAATCATTTTCTAAAACATAAATGATGAAGATTTTCCTTCCACAACCACAACCTTTTATATAAACCGGATTGATAAAGAAAAAAAAAAAAAATCTAATAAATTCCATATTACCTTGATATGACAATTTCAATAACTTATAAAACTAATTATATTATTCATAATAACATAATTTCCAAACAAAAATGTCCCTAACCAATCAAATAAAGGCTTAGTAATGTAATTTGAATATTTCCCATCATGCTCTAGCCCTCACCTCCAAAATAAACAATGATGGATTTCTGTTAAACCAAAATCTAGTCTTATTATATATATTACATTACAGAAAGATTATTATGATATTATATTATATTATAAATTAGGACCTATAATGTCCAAATATCCAGACAAACAGAAAACACCCAAACCTCCGGGTGGGTACAGTCAGTATCGTCATGATAACCTGAGGTTGACCTTTGGCCTTTATACAGCCAGAAGGCGTCAGGCTCCAGGGGTTTGAGGGGCTGAACAGTCTGAGACCGCTGATGTCAGTAAAAGTAAAAGATTGTATTCTATCTAGGAAAAACACTTTCTATTAATCAGTTCTGGTTTGATTTGGTTCCTGCAAACAGCAGAGAAATACTGCAGTACATTCAACCACTGGCAAAAAGCTTAACTAGTGATGTGATGTGGATGTTAAATGTCTGAACCATACAATGTGCTTCAGAGTCACGCACCACACATTAATGGATTTACTGGCAGACCCGTGGAGCTGGAAGCAGAACTTTGTGGACTCGGATAGAACCCAGTGATTTGGCAGGATGGTGATGGAGCTGAGTATTTGCTAGAACACAGAGTCCTGGTGATGAAAACAGCCTTCAGGCTGTATTTAAACAACAAACAACAGAAGCTGCAACCGTAGAGTATCAGTGGATCAACCAGAACCCTGCGGGCTGGCCCATAAATACACAACAATAAACACAAGAGAGGTAAGAGTTAGAGGAACGGAGCTGATGTCCTGCTGCGTGATCTGTTTATGTTGGACCAGCTACAGCAGCACACACACGAGTCTGGTACTCTATGCTTCAGAGTAATCTGGTACTTGTGCACAAACATGTGCTGTGTGAACAGTGGTGAGCTTCACTGACCTTAATTTAAACATTTTAATAGAGAGAACCCAACAACATGTACAAAAACCAGAACCTGGAACTGGACAGACAGAAAGAAAGGATGGGGAAAATGAAGTGAAAATAAAATATGATGAGAATTAGCTCTTATCTATATCTGGTATGATATATGTATTGTGAATTGTCCCTAATAAATAAAAAAGAAAATGAAAATGAAAAATAGAAGGGACATAAAGAAAAATGAGAGCGAAGCAGAATTGGATCTCTTGTGGAAAAGACATATGGCTTCTTGTTGATGATCGACTCTGGACAGAAACACTGTTTCATCCATTTTTTCTGCCTTTTTTCTGATTTCACATTGAGGCAGACTCACAACAGCAGGTTTAAACTTCTGCGTTTGAGATCAGATTTCACGTCACACATCTTCATTGATTATCTTCTCTTTATTCTCCAACAAGAACAACCAACAACATTAGAACACACACTGAAGATCTCCTTCAGGCTCTGGTGCCTGATGTAGACACGAGGGCGCCATTTACCAGATCATCTGAGCCAAAATTCGGTACCAACTGGACCGTGGTTCGCTTCCTTTATGGTGTGAAATCACTTTATGGAATGGTCGGATTTTTGGATCAATTACAGGAAGTTATTGTAGGAGAGAGAGTGCAGTGGGATCTCTGTTCACAGCTGAGTATGAACCAGTATGAAGCTCCGCCCCTGGCCAAACTACACCACCTGGACATCATCCTTCTCTTCTCTTTTTTTGTTTTTTTTGAGGTGAAACATTTCTTCATCAATGGAAAAAGTCCTCTCTAGATTCAGAGTTCAGTTTGTCCCCTCTAGGCTACTGTACCGCCCCCTCTGGAGATATAAAAGTTTGTTTCTGAGCAAACTTAAAAAAAAGTGATTCTTATTTTCATCTAATTAGACATTAAAAACAAGAGATAATGAATATTATATTCAATATATTCAAAAAGATACAGAAATATGTTACAGACTGCAGCTTTAACCGTTAGGCTGAGTATCAGAACTGATTTTACAGGACATTGTTAGATCTGGTGTGGTCCGATGACAGCGATGATTATGAAGGATGTAAAAGTCACTCAGACTCAGATGAACAGAATGATGAAAGGAGGAAGATCTAGTTTAGAGGGATTTCATTTAGTCTTCTCTTGTTTCTACCATCTTTGTTTCTTTCTACTGTTGACAGCAGTCTTCAGACATCAGCCTGGTAAATCAATAAAGTGATGATGTAAGTCCGGAGTCATCCTCTGTCTGTATCTGAGCATCCTCCTACTCCTCTTTTCACTCCTGGCAGCGTTTCCAGGTGGAGCCGTCATGACCGGCAGCCACCAGATATGAATCACAAGGACGAGATGTTCACCTCCCATCGTCTGTCTCCTACAACATGTCTGTCCTCCAGTCTCTCTGCTTCCATCTTTTCTCTTTCGCTGATCCTTCAGCACAGGAGAGGTCATGTCGTCGTTTATCATCCGTTCATCCACAGATTCCCAAAGACAAATAAAAGCCATTCCATCTTAAATCAGAGTTTTTGGTCTGAGCATTAGACGTGTTTCTCCCCCTCACCCAGCTCTCCGTGTGTTCCTCTGAAGATGTAAGAGGAATGAAAGCACAGTGGAAGGGATTTGGTTCTCGGCTCAAAACCTTTAAAGAAATTTTTTCAGCACTCAAGGTTACGATGCATGTTACTAACTTCAGGTTATGATGCATGTAACTAACTTCAGGTTATGATGCATGTTACTAACTTCAGGTTATGATGCATGTTACTAACTTCAGGTTATGATGCATATTACTAACTTCAGGTTATGATGCATGTTACTAACTTCAGGTTATGATGCATGTTACTAACTTCAGGTTATGATGCATGTTACCAACTTCAGGTTAAGATGCATGTTATCAACTTCAGGTTATGATGCATGTTACTAACTTCAGGTTATGATGCATGTTACCAACTTCAGGTTATGATGCATGTTATTAACTATATGTAATGATGCGTGTTACTGCATGTTTGATGCATGTTACCAGTGTGTAGTCAGTTCATGGAGGATGAGGGTATTGATGCCATTGAATGGTCCTCTTCTTCCCCGAACCTGAATCCACCTGAGAACCTCTGAGATGTTATGTTATGTGGTGGCGCTGCATCAGACGCCACCACCACTGACCACAGACTGTGTACGAGCCCTGATCCAGTTCTTGGAGGATATCCCCCAGGACACCATCCTCCATCTCCGCAGTAGCATGACCAGAAGTTTTCAGGAGGTCTCTATGGCATGTGGTGCTCAAACACACTCTGGTTCAAATTATGAGTTGTTGTGATGAAACTCGCTGGTGTCCGATCAGGGAGCGATGTTTCAGACTCTCAAAAAGAAATACTATTTAATAGTCAGAAGAAACGATGTGATGCATCTTATCGCAGAACGAGATCCATCCCGAATTCAAAATCGCTCTAGACGCAGATCTGTCAGAATAGCATCCCACTCTGTGGGACCCAACGGAGACTGGCATGTTGATGTCAATGATAAATTTAAACTTTTTGGAATGACAGTAAGTAGCTGTTTTGACTTCTTCTCCAGAAAATAATATGTGGCTCAAATGTGGAAAGTCCAACAGTGATCCTGCAATTATTGCTGAAAATTACATTCAGTGTGTAGCTGAATTTGGAGTCATACCAATGTGTCTCCGTACAGACTGCGACACAGAAAAATAGACTGTTTGCAGAACTTCATTGCTCCTTGAAATGAGATCATGGAGACAAATTTGCAGGAGCCGAATGTGAGGCACTTCAACGTCCAACCAACGAATTGAAAGCTGGTGGTCCAACTTACGAAAACAGATTTTTGTCCTGATTAATTATTCAATGATTTATGCTGCATTCAGTTGACCCAACAGTTTGTGTAGTCTATATGTTACTGATCTAGGCAATACTCAATTTTCGTGCTGTAACGTAAGTTTATTTAGTATCAAGTACCAAACACATCCTGAGATGTGTTTGGTACTTGTTGTAGTGTTACATCACGTTGACTTCTAATGTTTCGTCATTTCTTTACCTGTTGAGCGTCAAAACTAATTTAAACATGAATTTCAAAAAGAATTAAGCTTTGTGGATGTGATTGTGGATATTGTTTCTGTACTTGCTCCTAGGTTTTACAGAAAGAATTGTGTTTCTTACAGCTTCTACACAAGACCTCTTGCAAATAGCAGGAAGCCCTGGTACAGATGATGAACTGCATTCTCGCTTTGAAGAATTGCAGAAAAAAAGTGTTTTAACGCTTCTGTGTATTGGGAATCTAATAGTCTAATAATAATAATGATCTAATAGTCTAGTCTAATGTCAACAAAGATAATAGGGGTATAAATTAATGTCACGTATTACTTTATGTACTTTGGACACAAAGTGTAGCTTTGTATGGATGGCAAACATTCAGGTTAAGGAGAAATTACCGTGGCGGACAGATCATTATATGAATATTTTCCACCACCATCACTGGAACTGTTCAAGATAAGTTGAAATAGCTGAAAATAGAAAAAAATAGGTTACCGTTGCCCTTCAGATTTGATTTGCAACATCTGTATCTTTCATGTGATGAACATCTTGATCCTAACAAGTAAAGGCATATCAATTATAACGTAGCAAATGATACTCACTACTGCATCAGCCGCAATTGAATTCTGCAGCACGTCTGCTCGTAATGATCAACTCAGATCAGATGAGATCAGATGAGTCTGACTTACTGAAATCCCCAACAGTGAAATACAAGTACAGACATGACAAAATTCAATCAATTTTCAGATTTCTTCTTGTTTGGAAATTACTTTCAGAATTACTTACAAATGGTAAAGAGGTTTTTAACTGTACAAAGTTACACTGTGATGCATTCGTATGCCTTCCCCAATATTTCCTTGTAGAGTCTCAGACTGAAGGCTGTATCTGTCCCTCGTATTTTTGTCATTTTTGTACCATCAGGGTGGAGCAGAAGGTATGGTCCACCTTCTCAGTTTTTGTTGAAGCCCTACATTTTTCGCATGGCAGCTCCTCACAATTGCTCTGCATGTGACTCTGGGTAGTACCAACCCTTGGACAGGTTTCAGCACTCCATCCTTAATCTCTATGATGCCTACTGATATCTGTTGTGAGACATAGAGGTAGTTCAACATGAACAGACCATTTACAAACACATGACTTAAAGGACTACCAGAAAATTGAGAAGCCTACATCATCATGAACATAAACTTCAGTTACCTTCACATCGTTTTCTTTCAATTGTTCAATTTTCTTTTTGAAACATGACTGTCTCTCCTGAAGATCTGAAGATTTCTTGACATTGAAGTTCAGATTTGTCTAACAGTTGCCTTCATATTTCATTCATCCATGTTAGTAATTTAAACAATAAAAGTATAGGGAGAATATAGTGTATCTTTTGTTTTTGTGCTTTTAGCCTTGAGCTTCCTCCCCTCTTGCCTCTCTTCAAACATTGCTGTCATATAACTTGGTGAAAAACATCTGAACACATGAATCTGGGCAGCCAAGATCATTATTCAGCCATTGTTAGTCAAATTAAACCATCGTACACAGAGTTTAACCACATTGTCTCCTGTTAAATGAAATCATTCATCCTCAGTCTGTGGAGCTTCCAGAGGGGAACCTGATCTGCCTCTGATTCCTTACCAGTCTAAGAGCTGATCAACATTCCTGCTGCGTAATTATCCTTTAAAGAAAAAGTCTAGTAGCGATGGTGGTTCTAGAACCGGCCCTCACACCTCGTCCAGTCACGGATGTCAACGCCTGTGTGTGTGTGTGTGTGTGTGAGCGATTTTGTGTGGTTTTGTAAGATTTGGGTTGGCAGGAGCTGGAAGAGTTTTTGGCTATTAATTAAATGTAATTTCAGTCAAACCAAACTGTTATCAGCTTCTCCACAAACAAGAGATCTGGTTGAAACTGGAGACTCTGCTGCTCAATTCTCAATTTATACAAACACTTTATAAATCCTTCCAGGTACACACACACACACACACACACACACACACGCGCGCGCACACAAACACTCACAACCACTCACATATACAAACATTATTGTCTACTTCCAAAGCAATCAAACTATTTTTTTATAAATGAGGAATAATGTCTCGGATTGTTGAAGGAGGCTCTGAAACAAACCACGATCTGCCTTTGAGCCAAAAACCCAGTGGTAAAGAGGTTTTAGCTTTGATTTGTCTCAGTTCATCTCTGAAGACCGAAAAACTTCTTCAAGTTCTGTCATGACTCTGTTATTCAGACTTTGTTTCTTGGTTTATTATTGTATCGGCTTCTAAACAAAGTTTTCTTCTCATCATGGTGTAGTGTCTGGTGTTTTCTTTCATTTGAATGTCAGGGTTTATTTAATTGTTTCCTGTTTCATCCTCTCTCTCTCGCTCTCTCTCTCTCTCTCTCTCTCTCTCTCCCTTTATGATATTTAAGGTTCCTTAATTTTAATTACATGGAAACGTTGCATTTGGATGAAATTATCTTAACAAATACAAACTAATTAATTTAATGTGATGCATTTTTGTCATTAAAGCATGAAAAACAAGTTTAAAAAACTGATTTATGTAATAGTTCTAATCATCTTGTGTGTGTCATTTTCCCTGAAAACTATGTTTATGTAAAACAATCAAAAGGAGCTGTTGCTCCTTGAGGAGGTTCAACATCAGATCGAAATCCCTCCCTTTGGAGGTTTTCCAGGCACGTCCAACTGGTAAGAGATCCTGGGGCAGACCCAGAACTATCTAGAGCAATGGACTATTTAAAATGTATTTATGCTTGGATTTTTGTGACTGCATGCTTTGCACCAAGACACCAGCTCACATTCTTTGTAAGTGTGACTTATTGGCAATAAACTGTTTTGTTCTAATTGTAACATCTCATCTGGTCTGGGAACACCTCAGGATCCCCACAGGATGAGCTGGAGGGTGTTGCTGGCGAGAAGGACACCTGGAATACACTGCTTAGCCTGCTGCTACCACAACCTGAACCTGGATGAGCAGAAGAAAATGGAAAGATGGTTTCAATCAATAACCCAGCTCATGAAAGGCATAGAGGGTCTAGAAATATCTTTCCGCTGCGTTGCTGCAGGTTTTGTTCAGACTTTTTCTTTTTCCCATGAATTTATGTTGTAGTAGAGTTCCAGAAACATCTAACCTGCTGGAATATCTACAGTCTAACACTTGGCTAAGCTAAATACCTAAATCACAAAGCTACTTAGAACCGCAACAACAGTAATGTTATCTGGTTTGCATGTAGGTCAGCTCAACCTTCACACCCGGGACCCTCTGATCCATGCAGCCATGTTTCAATGGAATAAAATGTGTCCCAACAGGCAAATTGTCTGGTTGTAAAAAAGACTGTAAGTAAGCGGTGACGCTAACAGATGACAGATCCAGCCATCAGCATCGGGATGGAGTCCTGACGATGAAAGAGTGAACTTCATGGTTACTGTACGTTTACAAAATTGGATGTGGGTGAAGAAAAAAGCTGAGCCAGCAATGCAGAAAGAGCTGAAAGAAAAACAATAACTCAATGGCGCATATGAAAAATCAGATTTATGAGGAATACCTTCACACGTAAAATGTGACGGCTAGATAAAGTTCTTCATGTGCCAGTTAACTGACAACACTTCTCAATAATTCTAAGTAGTGAGAGATGCTTTTTCAAGAAGTGAGCTCTTAATGCGTACTCTAAAGACACTCAAGAAGACAAAAGCCATTCCTTGAGTCCCGAGGATGAAAGAGTGCAGAGAGTCTGGCACAGAAACCTTCAACCACAGTCCCATTAGGAACTTAGCACAACAATGGAGAAAGGAGAGGAGGGTGATGATGAAAAATGGATGTATGCGGTGGCTGCGTTCCATATGCTGCTCTCCTCTCAGACAGGAGCAGCAGGCCTGGATCAGGTTCCTCGAGCCAAATCCCACTCCTGGACTATCAAGCGGGGAGCAGCAGAAAAGTGACCACAAATCAGCATCTAAGGTTTCGCTTTCCTCCTCCATTACGCTTTTATGGATGTCATTTTTGCATATGCTTTATGATCTTTCATTCGAGATGACATCCAAAGGGTCCAGCAGGATTTTTTTCTCACGGGCCATCCAAACATCCAAACGTGTGCTGCTCACGTCTGATGAGCAGCAAACGCAGCCTCCTCATCTCACGGACATGTGATCAGCTGCGTTCACTAACCGTTGTGCAGCATCCACTAATCAGACCTGTTCTAGCGGACGCTGGTAACCGTCTGCTTTGCTCAGTGTTCATGTCAAATCGCAGACAGAACCATTGTCTAACCAGTGTGGAGATGTTCAGACAAGCGGGATATGATTGGCAAACCTCTTCAGAATCTCCAGTGTGTGTACCCCCTCTCCAGGTCACTGAGGTCCTCAGACCAACTATCTCTCCTCGTCCTTCAGACAAAGCTAAATACGAGGAGCGACCATGCATTTTCTGCTGAATCCTCTGGAATCATGTTAGGGTTGTCAGGTTGGCCCCCACACTGCCTGTTTTAAATCCCGCCTCAAAAATCATTTTCATACCTCAGCTTTCAACCAACGATGTCATTTCTACATTTATATATTGAGGTCTTTTCTGCTTTCTTTTTAACTCAAGATTAGTGTTTTCATAGTGTGAATATATCTTTCACCATCATTTTTATATGAACAAAATCAGTTTTAGGATAAATTATTGGTATTTTTGTGCTTAATAACAGATTACTCATGTATAGTAACAGGTACAATGTTACTGACAATGAATATAAATTATTTTAGGTCTTACCTGTCCACAAACACCGAGGTGATGCAAACACGCCTGATACTTAGTGGAGATATTTGAAGTCAATCTTGGGGATGAGATTCAGGCTTAACTTAAAATACACAGTGAGAAGAAGGACTAAATAATATAATAACAAATATGATGAAGCTTTTGTGCCGAAACGCAAAAACGTTTGTGCATTCTGATGTGAGCCAAATAAAGAAGGGAAGTGTGAGTATTTCTTCCTCCCAAACTTAAAGACTTGAGATGTGCTACCTTTCCAAATTTTTGGGAATGAGCTCACTAGATTTTGGGTTTAGCGCTCCACAGAGAATCCCATTGTTGAAGCGTAACCTATTTCTGCTTTTTATTTATTGTATTTCTTTTTGTTGGACCTGTGCGGAGGAACATGTTTCAGTATTTCTATGTTTGTTGTTTGTTTGTACGACTGAAGCCCTCTAACTCTGACAGCGGTCCTGTGATCTCCAACATACTCGGGTTTGGGTTTGAACACAAAAGTTTTGCGGTGAAGCAATCAAAAGGCTGAA
This sequence comes from Lophius piscatorius, assembly GCA_009660295.1. Classification (NCBI taxonomy): domain Eukaryota; kingdom Metazoa; phylum Chordata; class Actinopteri; order Lophiiformes; family Lophiidae; genus Lophius; species Lophius piscatorius. The sequence continues at coordinate 36,372 of VRLP01000747.1, forward strand.
CGATAGAATGGATAATATTTTCCTGTGTTTGTGGATTCTGCAGGACTGCGGTAAAGAACAAATTGAAGCAGATAAGCAAAGCTCCAGTTTTTCCTCGCATCATTTATGATCAACATTTTTCAAACCTGTGACCAGTTTATGCAAATAAAGACACATGAAAAGTAGCTGGAGATGTGTGGTCAGATAGCAGAGCTCTGTAATAATGGGCTGGTAGCATGATGTATGAGCCAATTTAAACAGCAGAAACCCCCACCTCATCTGGAAACATGAGACGCACACACACACACACACACACACACACCATATCTGTGTGTTTGCATACATCTGCTCTCCACGTGTTGCTTCTTCTGAAGCCGCCGGAGCTACCGGGCCTACTCAGTCTCTGCAGCAGATCCAACTTCTCTTCCATAAGAGCTGCTGCAGGAGCCAGAGGAGCGTCGACACACATGGAAGCAGACAGAGAGGGAAGTGCAGAAATTTCCTTTCTGCTAACTGTCCCTTCATCACATCCTCTGCTTCTCCTCCTAACATGGAACATCTGGTTTACAGTTGAGGATTATGACCGCTCACATTTAGAGATGCATTAACTATGATGTTCACATGGGAGCAGCAGGAGATGCTGGAAACAACGCAGCGACTCCAGCACCCTGGTCATGAGGCTCATCCTGGTCCGGAATCATGTTGTGGATATGTTGAAGCTGCTTCTTCATCCCCCTCCATTCATGGTAAATACTAGTCTTCAGATTAGTGGTTTCAGCTGTTTGTTTACAATGACATATTTTGATCCGACATTTCTGTTACTGATTACTTTAAATGAACCTGACTGAGAATCTTCGGATTATAACTTCACAGGAGAATAAACCTGATCCACATATTGGATCAGGTTTATTGTCCTTTTTAGCAGAAAACAGAGACGAGAGCCACAGACGGGTCAGCAGAAATGTGATGCTCTGTGACGTAACACAGGAATCACAAATAAACACAAACGGATCATATGATGTCACACAGAGATTACATGCTGACATCACACATGGCTCACATGATGACATCACAGGGATCAAATTACATCACAAAAGGATCACATGATGTCACACATTGGACATATGACATCACAGAGGTATCACAAGACGTTACATGAATAACATGATGTCACACAGGAACCACATGACGTCACACCAGGATCATGTGACATACAGGCGCTGTTTATGCTCTGCATTTGACAGTTCATGTTTTCATTTGTTCTTTACTTTCATAAACATCCTTCTCTTTGTTTTGTTATTGCTTCTTTTGATAATTTGTAAACTTCACCCTGGTGTTATTGGATTGTAAGAAAATGTGAGGGAAAACTAGTACGCTCCTTTCTGCTTAAACATTCTGTCATTGCGTCAGAGCAGCATATCTGTAATTACATAATTACAAATTAATGTGATGAAAAAGTCACTCTCGAAATATATCTAAAAATAATCAATACGATGTGTTTTTGCTTGTAACGAGAAAAAAATCTGCCACTACAACAGATGAAAATTTGCTCGGTAAGATTTCTTGACGTGATATTAAGATAAAGGCGATCTTGAAATGAGAAAATCTCATTCTGAACTATATTTACTGATATCAGGAAGTGTTGCCTCAGAATAAGACGGTAAAGCACAAAACTATGAAACTAACTTCTCATATAGTGCCATAAAAGTGAGTGGAAATAGCTATTTAAGCGTTTGAAGATAATATGTCTTTGGCATGGCTGGAAATACTCATATTGAGCATCTGACATATTTTCTAAATTCTTTGATTTAACAAGATATTCCAGATGCGTTCTCTAAAAACCCACAGCTCTGTATCTGAAAGAAATGTTGCTGGTTCAGTGATCATGCCTGATATCAGGTGTCATGAGATATTTTGACAAGAAATCAGGCAAAAAATAATTGGTGAGATTTTTTAGATTTGCAGTGGAAATCAGGAATAAACTAAAGGAAAAACTTGACTTGGAGAAAACACTGAGGGCTGATGAAGATCAGAGACTAAGGATACAATGAGGCACAATTGGAGGGAGATACAGGTGAGACAGGTGGACAATCAGAGGAGAGAGGCTAAAAAGAAGGAATTAAAGAAACCATGACGGGAAGTTAAAAGGAAATGTGACAACACAACAAACGGGATTCAGAGGAATGGAAAATAAATCAGGAAACAGTGAAAAACAGGACAGAATGAACTTTCAAATTAAAAGCCCAAACCAATGGGGCGGTACCGTGGGGGTACCAAGAAAACCAATAAGTAAGACTAAATAAGAAACAGTATAAACATAATTAGCAACAGGTGAAAGTCATGGGTTCAATTCTACTGCAAATACTGGACAAATGAATAATTAAGAAAACAAAAACACTGCAGCGATCACGAATATCATCTAAACCGCAAGCATTTGCTGGATGAAGTAGCGTCTGGCTGATTTAATGACAGAGTGGTCAGGTCACTGTGCCTTGGGGGGAGGGGGGCTGAGGTGTGGAAGAAAAAACATAACTGGTCTATATATGACATAACTACTCTCAGTTAGGCTGAGTGAGATGAAAGATTCAATTCAAATATTAAGTGTGTGCTTTTAACATGGGTTAACATCATTTGGAATTTTAAGAAACATTATTTGACTGTATTTTATATCCTACATGTCTGGACTGCAAATACTCAGGAAAAATTAGCTTATTTTAGCATAAATATAGGCGAGAGGAGGGAAACAGCCTGTTTCCGCCGTTTGCGTTTCAACATTAAAGGTGCAGTCTTTGACATTTAGTGACATCTGGTGGTTAGGTTTCCGATTGCAAGCTATACTACACATCAACTCACTCCTCCCTGTTCAAGAATCTACTGTGGCCTTCAAATTGAAAATGAAGTTATTCAGATTCCTGTCAGGTGACGTTGGTGACGAGGTTCCTGCAGACAGATATATTTAGAAATAATTTTTCCTAATTGATTCTGTAAAACTTGATGTTAAAGCTTAGATGTAAGTTTGTTTTAGTTTCTTTAGCATTGTGGTAGCATTGACAGTCACACCAAGGCCTTCATACATTTTATTTAACTTGCTAATTGGTTATTTAAAGTGAGGCCTGGCCTGAATCACCCCCCCAAAATGAACTTCAAATATTTCTATCAGGTGTATCTGCATCTATTTGGTGTCTCTGGACAGGTAAGACCTTAAATAATATATTTCCGGTAACATTGTACCTCTTACTATATGCAAGTAATTTGTGAATAAACACTCACAAAAAAATGTATATCCTCAGCTGATTGTTTAGATATTACAATTATGGAGATAGATATCAAACAATAACAATACAAATTTTGTGTTACAAAAATAAAGCAATAAAAGACCACAACAAACAAATGTAAAGGTCTCATCTTGGGTTAAAGTCAATCAAGTGATCAGTGAATTTTTGCTTTGATAATAACCGCATCAAATTTGATAGCAATACCACAAAGCTCATGTTATTCTACACAGTTTTTGTGGCACAGGACCAGTAGGAATCTCTATTTGACACAACTGGATAGAAAATAGGACAAAAATGGCATTTTGACCTCAGAGAGGGATTTGGACTGCAATTACCACCTGTGTCCACTAGGAGTAGATATATGCACAGTTTACGGTCTTTGGCTGTGACATCAACCTAAGGTGTTAGTATCAATCAAGAAATCAATCAATCAAGAACGTTTATTGTCCTTACCGGAACATGTCCGTACATGAAGGGGAACAAAATTTAGTATTTAGGCCCTGGTTGGGAAGCAAAGATAAAAACAATAAAATAGAACAGTAGAATAAAAGTTTACGCCTGAAAATAATTAAAAACACACACTAGACATATAAATAGACAACAAATAGATGACATAAATAAGTGTGAGACAGGTAGTTTAAGGGGGAAAAGCACCATGAATTACAAATGCTGTTTTCTTTCTTTCTGCTTTACTGCTTTATTAAAAACTGCACACTACTGCACTACTACTAAGACAGCACGAATCTAGCTTTGAGCACAGAAAAATATCTAAAACAGTAAAAACTATGTGGAAGCCCAATAACTGGCCAGTTGAGAAGAACTCTTTAGATCAAAAAAAAAGCAAAAGAGTGTGAAACTTCGCCATCATAGAAGGTTACCATAAAGAGAAGATAAACTTAACTGAACCTGGTTTCATTTACGCCGTGAATGAAAACTTATCATCGCCGTGTCGATGATAAGACCTCCTAAATGAGCCCCTCTGACTGCAGGATTCATTCAGTCCTGTAAGATTGTGTCAAATCCAGCAGCTTTTTAAAGCTTTGGTTTGTTTTACAACAGCTGCAGTGGACTTAGTTTGAAAAGTTTACAAAGAATTCAATTGAAAACATGTCCATTCCATTTTTAACCATACATATTTATTGATATTCCAGATGTTTTCTGCTTTTGAGATGTTTTCATATGGTGTAGACATCATTCATAACTTCACTCAGGCCTGTAAGCAGATAACAGCACCTTTAACCACACAGTCGGAACTTTTGGTCGTTGAAGACAAAGATATATTTAAAGGTAAGCCAGTTCTTCATTAATGGAAACAGGAAGTCCTCCAGTCTCTACCTGAGGAGCAGACACTCAGTAGATCCACAGGAGGATCTCCTCCAGGCCTTCTAATGGCTCCGCTGAGTATTAATGTAATACTCCTGTCTCAGGTCCACTGATGGAGGCTTACAGAAACCTGGCGGCTTCATTCTAGACCTCCGTTTGAGTCTCCCGTCTCTCCGCCTCAGATCATTCCCGTCGTTACCCATCCACGTCTGCCTTTCCTCTCAGTAGTCCTCAAACTTCCTGTCTCTCTCCAAACACCCTCATCTTCAGCTCATCTTACTGCAAAATGGCTTTAAACGCTTCTCTGACATTTTTATGAAGTAGAGATTTAGGAGAAGGCCTTATGAGACCTGGACGGGCCTTAAAGGCAGTCAGCCGAAGAGAAAAAGTTGGAGACGGAGAGTCTGTAAGATGAAGTCAGCAGAAAAAAACTTAGTCATTTGTCCACATAGAGTGGATGTTCTCATTTGCATTATGCTTTCATAAAACACTTCTCAGAAGAAACCTCCTCTTTGGTCTTCCCCTTTTTATCCTGCTGGCAGATCCATCTCCGACATCCTTCTACCCATAGATCCACTATCCCTCCTTTTCACCTGTCCAAACCATCTCAATCTGGCCCCTCCTTCTTTGTCTACGAGATGGCTAACCTGGGCTGTCCCTCTGATGGGCTCCTTTCTAATGCTGTCCATCTTCACTCCCTAAGAACATCTAAACATCATCAACTCTGCCTCCTCCATCTCATCAGGTTTTCCTCCACACACATTTAAAACATTAAATCATTCTCCTCTCCTGAACATAAAGGTGATGTTTTTCCAGTCTTTATGCTAAGCTAAGCTAGCCTCATCAGAGATGCACATTAGATGCTGGTTTACTTTGACAGCCGTCTCATGTGTTTCCATTTTAGCTGTGATTATACTCCTCTTCATTTTGCATTCAAACTCAGCTGCAGCGCTCAGAGAAAATTCCTTCCATGTGTGTCTAATTGCATCAATATTTTAACACCAGGTGAAGTTATTAACATATGGACATGCTGTCAGAGGTCAAAAGTGAACCAAACAGTTCTGGGTCACTAATGCTGCTGCACCGTCTATCCTGAAGTAGAAGAAAGCTGAGGGCTTCCTCACAAACCAGCTGAGCAACAAGTTAGAGAAAAAAAAAAAACTACCAGAGTAAACACAATAGGCAGTTGAATCCCTGGGTGGACAGTTTGGACTTCACCAGTTTACTTCTGAATGGTTTCACGAGTCAGGTCTTCATGTTTCCTCTAATGGCGAGGTTTCACGCTCCATCATCTTTTGTTGTGGTCAATAGTCTTATACTCCATTTTTTTTATAAAAAACACAAAAAATGTATCGAACAACAACATATTCATATTCTTCTTTGTTGGTTTTTAGATGTGAAACGTTTCTAAATCGTCTTTCCACATCTTCATCCTACAAACATGAAAACTCCTCTCTGGAGCCAGAGTTCAGTTTGTCTCTTCTAATTAAATGTGCAAATGTGCAAATTCCCTTCTTTCTCCCTCTGGAGAAAGAAAGGAATTTTCCAAACCTAATTTAACAAAAAGAAAAAATATTATTTTGGACACAAAAAAAACTTTGTTATGAACATTATGAACAACTCTGTGTATTCAAGGAGCTACGCCTGCATTATACAGACTGCACCTTTAAAGGAAAGAAAGACTATGGAGTTTGGACATTAAAAACCAGATTTAGATTTAAAATTAAGCTCAACGAATAGATGAATACATTTACGAAATGCATGTCCTTGAATGCATGACAAATCAGACATAAACCAGCATCACTGGAGGCTTTTGTCACATACAAACATGTCCCCTTTAAGACAAATGTCGCTACTCAACTTTAAATGATACAAATGGCATTCATATTATGAAATGTTAAATCTGTGGGTTGTCTGTGATATTTACTGTCTGCGTATGAAACTAGATATCGTCACTGTTTTCCTCACGGAGAATGAGAATCTGACGCTCCTTGGATTTTCAGCATACATGAGCCAACAGCTCCACCTGCTGGTCAGTCCTGAACACTGCACACATCCTGGGGGACACACAGACATGAACAAAATAAGAAAAGATGAAGACATACATCAGCCTTCAGTCCTCCATCAATAATAAAGCAGACAGATGTGATCACCACTGAAGAAACACAAGGAGGGATTATGACCAGACACATTTCAACAAAAAGTTAAAGATTCAAAAAACAAAAACAAACAAGTAAGGTTCCAGTTCAGAAAGATTAGTGTGAACTCAACATCACAGATGACACGGAGACTTAAAGGGACTCGAAAAAGGATGCAAACCTCACATACAATTTAAAGTGTACTAGAGTGAAGTTAAAGAATGATAAACATTGTTATACTAATATGAATGTAATAACTTTCTAGTCTATTATTCTAATTCTTCTTGGGACTAAACTGGCCCACTTTTAGATTACAGAAAGTATACTTTAATTATACTTTAAGAGTAGTAACCTTTGAGTACACGACTAGTTTTGATCCGAGGCTTTCACACCTCAAATGAATTCTCAATAAAAGCAGACAAATGTTGAGTGGACTGACCTTTCAGAAAAAGGTGATACTGTTTTTATTAAGTGTCTTAGTCAAACGATTAAGTACAACTATAGTAGTAATCAAAATTGTGATAATGAAATAATAATTATTAATGATAATAATAATAACTATAATAATATTAATGATATACATAAAAGTCAACTACTCAGTTTGTGGCAGTGTTAAATATATCTATGTTAGTACATAAAATATTCATTGTTTTTTTTTTTTTGTTTAAAAGACGTATAGTTATACCCCACTTCAATAAACGTCTGTTTGTTAGGGGAGTAACAAAGACAAGGGAACAAGTGAAGAGCAGGAGTAGGATAGGAGAGGGGAAAATGTTAGACAGGTTAAAAACACAGAGATCAAACAAACAAAACGAAATGAGCACAGAACTAAACTTTCAAAATAAAACAGGAAACATAATAAATGATGTTCTTTTTAACAAGAACAGAAAAACAACACCAGGTACCTTCTGCTGTGAGACAGCAGCACTACCCACAGTGGTTCAGTGGGAATCATTAATATCATTAAACCTAGCTCAACTTAAATTAAACTGAAATTAAATCTATTCAGTATGCTTTGTCATGTCTTGCTTGTCTACTGTTTTAGTATTTAGTATTTATATTCATTAATTCACAGCATTTTCGCCCTCATTTATTACTTTGTGATTTCATGCCATATTATTTTTATTTATATTTTATATCTCTTTTCTTCTCTTATTTCTCTCAAATCTTTTATTTTCTGTTATCTCAGTTCTTTTTTTTTAGCTCCAGATGGTGTTTATTGGTCGCTTACCCTCAACCTCATCCTCACCCAAAGCCATTCTCTTTCTTTTTTTCTTTTATTTTGAAAGGCAGGAAAACCTTTCTAAAAATGTTTTATATAAATAAAGTTTGATTTGATTTAAAAATGAAACTCTTCAGGGCATCAGGAGGAATCACTGGTGAACTTGTCTTGGTGAGGTGGACCTCAGAGAAGAGCAGCAGAGCTGAGTGACTCATCCAAGCCAGAACTTCTCCCGGTGATGTTTGTGATGGTGCTCCTCTGTCCATGGGTGTATTGTTGGTTTGTGTGTATAGTGTGTATTGTGTGTTTGTGTGTCAGCTGGTGGGTGTGGGATGTCCTTAGATGTTTACTCAGACCATGTGCTGATCAGAGATATGCTGAGAGGGAAACCCTCTGACGCAGGAGATCCCACTAGCAGCTAAGGTCAGATCCCTGGCCCCACCTCCTGAGGCTTCCCTTTAGACATTTAGTAGAGCCTGAATATTAAACCTTCCCTAATCTTTTCTCCCAGATGACGAAGTTAAATCTTTGACCAAGACTTGACAAAACGTTATTAATTGTATCCCAAAATAATCAGGATTTCCTTCGGTCCTCCTCCACCACCGATCTTCCATGTTAACGCGATAATTCACATTTTATACCCACACTAACTTTAGTCTTGGAAGAACTGGATTTTTTTGGGGGGGGGGGCGGGGCTTTTCTCCAAAAGTTTTCAGTCCATAATTTCGCAATCTGTTGGTCTGATTTAGTACGAATTTATTGCATTAGGAGATCAGAATCAGAATCAGAGTCAGATAAAAGTTTACTGCCAAGTAAGTCACACTAACAAGGATTATTTGACCTGGAATTTTGGTGCAAATCATACAGTCACAAAAAATCCAAGCATGATATAAATCTATAATATATGTATATATATATATATAAATACATATATATTATCTCACTGTTATAGTTCATATTTTACATGAAAGGGGGAACTTTTTATGGAAAATGCAGTTTCTTATCTGTAACATCCCAAACATAAGTCCAAATGTAAATTTAGCTGATATGAATCTGTCTGTTGTTTATTACTGAGATTAAACTGTATTTATCTTCATTATTGAGTCACTATGGGATCTGATCTTAGCGCATATTGCTGACTTCATAGAAATAGTTAGCTTGAGTCAATATTGCCTGTTTGAGGTTATTAATAAATTACATTTAACCTGAAGAGTTCAATCAGAAAGATGGCCGGTACAACGCAGGGGGTTTGGGGCTTTTCGGGGATATACCCTTGCTGTTGGGGCTGACAGCATAGGCCTAGTTTCCTCATGAAGATTAATGAAGTCATCCATCTGTCCATCAAGTAGGACTTCACATGACATGAAACAATGCAAATCCAGTCATTTTTTTTTTGTGTCATGGTTTCCTGTTGTTTATTTATCGCTATAATCCCTCCTGAGATTATCTGAGAGTGGCTCCCGATTGTGATATCATTGACATCAAAATAAAAGTTCTATCCGCTCTGATCCAGCATTTTAAAGAAAACCTGATTGGCGGGTTCTGAATGAGGGGATGATCACTCCAGCCTGATCTGACTAACAATGAGGGCGAGGCCGTTGATCAGCAGCAGGATTTGCAGGCTTTGATCCCTTTTGTTTGCCTGATTGATTGGAGATGATCCGGGATTCAACTGACAGCAGAATAAACATGGCTGCTGATTTTGATGTTAACTCTGAGTCACTGTCCAAACAGTAATGTAGGAGGTGACGAAGAGCGCCTGTATTTAGTGGAAAAGTGCACATTAACAGGCAGCTTTAGAAAAAAACCTCTGCGTCACAGATCTGCGTTCGTTTGCTCTGCTGCTACTGGCCTTGTGCTGATAACCACCAGGAGACACAATGTCACAACTTTACTTGGTCGTAAGACGACTGTCATCACGCTGAGATAAAAAAAAAAAACTTTTATAATACGCTTCATATTTTAGTCTTATTTAACCCATAACAACTCATTCCTCTTTAATCTAAATATCTGTAATGTAACATGTATCTGGCTATAGGTCATGTTTTTTTAACAATTGTTTAACAAATCAGCCATTTGTTTATTTGTTTTTTCCTTTTTGTTATCAGATTTTGACTGTTGCTGCTCTGGTTCTACACGAAAATACAAAAATCCTCTCATTCGTTTCGAATCAGTTTGTGAAACAGATGTCAAAAATAATTCAAATAGCTGAAAACAAGGAAATAATCTGTCACGTACTCTGACTTGAATGTAAAATGTTAATTTTATACAGTCCATAATTTCTTGTTTGCAAGATGCATGTGTTTACATCATCTGCGACTGGCATGAAATTCAACAACCTAACATTTGTGAGATTAAATCAAGTTGAAATGAACTGATATGAAGGAGTTTCCATGTTATTTTCTCTTTACTGACGCTGGATTCAGACTTGAATCTCTGTTTATGTTCATCTTGTTTATACTCAACTGGTAATCTTTGATTCATCTAAATAAATCATGGACATATTTAAGCACTAAACTACACTGTTGAGCAAACTTAATTTTCCTGGGTTAGATCAATTTAAAAGGTTAATTTCTCTCCAGCAAAAATAACATACAATTAACACACAGAATTTTAAAATGTGATATTTTTTTTCTTGTTTCATCATCTCTTTATTGATGCCTAGTTAATTCATTTTCAGTACTTCCTTTTAATATTTGGAAAACTTTTCAAACCTCTGATTCCAGGGTCAAATGAGTCCAATGACGCCTCCGTGACCTCCGTGACCTCTGTCTATCGGACATAAATGACGTTACTCGTGGATTTGCGTTCACTGCTGCTGGTTGCCTTCTTTGTGTGCAGTAATCATTCGCAGCTCAATCATCTGCTGTTGGCTGAATACGCGGGGTGTCCTTATCACGCGTGGCCTCATGGGTGCGGGGCTCATTCCACTCGCACTAAAATGACCGCAGGAGCTCCGCGCCTCTGCCTGATCCTGGCTCTCCAGCTGACATGCGTCACTGCGTTGGCTCTCCCGCAGGACAGAGGTTCTGCAGGGCGGCAGAAAGAGAACCTGAACCTGAAAGTCTTCGACCGTTTGAAGGATTTACCTTTAGCTCCAGCAGCTCCTCAGAAGAAGGCGCCCCAGTTCATGTTGGATCTCTTTAACGCGGTGACGGTCTCCAGCGGGACCCCCAGGAGCCAGAAGGAGATCCTGAAAGGAAACATCGTGCGGAGCTTCGAGGATAAAGGTGACTAAAAACAATAAACTGCGTGCAGACTACACGGTGTTCCTCGCCCTTTATGACAGCATCTGGCCGTGGAGCAACCACTGACTGGAGTGCGTAATTGTTATCCAACGGCGTTATTACGCACGGTTACGCGCATAAGTTATGTTCCACTGTAATACATGTTATTTGTAGAAATATATATTATAATCGCGCTTCGAAAGAAACCTTTACACCTCCCGTTTACAAAGTGTCAAGAAAGAAGAGCAACTCAGCTCAATTCCATTTAGAATAATTACCATAGGGCAATAACTGATGGGTGAAAAGGTTTTTTATAAAATTGGAGTCCAGCAGACGGACTCCTGCTCCCTTTTGGAGACACATTAAGCTGAGAGAGTAAATTAATGATCAGCCATCAGATCATCTTCTGTCTCTCTGATGGCTTCAGGTCAACATCCTTACTCCAAGTCCTTCATTCCTTCATTCCTTCTGCTAAACTCAGAAAAAAAACATTTTAAATGACTGATGATTTTTCAGTGAACCAGGTTTATTAAGTATTCATTGTATTAACTTATTTCTTAGATGTGTGGTTTTTTTATTTATCGCTTTAATTTGGTTTAACTGGTTTTCCTTAAACTTTCTATAGCAGCCCATTCCTGTTGATCTGTTTCCTCGACAAGTTAACCCTACCTGAGGAAGCTGTCTTCGTTCTCTGACCTGAAATATGAAACTGAGCACAAAAATGAGAAAACTGATTCAATATAAACTGAGAGACACGATGAACCCGAGCTTCAGACTGATGGAGTAAAGTTCTGCTTCCTTTCTGATCCGCTGAGTCAGCGTTGATCTCCTTCATGTTTTCTTGGGAGTTCAATGTTGGTTTAGGTCTCATCTAAGAGAAGGTCTTCCTTTGATGATTTTTCAGAACCTCCATGCTTATCACATCTGACATGCCCAGAGATGTGAGTGTGAAATTCATCTGGAGCTCCAACAGGAACTTGCTGGGTGGGATGTGGTGGTTCGGTAGATTCTACTTCCTTAATGAGTTCAAATCAAGCAGATCAGAGCTGAATATGGAACCTCCCCTGTGTCATTGTGGGCTCTTATGGGTTAAAACATTTTTTGTAGCACTTTGAGATTTGATCCAAATGTAAAGTGCATTATAAATTAAATGTATTATTATTATTATTATTATTAAAACTAAATACTATTCACATAGTAGTGTGACTATTAATTAAATATAATGCACCATAATTATGCTTGGAATAAATATGTCTCCATAGATAACCATCCCAGGAAACCTTTACAAAGTGTCTATATGAAGAGCAACAAAGGAATGCATTGAGTTTCTTCTCATGTACTTTAGGATGAAACTCTTTTTCTCATCGTAGTGAATGTAGTGCATAACAACAGCTGAAGGGTTCAAAGATTTTGAAAGAATCTGAGGTTGAAAACGGCAAATTTATCTAAACACCATCACATTTATGATGAGCTGAAAATGTTCAAGGACTTTGTTGGATTTATAATTCATCAAAATATAATTTCAATGTTTCACCATAGATGTTTCGGTATTTTTTACATTTGCAGGTGAAGCTGGGGCGAAGTTCCACTTCTTCAACCTGTCGTCGCTCAGTAGGAAAGAGCGGATGATCAAAGCAGAGTTCCGCTGGTTCAGGAAGAAACAGAAGTTCTACATGGGGAGATCCTACGGGCCTCATTTCTACAAGGTGAAACTCCTTCTGTGTGATGTCATCCAGACTGTCCTTCAAGTCAGTTTATCTGTGGAGAACCTCCAAAATACAACACAGACACAGAGCTGCTGCTCAATATTGTGAAATAAATAGATAACGCATTAAAAAAGAAACATTTGTTTTGAAAGGCATACACATTAGGAAACAGATAAAACAGCTGAGTCATAAAAACAGATTCAAGTAAAAAGTTGACTGAGACTGAGAAATAAGGATTATAAAAATGATGTCTAGGCTGGTAAAGATGGTGAGAAGAGATGCTAGTAGAGATGCTGATTGCCGATCTCGATTGGGAGGTAACCAATGTAAAGAAGCCCGGACTGGTGGAATATATCTCACCTACACGAGGAACCAGTCAGGAGCGCTGCAGCATTTTGGACCAACCATAACCTTGATATGAGTGATAGAGTTAAAGTCCAGCCTAGAACTAATACCTTATCGAGTGTTACGCCCCTCACTTAAATGATACTAAGAAATACTCCAGCACTGACCCAAAAAAGTATAAAACCAAAATCTTAATTATCAAAATATAACCCAAATAGGGTAATGGGCAAATGTTATCTCAAGGTACTTTCCAGAAGGAGCAGGTCCAAATGGTCCAAATCCAAACTGGCTCCTAATTCTGCAGGGACCCAACGTCTCAACAAGAACATGGAGTTAGAGGAGGGAAAAAAATGCCGTTAACAGGCAGAAACCTCGAGCAGAGAGAGAGAGAGAAAACAGTTAACCCAAACATTGCCGTTGAAGCCGGTGCATTAATATGCTCGCTGAGAGAATTTAACACCATTAACCATGAACATCAGCATCATGACAGAATTGGAAGTCAAACAAAGCCGTGACAGCCGGTGCAATTGCATGCTCGAGTGACAGAGACATAAAGAGAGAGAGAGAGAGAGAGAGAGAGAGAGAGAGACACGTACAGCGACAACAATATTGGATATAATAAATATATGATCTCATTTAATTGTAACTACAATCGCTCCTGCAATAATACTGTACTATTACTAACATCGATAATAATGATTATAATCCTTATTATTATTTTAATAATTTTTCGGATAATAATGTGTTGTGATGTTGTGATGGTCCAGTTGGACGTGTACGAGGTGCTGGACAGCCGAGTGAAGCCGTGGAGAGGAAACCTCATCACCTCCAGACTGGTTCCTCTGCACACTCAGGGATGGGAGGTCTTCAACATCACTCAGATGGTAACACATTGAATGTCTCCACCAGTACCTTCATTCACACGTTTATCTGAACTGTGTCATGATGGAATAATGGATCATTTATTCACATTTACTATTATTACTACTGAGAATAGGGGGATCCAGCTGTTATAACCTGTCGAGTCTCCGCTCTGAATCTCAGGTATCAAAGTGGATCTTCAACAGTCAGGAGAATAACGGCATCCTGGTGGTGACCTCTCTTCCTTCTGGTACCTGGATGGACTCCATCACAGAGCTGAAGGCATACCTGGTGGTGTTTACAGACGACGGGCGGACCGGACCGACAAATCAGTCAGATTATGGTAAGGTAATGGTAGTAGTGGGCTGAGCTGGAGGATAGTTTATCCGTATTTACTTGACATTTTAGTCACATTAGATGTCACTGCAATGAAACACCAGATGCAAATGTTTAAAAAAATATATTAAAATTTAAATAAAACTAATAAAATGCATTAAACCTGGTCTCAACATAAACAAACTTTGTCTCACATAAATGCTCATAATCAGACTTTCTATATAACTTTTGCAATTTTTCACAATGCACACTCCTAGATTTTAGTAGAAACCTTGATTTATATCCGGCCAAAGGTTGTAGTAAGTAAATGTAGCTCCCTCTAGTGGACTTAATTGGTATTTTACAGCCAAAATCCCTCTCTGAGGTTAAGATCAAATTTTTTTCCCGTTTTGGGTCCATCGTCTATCCAGCTGGTCCAAGTGGAGAAACCTCCTGGTCCTGTTTCACCAAAAACTGTAGAATTGTGGTATTTCTATCCAGTTTGATGTATTAACTAAAAATAACCATGCAGCGGGAAGAAGAGGGTTTAAAACTATTTCTCAATATCGGAACTTTATGGGAAGCTTTTGTATTATTATTTATATGAGATGTTTTACTTTCTACATGTTCTCAAAACTTAAGAAGTGTTGTTTGTTTTTAACAAATAATACATTTCATAGAAAGTTTTATTTCATACTCTTTTTAAAAATGGACTTTCTGTCATCACGCTGCCTCCTTATCTTTGAAACATCTCATGCCTCCTGGACAGCTGCTATAAAATCAGAGTTGTATCATGTGACGTGCATAAAAACTGTTGTGATCCACTGGATCATGTTGAAGACCTCCTCTTTAGTAAGGACAGTACAACACTGAAGAACACCAGAGCATCACCAAGACTTTAGCCATCTGGAAGCCAAAGCAGTCCGGCCTGAGAAAGAAGGTCAGGTCTGCTCCTCTGAATGGCTTTGACTGATGCCGTCTTTTAAAAGGCAATGTGAACAAGATCTGCTCCACCAGGATCCCTCAGACAGAATCTTCTGGCCCAAAAAGACCTCTAAGGATGAACTGTACAGGAAGACCTAGAGCTGGAGTGTGGTGCTGGAGATGAAGCACGCACTGGTTTGAGCAGATCCTCAGAATAAACACGGAACATTCCCTGTATCTTCCCGCCAGGAGGACTCTTCAGTAGCTCTACAAGTTCCTCTTCAGACTTTCTTAAGCTTCTGAGACGAACTTCTACTCAGGAATGAGAAAAACTTTTGAGCTCAGATAAAGAGGCGGAGTCAACCCTGTTGCTATGATGGATGTTTTGTCTGATCAAAGTGTGATTGGCGTGTGATGATTATGAGCTTATGTCATGATAGAAATAATGTAAGACACCAGAAAAGATCAGATATCAGTAGAGGATCCCACAGCGGGCAGATTATCATGTTACAGCACAAACAGGATTATAAAATATATATCAAATCACACATTGAGCTGGAAACAAAGACCCAGGGCTGGAGACTTGTCAGGTATACGTGCTGCTAATACTAAGCTTCTCACACGTCAGCTGTGACAATCACCAGGTAACCATTAATCCAGCTCAAAAACCATTAAGGCTACACCTTTTAAAAAGCTCAGTATCATAAAAACGTTGACCCAGTAATGAAGCGGATCTCCTCCAGCTGCCATCTAAGGATCCTGTGATCTCAAAAACAGGTTTCTGAAAACTGGTGTTCAGTCAAGCCCAGATGAAGCTAGAACATGGGGATCCTGTGGGGACAAAGAGGACTCTCTAACCTACTGACCTGCAACAAAAGTCAACATTTTGTTTTAACTGAATGTTCCAGATGCCAGTAATCCAAAGTTCTCATCTATTCTTCCTGTAGGACGAGTCCATCCTGCGGCACCACCCGAGCACCTCTACCCCCACAGCAGGAAGCGACGTGCATCTCCAGGTTTCCAGCCACACGGCCGTTCCCAGTCCTGTCAGCGGGTTTCCCTTTTCGTAGACTTTGAGGAGATCGGCTGGTCCGGCTGGATCATCTCACCCCGAGGATACAACGCCTACCACTGCAAAGGCTCCTGCCCGTTCCCTTTGGGGGGGCAGCTAAGAGCCACCAACCACGCCACTGTGCGCTCCATCATGCACGCCCTAAGAGTCTCCGCTGATGATGTGGGCGCCCCCTGCTGTGTCCCTGACAAACTGCAGACCATCAGCCTTCTGTATTTTGATGATGAGGAGAACGTGGTGCTGAAGCAGTATGATGACATGGTGGCCCTGAGCTGTGGCTGTCACTGACGGCGGGAGGAGGAGAACATGGATTTCTTGAGAAGCAGGATGTATTTTTGTGCAAATGTTTAAATAATGTAATGTAATAATGTATAATTTTGAAAAAAATAAAACAGCTTTTCCTCATCTGTTGAAATGTGAGGCTCCGTCGGGTTTAGATCTGAGGGTGTCGCCTACAGGACGATCACCTGACATATACAGTTTCTCAAAAACGTGATGTATTATTTCTAACACCATAGTGATGTGAGTGGAATTAAAAGAGTTTTACAGTCTGATACCGGAGAAACATCTGGAGATTCCATCTGAACGTTTCTCTATTCACCCTCCGTAACTTTGCTTCTCATCATTAACGTCAGACCTGGGATGTCCCGGTGCTGTTGGATGGTTTGGTAGAGCTTAAGGTCTGAAACATCATGATTTTACAGGAGGGATTCACTCTAAAAGATTGAGAATTTTGCTTCCACCATGTGCGATGTCAATCATTTATTCTGTGTTCATCATCTTCATCAACTCACAGTAACATCTAGACTGATGCTCAAATCTACACATCCGATGTTTCCCTCATTATGATCCCAGGATGTTCATATAGAGCTAATAATTACAGAGATTTACTCACTTCATTTAATCTTTTTCAAACCAGAGGAGGCCGGCTGTGAAAAAGTTGAATACAAATCATGGAAAGACAAAGAATTGATTAACAGTCATTTCAGTTTGTTTCTTCTCAGTGGAGAACATCGCCCTGCTGTGGACAAACTGAAGTTCTCCTCGGAGCTCTGGCGTTCCACTGAGTCACGTTCAATTTATTTTTGTCTTAGGTGATCGGCTTCACATACTTTCACTCTGAACTGGATTATTGCTGGTTAATCTTCAAATGACTTCTCTCCACCGCCAGAAAAAAAAACATGACAAATAATGACCTGATATTTCTGTTTTTTAAATATAATATCTGTAATTTAGGAGAAATGAAATCAGAGATATGTTGACAACTGAGTGACAAAACGTGAGCGGACAACGAGCCGCCTGGTTTACCTCTAACTCAGATGCCATCTCGCAAATCACTCTGTCTGACCTTTGACCCTGTATGTCACTGGAAAGCTATGGCTCAGGAGGCTTTTACTGTCTGAGATGGTTGAGATGAGCAGCATAGGAGCAGGAACCTCTATCCGCTGAAGGTACACGTTCCCTCAATTAGCGCAATAAAATAAATGTTCGATGACAAAATACTGAGTTTTCGTCCTCCATGATTGAAGTAAAAAACAAAACACCTAAAAAAACTCAAAGACTTGTCAGTTGCTTCCGCGCTCAGATTGATTTTATTTTCATGAACATGTCTTTATTATAGTTAAAAACGATTATTAGTACTTGAGGTCAACATCTGACCTGTGAAGGTGTCTTCATCACCAGCAGAACGTTGAGATGTGCAATAAAGCCTGGTGTTTACTTTCCAGTCAAAGAAAATATTTTTCACCAACTCCCATGAATTAGACGCAATGTGACACCTTTGACAGAACATGCCGACTCCAACGGATCGCCTGACCTGCTGATCACCGTGTTTGTATGAAGAGCAGGGACGAAAGATGAGATGTTTGATTTCACAACCTGTTTACCATGAGGAGGATAAAAGTCTCAGTCACGGTGTGCTTTCTAGCTTCCCTGCATCACCAGTGTTTTTAGTTTGAATCCTGAACATCAAAGACTCACTGAGGCCCTCTACTGGTCACTGTCAGCCAACAGTCAGACGACCACAGGGGGCACGGCATCGGTTCAATCCAGGTTCATAAAGGTTCACTTCTTCGTCAGAACCAGATCCTGAATGTCTGATGGTCAGTCATGCTGCTGTTTTGTTTCAATAATCCTGACGACGTGCTGTCGAAGAAATAGGAAGACAAGATCAAGGAATCTTTTTTTTTTTTAATTGCCAAGATGCCCTTGAGCCAGACACTAGTGATCAGATGTCAGTGCATGAAAAGGAGCAGTTGTAATCAGCTCCTCCATGAAACCATGTAAAACCGTCAGTAGACGTTTACTTTCATTTGAAGGTTGAAGGTCAAAGGGTGGCCGTTCCAGTCCAAGTATTGTGGATCAGACTAAACTCAAAAAATTACTTGAATTTGAGTTGAATTTACTCGGTCCAGATATGTCAGCAGTCTCAAAAAGACTGAATTTGTTAGATACAATTTAAAAGAAGGATTAAGATGTTAAAATAACAGATCAATGTCCAACCAACATGAATGTATTGACTAGCTCCAGCATCATCTGGTAAACCTGGATTATGAGAGTCTAGTTTACTAAACAAGTATCAAGTAAAGTCAACAAAATGATATTCATTTTATATTATTGTTGTTATTGTTAAATGTTATTAGTATTTATATATATGTTCCTTAATCATTTTCATTACATGTGAACAGATGTGAGTTTGGTTTGACCTTTGACCTCTGAGCAGCAGTCAGTGATTCATTGGTTCTGGTACGGTCTCTGCTTGGTACTGTTGTTTGAATGGAGAGATTTGATGACTAGATGTTAGCAAAGCAGATTAATTACATCCAGTATCATGTGAACAGCTGCTGCTGAAACTGGACTGGATCTGACCCAGTGGGCTTGGACTAGCTCAGATATCTAAGACACACCACAAGGCTGTTTGGTTTTCAGCCATGTTTAACATCTTGATTCTCTATGTTACATGCTAAAGCTAATTGGACCAGTGTCTGCTGTACCGGACATCTGTAAGGGTATCAGTTATTATTCTGCCATAATCACTGAGATGTATAGCAGCCCGCTTCGAGATAAACGGAGTCACGCTGGAGCTGGATGCGACAGAGAAACATCTGCAGACACATTTACTACTAAAACTACAACATAGAGGGAACTTTTCACATATTTAGAAACATTTCAACGCCTTCGCTTCTATTTCACATATTTATACCTCCATGAACAGGAAGGAAAATTTCTGGGTTTCCGCTGGATTCTGAAAATGTACTGACGGTGGAAAGAGACAATCGAAGAAAAAATAAACTCTTGCTAGGATGCCTCTGTTCTCAGGTCTTCATGTCCTCTCCTGTGTGTGACCAGTCTGTGACCAGTCCCAGCTGTTCCTGGTGTTACTATACCTGGGTTTACTAGATATTTGACCTGTAAGTCTGTCCCAGTTGTCTAATGGCATGAAGGAGCATGATCAGGCTAATTCCTGGCTCCCTGTGGCGTCTCAGCCACAAGAACACATGTGTGTGTCAGTCATGAGTGTAGAAACAAAGACAGAACCCCGCTCTGGTGAACTGGACTTTGTTGTGTGTGTGTGGTTCTACACACCTCTCTACTCTTAAAGCTTTCTATTTAGGCCAGGGACAGATCAGAACTGGAGGAAGACTTTAACTATGTTTGGACTCTTGGACGTGACCTGAGCCGCTATCATGTCTCCTGCATAAATATATACGTCATCTAGAATTAATGTCGGAGTTATTGCCAGCCTCTAAATCTACTGACGTCTCCAACATACTCTCTGATTGTTTCTCAAATCCTGTTTTCTCTTACGCCTTCCACTTCAGCGTCAATGTTCAGCCCACTGAGCCGCCAGCTCCACTTCTAAAGGAAGATCAAATGAATCAAAGGCAGCAATAGCCACATTATGACGTCACTACTCTAAACAACTTATTATCATATTAATTCATCTTCTTTTTTATATCTTCTTTTATATCAATTTCTTCAAAATATATAATCAGAGACAGAGACAGACCTTCTGTTTTACTGCTGGGAATTTGACAAATACATTTTTGTTGTTCATTCAGTCTGATGTCCAGCAGCACTGGAGCGGTCAGAACCTCCAAATCTGAGATCATGGTTCTCTGCTGGTAAAAGGTGGACTGTCTCCTCCAGGTTGAAGGTGAGTGAATGCGTCAAGTGAAGGAATTGAAGGATCTCGGTGTGTTTGAACCTCCTGAAGTCAAACACAAGGGCTAAAAAGATTTACTCTGACATAGCTGACCCATTAGGCTGAGACATGAGGGGTAAGGAGGGAGCTGGAACCAGAACTGGAGCCAAGTTACTGGCAAAGAGAGAAAGGTGTGGAAC
Source organism: Lophius piscatorius (assembly GCA_009660295.1). NCBI lineage: Eukaryota > Metazoa > Chordata > Actinopteri > Lophiiformes > Lophiidae > Lophius > Lophius piscatorius. The sequence goes on from VRLP01000747.1 coordinate 57,103, forward strand.
AGGCTAAGTTTGGTGTGAGGGAGGGAAGAAGAAGAAAAAAAAGAAGAAGAAGAAGAAGAAGAAGAAGAAGAAGTTCCCCTATGTGAGGTTTTATTCTAGGCAGAGTTCTGCTCTCTGCCAACAACATGATCTTCTCTCACAGCACCACACTTTACCCCCCTACAACAATGCCGGGACTTTCCCCACTTAAAAATAAACATTTAACGTCATCTATCTAAATACCCCGGAATATGAACTAATGGAATAAATAAAGGATTAAATCTCTGCCATTTTTTATAAAACAAATTAAATGTAGCCAAGAGGAAAAAACAATAAGGGACCTCAGGAACCTGATCCTGCAGAGACTCAGTCAGAACTTCCAGCCTCTGAACATTCAGCATTCAATTATAGAATTTTCACCGCTTGAAGCCAGATTGAACGGTTTGTTTGATTGATTCGCGTGGGAGGAGTAGAATCAATGTCATATCTTAATATCAAGTCTGTTATCTTATGAAATACAACATGTGAGAAATAGACCGCCTCTAATGAGGCAGCTTGAAGGGTTCTGTGAGCGGAGAGGCAGAGGAACATTGTGGTGTTGTTGTGGCAGAAGAACTCACCACAGAATCCTGATTTCATGCTCTGAAAGTCATTTTCTGAGTAACGATCTACAGAAACAGGTGCAGCGGATGACGGTGAGACTGGAGGACGGGAACATGTCGTCAGAAGTGTGATAAAATATTCAAGCCACACACTCACTTTCTCAATGTAGGGAATGTCCGAGTCAACAGTCAAATGTGCCCATGTGACCTCACCCATGGACCACCTCTTAGTCACAAAGGGTAATAAGTCAACAGCACCCCCCCTGCAGGCATTTCAGTATAATCTCACAGTAGCCACAGCTGTGCTTCTAAAACTAGACCATCCACTCACACCTTTGTTTCCTCGACCCTGCAGGAAGTACAACATATCGTCATTCCTGGTTCCAGTCACCAGAACTGGATGGATCCACTCCGAGGATCGTTTCTGTGGGCAAGAAATGAAGGCAAAATGAAGAACATGCTAAATGTGAGCCACCTTTCCACCTGATGATTAATGCCTCCTCTGCATAGACGCTCAATCTATAAGATGAACTGTGAGCCGGTTAGAGTCACTTCCTGTGAGGGAAAACCAAGAATGAAACGACTTGAGTCTCTTTGGAGTACAGGTGGACCTAAACATTTGGTTGTGTCATTTTTGGGGCCATCAGAGTGAAGAAGCTGAGGGTCCATCCTGGAGCCTCTGAGCTCCTCTGTTTGCCTACAGAAATAACCAATGACAGTATTCATTTCATCGTTCTGGCTCGTCCTGCTACTCGACACCACAGTGAGCTAGCTTAGCTGTGGCACTGCTGAGTTTGGCCACACCGACCCGTGCATCTATTTTAGTACCTTATGAGCTCGCTATCAGGACCCTGGACTCACTGAGACATTTGAACATGGATCTGAGGGCTTGACTCACTTTGGTGAGTTTTTTCAGCTTCAGGGGAATCAGTCTGTTGACAACTGGAGACATCTGTTAACTTGAATTTGTGCTCAGCAGGAGGTTCTGCTCTGGATTCTGATGTTTGCTCTGAGGATTTGGGATTGATACCACTCTATAGATTGGACCCTGAGACGCAGCATGAAAGACTCATCACTGAGGTAAGGGAGGACGTGGATATTTACAACACAAGAAAAGACTCAGTGGACAAGACATAGAATCTGATGTTCAGTTTTAGGTTTGGACTAAACATGGTGGTCCTAAAAGATGAGCAGCACGAGAACGTTGCTGTAAAATCTTTACACAAACACATTTTCTAATGTTTGCAGACTTTTGAAATTGTCCAATGGTTGCTGATTTATAGTGCCGTCTAGTTAAACTGTGCCGCCTCATTCTGTGGGTATAAATACACAAGCATGCTGGGAAAGCACCGCGGCTGCTAAATGATCCGTGGTTATGAGACGACTGTTGGAGGCCAAACTGCCAAACTGGAAACCCAAAAATATTCTTTAAGTCAGACCCACAATACCGGAACATTCCTTTTTAGTAGTTTTTCCTGGCTTGATTGCTTGTTACAGACATTAAGATCGACCTTTCCTCCAATCATTCCTGATGGTGAATATGACTGACTGATTATTATATTATTACTCTCACCTGTTTCAAACTGTACAAACACATCAGTAAAGGCGCAGTCTGTAAAACCTAGGGGCATCTATAGGTGAAGTTCCAGATTGCAACACATCATTTCGCCCCTTCCAATTCAAGAATCTACGGTGGTGAAAAATGTTATTATTAAGCACAATAAAAAACAACAGAGATTGAAACCCAGCTGTCAAAACATGGTCAACATGAAAACCCGCCCCTTAAACCATCATCCAGCTACATTGTGTTCATCATAGTCTCCTTCATTGATTTTAAGTGGCTAAAGTTTCTTCATCATCTTTCTGCTACTTCAACCTACCTCTCACTGGGTGGGATCTATCATCTGGTTACCATGGTTACCTGTCAGTGGTTTGGATATGTTAGGCAAGATATGTTCAAAGTTTTTCTCAAGTTGACGTTGAAGCACGAATAAACGGACCGGCATGAGGATCTGACAGACTTTGACAAGAAACAGATTTTGATGACTGGAGGAGTTGGACAGAACATCTCCAGAACTGCAGGTTTTGTTTGTGTTCCTGGTCTGCAGTGGTGAGAACCTTCTAAAGAGGGACCACTTGTGAACAGAGGAGTGAAGGCTAGTCCTTGTTGTCTGATCCAACAGAAGATCTACTGTAGCACAAACAGATAAAAGAAAGGGTATGCTGGTTCAGATAGAACGTTGTCAGATCACACAGTGACATTACATGGACATCACAGAATGTTTCTTCTGGCAAAATGAGGTGGTTTTTAAAGTTCTGGCTGATCAGTGTATTATTCTGAGCACTTCTGTGGAGGGTGGAGGTTCTGCAGATGGTTCTGGGTTGAGTTATCTGCTGGTGGCTGTGCACCAGGGTCAGGACTTATAAAGGGGTTAATGATCTATTCTGAGAGCTAACCCAGATCACTAAATAAGTAACGACTGAGGAGCAGCTGCTGCTGAGGGGTTCCACCGACGACCAACGACCGGATCATTCACTTGTATTTCCTCTACGCTACGCTGTACAGTGTCATTCATGATGTCAAAAATCCAAACATGTTATCTGTTTTTATGTTAGAAAAATCAATTGAAAAGTATAGCATCACATTGAGAAACCAATGTTAAAGGTTAAGAACGTTTAGAAAAGTGACATGTTTTTCAATTATGAAAAAAAGAAACAGATTCTGACCTGAATGATTGTTCCATCTTTCAAACCGGCTTATTTCATAGATTTTAATACTTATTGAATCATAAATGTCTTTTTTTTAATCAATTTGAAAATGCAACAGCCCTCATTAAAAACAAGTCAATGTATCTCTATTCAAAGTGATAAGAATAAAATGGGTCCAGTTTAGTTTACACAGTCGGTCCTGCCTGCTCATGAGCAAACATGCTGCAGCATGATTGAGTGCTGGTTAAAACCGTCACCTCCCAAAGAGAAGTTTGTGGGTTCCGATCACAAATTAAGGATGCGTTTGTATGTTCTCCCTGTGTTTGTGTGGGTTCTCTGCGGCTGCTCCAGCTTCGTGCCACAGTCCAGAAACATGCAGTATACACTGTAAAAACAGAATTGTTAATGAACTTAAAGTATGTACTTCAACTAGTAAGTATTTTTAATTAGGTATTTTTAAGTCTAACTTATTCATTAAGTTGAAAATACTTAATTGAAATGTGTTTAATCAGTTGTAGCACATTTGCCCTGTAAAAAATAAAATGTGTTTAAATGTTTTAAATCCAGGTATTACAGTAGAATCTGTGAAATAAGGCTTTGGTTTTACTGAAAGAAATAATTCAAATCAAAACAGCATAAATAATGTTGAAGTTCTGCAAATATCTCTTTTTTACCTTCAAAGAGCCTAAACCATTAAACAGTAAATATATATTTATTATTGGTGCATGATTCTGACATTGATTTATTCCTGCAGCATAATTAGACAAATGTTGCACACTGTAAAAAAAAAAGAGAACTGTTGGTGATTTCCTTTTGAATGGTTGTCACTAGTGACACAGTTAAATTAAGTAGGCCTAAAGTAAACACAAAAATTTCGACTGGATAATACTTTATTTGATTTTGTGTTACTAGTGAACAATTTTATTCTTTTTTACAGTGTACATGAATTTGTGACTGTAAATTAAGGCTCTATTATGAAACTTGTTTAAAATGAACCAAAAAAAACCTCAACTTTAAAATATAAGTAACCTCAAGTTGAAAAGTATATCTGGATTTCAATACATTCATTTGGTGCAACCTCTTGACATAATAAAATGAAGTTTATCCAACAAAACGTTTTTTTCAGTGTAGTGAGCAACAGTATGCTAACAGCAGATCTTTAAATAGCGGAGCACATGCTGTGAAGTGTTTGTCTGCTGCCTGCAGAGTCAAGTCTCGCACCCAGAACATCATGATCATAAAGGTCAGAAGGGCGATTCACAACCTTTTATAGTCATCATATAAAAGACTCAAACTTTTCAAAAGTAAAGCAATCCGTTTCCACAATTTAATAAGTTGTAAAATATCAGAGCTTAAATGTCCAGGAACTTCTGCATGCATTTTTGATTATTGTTAAATTACATAAAATGAACTGTCAGCAGTAAGGAGAGGGAATGCACCTTAATTTCAAAATAAAATGAATAATTGGGTGACAGGTGGGCTTCACCCCGGACAACTCACCAATTTTTCACAGGAATAAAATATAGAGCTAAACGACCATTGACAATTCTAAAGTTATAACAGCTTACAGTGTGTGATTGAAAAATATACGGGTTTAAAGCCACAACATTTTCTTTGCTTTCTTTTCAGGGAGTTAACAGATCCCACTATTCCGCTGACGTACATCTGAGCTGGAACAAAACCAAAGACCTGCAGTGAGAGGGGGAAACTGGTGATGCAGGAGACAGATACACACTGGTTGACATCATGAGCTGCGTGGAAAAGCGTCACATGAGCCACCGCGGGGGGAACATGCTCCACCATCGCTTCCCCAACGCCTTCACTGACCTGCTGATGGACGAGACCGATCGTGAGGTCAGCACGCTCACCGACCGGGCCTTCAGGAGCCTCTGCGTCGGAGATGATGCCGTTTACAACGATGAGTTTTTGTACGGATACTCGCCGTTCAGCTGCCACAAACCGCTGGCAGCAGATCCTCAGAAGAAGAGTCATCATAAAGACTCTAAAAAACAGGGGAAGAACAAAAAGAACAAGAATGTTGCTCAGCCGTGGAAAGAACAGCAGAAGGACAGTATTTCCCACATGTCCTCCTTCCTCAAGGCTCTGAGTGTCACAGAGCAAAGCTGTGAGGGGATGCTGATCAAAAATGGAGGTATGACTGACTCTAAGGGGGAATCCTGGGATAAGTCCGCACTCCGGAGCATCCAAAGAGAGCTGTCGGAATTCTCAACGGATTATCACGCCAACCTCAAAGATGTGGATCTTCCTACAGGAAAATCTTCGAAGACTAAAAAGGGGAAATCCAATATTAAACTAAGGAAACTTAATATCAAAAACCTTTTTCTTCACAGTGAATTCAGTCCTTTCCAAACATGGAGGGATTTTAACCGGTTCCCCTTCGGCCAAAGGGACACGGTTCTCCGCTCGGATAATGTCCCTCCCTGGTATGACATGCCTTTCTTCAATAAACTGACAGAGGCACACATCAAACAGACTAGGCAGAAGGAGGAACTACAGACCTGTCAGAAAGTGTCACTTGAGCCCCCCCCTCCTCCCACTGCTCCTAAACGCCTTCCTCCCACTCCTCCACCAAAGGTCTTACCAAAGCTCTCGGCATCTTCGGCTAAGAACATGTGCTCTCCATATGGAGGGGATGAGAGTTCTGCCCCCTGGAGGCGAAATAAGTCCACGACAAAAAGTGTGGTTCCAGTCAATCCTCGTGGAATACCACCACCAGCACAGGAGAAGAACTCCAAAACAGTGGATGAAAGTCTGTTTTTGGTCAAAAAGGAAGTTCGATCAGTGGTGGTGAAAGCAGTCGAGGAGGTCAGCTCTTTGGCATCGACTCCTTTCAGCATCTGTCAACTGATGACTCCAGTCATTCCCTCCAGACAACCGACAGAAACATCAGAAATCCTCCAAGGTATCATGTCCCCCTCGGCCCTGGACCTTCGACTGAGACCTCAATCTGAGGCCAAACTGACCCCTGAAACTCCTTTGAAGCGGGACAGCTACAAATCCCTGGCCTCCAGCATCCTCTTCAACCTCAAAGACAACAGGAAGAGGGTAAAAAGTCGCTATAGCCCACCGAAATTCAAAACTTTAGAGCTTCCTGGAGGCGCTGCTCAATCACCAAATTCCGATTATGTGAAACATCGAGCAGCTGGCTCTGAGGCGAATGCATCTGGCTTCAGTACTCCTGCAGTTTTAAAGGATGGGCCGTCAGTTTACAGCCCTGTTCTGGAATCTAAGAGTACCACAACAGTTGGTCTAAATAAGCAGGATGGTGATAGACCACCCTCAGTTGATTATTTATTATCCAATCTTCTACAAAATAAAAAGGAACCTTTAGGCAGCAGTAATCCTAGTGAGGAAAATACAATCTCCCCCTTAATACACTCAAAAATTACCAAGAGTCCCATCGTTCAAAAGCAAAACTATCCTTCCCTGAATTTGTACAAGAAAGCCAATCCTGCTGACAGTGAACTTAAATATCTACCAGTCCCCTCGAACGCTGGTGGTCCAGTTCACACAGACCAACTCAGAGAGACAAATAATAAACCTTCACCTCTCCCTACAAACAAAGAACTCTCTCAAACAGTTACAGAGCCCTCACCAAACACTTCATCTGTCAGCAAAGATCAATCGCCCATAATGTCACCCAACGCACTTGAGACAGAAGGGAACAGACCTCCAAACGCACCCGACAAAACAAAACCCCCTGAAAATGAAATAAAACACACAAACTCTGGAGCAACCCCCATTAGCTGCAAGGAGAGAGATAATGGCGGCCAACCTTTAAGTACAATGGACGTGATCCGAGCCGCGAGGGAGGCGATCAATGCAGCAAAAAGTAAAGCTTTGTTGGCAGTTCAGGCCGACGGCATCAATAAGACCATCACAGACAGAGAAGACCTGAGAGGGAAAGAGTTAGACACGTTCAACATACCCAAGAACCCCACTATCACATCTGAGACTGGCAAAAAAGCTAACGTTAAGAAAGACCCCCCACCTGTTCCAAAAAGAAATTTTACAAAATCTGACGTTCAGCTCCATGTGGAGCAGCAACAAACTTGTGAGGCTGACAGAGTGACTAATGGTGAGACAGATCTGCCACCAACTGAAGCCGAATCGGTCCAGAAACAGGGCAAAATGAAACACCTGTTCTCGGCCAGACAGAACAGTTACATTAAATGTCACAGATATTCAGCAGCAGACGACGGACAAAGAGAGGAGCTTGACGAAGATGACCCGAAAGTGAACCTGGACGGGGAGATGATGTCCCTCAGTGATATGAGCGAGAGTAAGCTCATAATGAATGACTTACAGGCTCTGAAGGAGCTGGAGAGAGCCAGACTGGGCGATCGTGCCCTCGATAATGCAAAGATCCGCTTAGGTCCTGCTAACATAGACGAGGAGACCAGGGCTAAGAATGATCTGATCGCCAGGGAGCTGAGGAATATTAAGAAGGGCATGCTGTCCATGAGAGGGAACACATCCGCAAAGAGAGAACTGTTCTCCATCAGAGAGAAGGATCCAAACAGGGAGGAAGCTTTTACCAAGCTGGACGGCAACGTCACCGTGAATAAAGCTCTGTTCAATGACAACTATGACAAAGCTAAGATGGCTCTAGAGGAGATCATCTCAGAGAGGCAAAAGAGGAAAAGTAGACTTACTGGGCATGATCATAAAACAGCCTGTCAGGAGAGTTATGTAAAAAGAGTTCAGCAACGTAAAAAATCTATAGAGGACTTTATGATAGAGGATAGGAAAAATCAAAACGACAACAATCTCACAGTTAGAGAGAATGATTTCAAACAAAGGTTAGGAGATCTGAGAGACCACCACCACATGAGCCAGATCCTGTCACAGACTGAACCCGGACCTGCCGAGCCTCACTTATCAGCAACCAGCTTACCTGACAGGGACAAAATCAGCAATAAGCTGAACACGCTCCCCAAAATCACAGATAAAAATGATAATAAACAACCAGGTGACAGTCTGAGCTATGAAATAGAAGATCTGAGACAGGTAGAGAGACAGAGCTCTGAAGATCTGATGATTCAAAATGAAGGCAAACTAGGAGCTGCTCCTCCGGTTCCCCCGAGGAGCAGAAAGTCAGGCAGTAGGCGAGATGTAGGTGTCGTTGAGAAGACTGATGATTTGAGAGATGGAGTTGGAGAGGAGATAGTTGACAGAGACAGAAAACACAGAAATGATGAAGTGAAGAATGACCTAAAAGAAGAGCGGAGGAGTGCAGAAAAACAGAAGGTAGATAGTGACCTGCTCACAGAAGAATTTGTGCTCAGTCAGCAGGAACCTGGTTCTGATAAAGAGAAAGGAGATGTCGTTAAAATTTCTCAATTAATCGCTGGAACTGATCCAGCTACAAATGATTCCATTTTAGCTTCTGATCCTGAACCTCAACTATGTTTATCAGCAGAGTTTACAGGAAATGAGAATGAGGCAGAAACCTGCCCTGCTGTGGCCGAACAGGAAACTCACAACCTAAAGCAGAAAGTTTCTATAAAACAAGATCCAAACACATCAGACAACCAATCAAGCAACAGTTTAACGGCAGAAGACAGAAGGAACAGAGCAGCTGAGGAGATAAACGTGGATCCAGAGACGCTTAGTGAGATCTCCAGAAACATCATCTCACCTGTTCTATTAGTCAATGGTCTCAGTATCAATCAGAGCCCACCTGACCAATCTAGCCTGTCCTCAAAGTCCTCCTACTTCTCTATAGAAAGTGCTCTGCACAGAAACACTGAGACGGAGTCCAATATTTACCACTCTCTGGAGAACCTGATTGGAGAGATGGAGGAGGTGGAGGAGGTTCCACAGAAAGTTTCACGGAATACAAACCGGAGCCCAGACAAGATGAGTGTGGAATATTATTCTTTAAGTGATCATGGAAGTGAGCCAGAGGTTAAACACCAACCACCAACATCTCCTCAAAAAGAGACAGATGCTGAGTACAAGGATGGTCTCAGAAGAGAAAATGACCCTCAAGCTTCATTAACTCATGATGACAATAATCAAACTCCAATGTCTCCATCCAGCACATTCTCACCGCCTTTGGTGATCCCAGCCTTATTTAAGGTCAAAGACAACACCTTCAGCGGCAGTAAGGTGAAGAAGACCATCCAACCCTGGTCAACCAGAGGGAGTCTGGGTGTTTCTGAGAAGGAAGAGGAGGAGTTACATGAAGAGCTTCCTCTAGCTAATGAACCTGCAAGCAGAAGTAACAAACAAGACCCTGATGAAACCTCTGAACTTCAAGAGAATTCATTCAACAGTTTTATTCCTCCGCTGCTACAACCTCCTTCTTCTTTGCAAACTGAAAACCAAAAGACACCAGAGTTTGGAGTGTTCCTCACAGTCCCTCAGGAGGAGGACAGGTTCTCTGAAGTGAGTCCATCATCTGAGGGTGTGGAGAGTCTAACAACCAGCACTGCCGACACAACAGTTGAGTCTGGGATGAATATTGGCATCACAGCAGAGCTTGACGTTCTGAAGGTTCCCAGTGAGCGATCTGGGTCAACCGGCAGTGGAAATGACAGCCAGACGGGTCTGCCCAAACCGCCAGCTGTCCTACCCAAATCTGAAAAGGCGGTTCTCAAAGCAATTAAGTTAACGAGTAGAAGGATGAAGAAGGAGGAGGCCCAGAAGTCCTCACACAGATCATCTCAAAGCAACAGCAAACAGAAAGTGGACCGACAGAAGAGTGACAGATCTCAGCAAAGAAGCAGCAACAGGAACAGCAAAAGCAGCGAGAAAATGATTGACAGGGAGAAGATGGAGGATGGTCCTTCTCACAGTGACAGCCATGATCGAAGTGAACATCTAGTCAAGGAGAGAAGAGGGAAGAACAGTGAAAACCACCATCAGGAAAGACATAATGTAGTCCAGAAGACCAGGAGACAGAGCAACGACAAGGTGGAAAGCAGCAACCAGAATGCTGAAGCAGTACCGAGGCCGGGTCGCAGCAGCAACAGACAGACCCGAGATCAGCCAGAACCAAGAGACTACAGTTCTGATCGGATCATCAGTAACGTACCCGTGTACAAGGTTCACGTTAACGACAGACCCACATCAGACAGACCATTGCACCGCTCACAGAGCTCTGACCGGTACTTACAAGGTAAAAAGGAGCGCAGGTTCAGTGCTGACATGTCAATCACTGAGAAGCTTGATCCGAGGAGCCAGCGCGTGGAGAGATCGATCATCAGTGAGTTTCAGCAGAGAGGTCGGGCACGAGAGAAGGTCAGCAGAGAGAACCCACTGAGACGGAGTCACAGCATTGATGCATACAGCAGCGAGGTTCCTCATCGCTCATCTCTGTCCCGCCAGTCCAGCCACTCCAGCCAGCTCTCCTGCCAGTCCAGTATGGAGCACACCATCATGGCACAGACCTTCCCTGTGACCCAACGTAAGCTCCTCCAGGATCCAGACTCGGGGCAGTACTTCTTCGTGGATATGCCCATTCAAGTCAAGACAAAAACTTTCTTTGACCCTGAAACAGGAAATTATGTGCAGATACCAGTCCAGCCACCAGAGGGAGCTGTTCCTCAGGCGTCACCCTTGGAGGTTCTGAACCCTCCTTTCGGTGTTTACCATGGCTTTGTCCCGGTGCCTCTTTCTCCGATGGCTCAAAAGGCCCGCCTACAAGCCCGTCATATCCCACAGGAGGAGATGGAGCAGAGATACCATGAGAGATCCATGCAGATGCTCTGTCAGGAGAGGCAGCAATATCCAGAGCCGGTCTACCCTCAGCAGGACCTCCTGCCGGGGGAGTTCTCAGCCACTGAGGAACTGGACTGTCCCAGCTGAAGATCTGGGCCTGTTTGTGGGGTTCAGTGAACTCCAGGGATTATTTTGTCTTCATGCTGTTTTTGGTGTTTCAGAGTCAACTTTTTCTCAACCGCTCGAGTTGTCTTACATTTGACTCAGTGATTTTAAATAAAATAAAAACTTGTTTGATAAATATCCGTAAAGCTGATACAAGATGTCACCTTTAAGGAATGAACATCCTTTGCTCTTTTTAATATATTTGTTTGTAGCTGCGATGGAGATGTTTGGTTTGTTATATAAAGACAAAGGGATGCAACGGGAGCAACAGAATAAACCCAGTAAGGTGTCTGATCCTTCTGCTCTACTGCTCTTCAGGGTCTGATCCTTCTACTGATCTACAGAACTTAACTGACAGGAGCCAGAGAGTTGGTGCTGATGAACCCCAACAGGAGAAGATGAATGAGTGAATGAATGATGGCTGCCATGAACTGGGTTTCTTAGGATGACATGTAGAAACTGTGAGTTCTGATGAACGGGACATGGATAATCCATGTAAATATTTTTATCAAAGTGTAAACAGAGGAGGAAGGTCTGAATGTAAATGAGGAATATTTATTATAAACGCAGGGAGTTTGTTATATAAATTCATTGGGGCGTTTATGTCTCCGCTGATTTTTAAGTGTTTATTTCCTTAAGTTCTTTTTATTCTCCATAAAGGTTTCAGTTACTATTATTAACTATTATTATTACTATTATTATTATTAATAATACTATTATTATTATTATCATTATTATTGGGTTAAGATTTACTTGAAACAAACGTAATTAATTTAAAATTGATTTGTGTCATTTCAACTCAGCAAAGATAAAATAAATAGTTTGCATGCTGAAGTAGAAAGCAAGGTTGAATGGGTTTGATACTAAACTTTAATGTATGCTGTCTAAAAGCCTGAAATGAGCTTACTGCAATGTATTTTTTTTTTTATATATATATATATATGCTGCGATATGGAGGAGAACTGGTTGAACAGTTTGTTGCATTGGACTTTTTCTTAACTAGAATAAATCAGTGCTGTATCGTGTCTGTGATCCATTCCAATAAAATACAACAAATGTTGTTACAAGCTCTTTTATTATTATAATTATAATTATTATACTAATAATTGTTATTATTATTATTTATACACTGCAGTATAATTTTCCATTGGAAGCATACGTAAAAGATGAAATACGTGAAACTGTTTCTTTTTTCAAATTATAGTGATTATCTCTGTAACATTTAGTGATTTAGTTGTGATTCGTTTTTGGATAAAAGTATCTCCAAATGTTTGTAATTTTTTATTACCAAGCAATAATTAACTGCCTGAAAAATTACAAATACATTTTTAAGCAAACTTGTTTTTCTATAAGGACATTTTTTATTTTAATTCTGGGTTTAAAGGGTTTTTATAATTATGTTTATTGAACCCATAATAAATAAACCACAGTGAAATAAACTTTTTAAATCTAATGGAAAGTTCCACAATTTTTTTAAATTGATTAATTCAATTTGTTTAATCAGAAAACATCTCTGAAATCAGGATCTTCATTCATCTTTAACTTTCAACTCATAACATGCAAATTTTGCACATGGTAATTATATATATATATAATTACAATTAATAATAATAATGATAATACATTTAATTTATAATGCACTTTACATTTGGATCAAATCTCAAACACTGTCATTATAATTTCACTGATTACAATGTTAATATAATTACATTTTTACAGTGCAGTTTTACTGTATTTACAGTGTTGATGATTTCAGCTTTTTATATGAATGTTTTATTTTAATTACAGTATTACTAATTACAATTTAAATTTTTTCAATGTCAGTTACTGTAATTACAGCAGTACAGTGTAAGAAATAATCTGTTAATACATAATAATAATGTATCAACAGAACAGCTTCATGTTAATCTTCATGCAGGTCCCACACGATGAAATCAGGTTTATCTCACAAACATGAACATTTCATACAAAATACTTTTTACATTTGGGTTGGTCTAACAGTTACTTTGACTTTTTGGAGCGTAATTATGAATTTCCCAGACATGCATGCGTGTGGGTGTTTCAATATAACAGTCCTGGATTAGGACTGTCCTCCACAGCTGGAGGGGTGATCAGCACCCGTCAATCTCAACACCCCCCAACAGGCACACACACAAAACAAAGGAAATGACATTTCCCACTCACTTGCCGGTGTGTGTGTGTGTGTGTGTGTGAGTGTGTGTGTGTGTGTGAGTGTGAGTGTGAGTGTGTGTGTGTGTGAGTGTGTGTGAGTGTGTGTGTGTGTGTGAGTGTGAGTGTGTGTGTGTGTGTGCGTGTGTGTGTGTGTGTGTGTGTGTGTGTGTGCAGAGTGTGTCTACAGTGTGTGTGACAGGAGGGGGAGGAGCAGAGGGAGGTTCTGAGTAGAAACAGAGCGTCCAGTGTTTCAGATTACACTTGAGAAGAAGAGGAGGAGGAGGAGGAGAGCTGGGCTTCTTTTCTTTAGAGGGAGTTTATGGAGGCTGCAGCTGTGGAACATGAAGATCTCCTGTCTGATCTTCGCTTTCCTGACGCGAGCTCTGCTGAGAGGTAGGAAAAGTCTCCTTTGCTTCATTATAGAGTGGATGTGGAGGGGACAAAGATTTTGCTCAGAGGTTCTGCAGAAAAAAATCTGAAAGAATTCTGGAGCCATGGCTCAGGAGATGGAGAAACTTCTTCACGAGAGAGCTCTGTATGCTCTGTCCTGTTCACCCAGCATTAAATAGATTTGGATAGGCGGGCGTGCTGACAGTAAAATAACAGCTCCATCATGTGTTTGGAGACATGAGAAGAATCCTAAAGGGACAATTTGTGGCTTTCCTGACATTTTGAAGGGAAAACCGTTGCAGCTCCACCTTTACTTCTCCTGAGTTTACCAAAATAGATGATTAGAAGTGACAGGAGGAGTTCAACATAAACATGCAACACCAAAAACAACACCTCTACAACACTCTCCTTGGTTTGTTCTGTCAATCAAACTAAATGATAGAGTACACTGTAAAATGAAGAAAATGCTCATCGTGGAAAGTTTGGCTTCAAGATGGAAACAGATTTATTGTCCTTAACAAAGTTTGTTCCTCTAAATGTCATGCCATATGAAAACAACCCTCTGCTGATGTGGACCATAGAGAAAAGGAAACAAACCCAAACCAATAAATGCACTGCAAAAACTCAGCATTTCACCGAGTATATTTGTCTACTTTCTAATCCAAACATCTCATTGGACCTGATGTCAGAAAGGATCACTGAACTCAGAGACAGAAACAGGAATGTGTGTTGAGTGTTTAGATGATGCATCTTGAACACTTCAAGATAATCCTGAGAATATCTCAAATGCTCAGTGAGTATTTCCTACCACGGAGACAGATTTCATCTTCAACTGCTTCATTGTCACTTTTTAAACATATTAAAAGAATGGTCTTAACTCTAGAACAGTGTCACTATTATGCGACTTAGGATCATCGAAATGCCTCTGAAATGAAGAGGTTGAACGTACGGTAGCAAACTTAAGCTATATTATGATTTCTGATCATTACTGACTCGTTTCGAGTCCCAACGCGTCCTAAGATCAGTGAAATGTAGTTGAAAATGGGATTTCTAAGCTAATTTCAGATCTGCTTTACCTAAATATGAAAAAGGCTTTCTGGGCAAAACTCCAAAAGGAAATACAAGTCAATTTTCCAAATAAAACAAAATAAAGTTGAAAACAACTTATATTCAGTATTGTTCTACTTATTTTTGAAAAAAGATTTTTTTTGTAGTGTAAACATGAACCCTAAGTGCTGCTGGGAGAGAAAGTCAAGTTTATGTCAGTCAGGAAATATAAACACTTATTAATGTATGCCAACTTTAAACTCATTTCTATCCTCCACAAAACTTATTTGTTCACTCAAAAAACAAACAAAAAAGAAGCTTAATCTGGATATGTCAACAAGTTCAATCAGACTGAGTTGTGTTTATTATAATAACGTTGTTAAGATGAAAATGAAACGACATGTGATCAATCAAAGTGACTGGCTTGAGTGGGTTCATCAACGTAAGCGACACTTTAAACAAACTCTCCATCAGGGTCCAGTTTCCATCTGGATTCCAGTAGGAGAAATCCTGAAGATGTTGGATTCCAGATGGGACATCCTGTCACAGGACTCTCCACAGAACCAGAGCGATTCCTGACAGCTACAGGCGTCATCAGAACCTCTGCACTAGGTTCTCTGAGGTCTTATTTGTATTTATTTATTTATTCCGTGGTGACATCACCCACAACAGTTGGAAATATCTACTGTGGTGGAATCTGAAGTTTAAAAAAAACGTAATCCCAATTCTCTAAAAGTAATCCATACTCTTAGCGCAGTATAGTTAAATTACTAAACCATCAAAGATAAACTTTCTCATGACACATAACAGCGGTGCACTCAAAAAAGAGAATTTATTAAGCTCAACAGGATTCATTTATTTGCAAATTAGCGTTTTTAAATTTAACCCGCTTTAGAAAGTCAAAGTTTTAGCGGAATACATTTTCATCCTGTTTTATTTTTAATTAATTAAGTGTACTGATCCTCCTGTGACTGATGACATGGACAAGGGGCAATATTACTGTATGTTGTCTGTCATTCACTGAGCATAATTCAAATGAATTATGCTCAGTCTTCCTAATATTGTCTTCCTTGCAACATTCCGACCAATCTGAGTAAAAAAAGAATTGTGTTCTACTGACATGATGTTTCTACCGCCAAAGGAATCAAACAATGGAGAATCAGTAAAACCTCTGAATGTGTCCAGCCTCAAAAATGTAAAAAACTGAGGTTTGCTTTAACCAAATACCCAGAAGCGGAGAAGAGACTGGTTCTAAAAGCATGCTGACTCAGATCTTCCTCTTCTTCTTTGGGCTGTTCCCTTTCGGGGTCTTCACATCAGATCATCTTGTTTCAATCTTGTATCTTAATTTATCACATCAACCAACTGTCATGTCCTCTCTCAACACATCCAGAAACAGAAACCTCCTCTCTGATCGTCCTCTTTTTCTCCTGCCTGGCAGCTCCATGTCCAGCATCCTTCCACCGATATAACCACCGTCCCTTCCTCTCTCTTACTTTACTAACCTGGACTGTCCCTCTTATGTGCCCCTTCTTCATCTTGTCCGTCCTCGTCACTCCTGAAGAACTCAGGAGAACGTCTTCGGCTCTGCCACCTCAGCTGCTTTCTCTACCTTCATCTACTGAGTCTGATATGAGATGAATGATATATAACTGTCAATCATTCAAATAAATCTTTATTCTGCATACTGGTGTGAGATAACTGGAATAAATCTTTCTACTACAGATTTGTGTCTGGCCGTCAACGTCTCCATCTCCCCGTCTCCGTTCACGGTGGTTGAGGAGGGTCAGAACATCACACTCTCCTGCGTAGTGTCTCAGCGGCGCCGTAACGCTGCTCTACCTGTGGTGAAATGGACCTTCCTGCCGGCGGGCTCGGACCGGCCAGGGGACGAACTCCTCATCGCTCGCGTCAACATGAGGAAGGCCCGTTTCTATGGCAACTACACTAAGAGTTTCCCGTGGCCCAAACTGAAGCTGACGGTGGTGAAGCAGGGGAAGATCTTTGACCTTCTGATTCTGAACGTGTCTGAGGGGGACCAGGGGCTCTACATGTGCCGGGTCCAGGAGTTTAAAAAACAACAGAACCGCTGGAAGGCCTCGTCAAACTGTACCGCAGCTACGGAGCTCAGAGGTGAGCGCTAGATCTCATGATGTGTTCTGATCTAAACCATCTCTGATGATCGGCTCTGTTACCATCGGCGAGCTTCATGTTTACTGGGTTTTAAAAAGGTCACGTTGGCAAAAGGCAACTTCTATTCATCTCTGTGTCTGACATCAGTCTGAGCTGGTCTGCTCCATCACAGCTTCTGTACATCAGCTGCCGACCAGCAGGGAACGTTATCAAACGATCATCAAAACAATCATGTTGGCGCCTTGGTTATTAATCCAACAGACTCATAATCAGGCTTCTACCGAGATTTTGTCATTTTTTACACTGCACAAGGCTATTTTTTGATCAAATAAAAAAATAGGATTATGCCATAGACACAGGTTTTAGTGTC
Source organism: Lophius piscatorius (assembly GCA_009660295.1). Classification (NCBI taxonomy): domain Eukaryota; kingdom Metazoa; phylum Chordata; class Actinopteri; order Lophiiformes; family Lophiidae; genus Lophius; species Lophius piscatorius. The sequence goes on from VRLP01000747.1 coordinate 74,359, forward strand.
TGCATATCAGTATCAGAATCAGAGTCAGTTTTTTGCCAAGTAAGTCAAAACTTACAAGGAATTTGACCTGGTATCTTGGTGCAAAGCTTACAGTCGTAAAAATCCAAGCACAATACAAAGATTTTAAATAAAATAAACATGTACTGATTATATAATAAATTTGAAAGCCAAAATCCCTCTCTGGGGATCAAAATCAAATTTTTGGCACATCTTGGGTCCATTGTTTATCCAACTGCTCTAAATGGAGAGTCCTCCGGATCCTGTCCCACAAAAACTGTGTAGAATAACTTGAACGTTGTTGTATTTCTATCAAACTTGATGCAGTAATCAGTACTTAAGAATTTCTGAGCTATCATTGATTGTTTCGTTTGAGGGTGTTACTGTAATATAACGATGTTAGAACCTTTTATCTAAAAGAAAAGGGCTAAATAGATAATCAGGAATGGGTCGTCATCTCTGAACCGACCACGATGCTTGACCTTCAGTCTTGGTCCGACGGCCGTCTTTCATAACATAATATTCCTGTCCGTCATTTGAAAAGTATTCAGTAGCTGGAAATGTCTCTGCTGAGTGGAATCATATGGAAACAGCCCAGTTTCTCACAGGATGACATCACTGCTTCGATGATGGAAGGCAGAAACCACAACACAAGCAGTGACTAATGCCGCATGATCATATTCAGACCACAAAACGTACGCAGATGCCAGGATCGTCTGCAAAGAAAACTCCTGTTCAGCATCTCCTCGCTGTGAGAGCATGGAGCTGCTCCAGAGCTGAGCTGGTTGAACGTGGATGAAGAGCATGGAACAAAAATAGGGCTGCATCCTATCTTTGATAGCGGTTCCACCAAATGCTTTCAGATGATGGTTTCGTGCAAATGGAGCAGTGTTTACAGACTAGAGAGAGCAGTGAAGATAGCAGGACAACATTAGTCCTGAGGGAGGAGATCTGGGGCTCCAGCAGCAGCATTCCTCTGACCACAGCTGGAAGATGTTCTTCATCAGAGTTCACAGAAGGAAAACACTCTGCTGCTCCTGATTTGGAGAGGAGGACTGTTTAGGAGTCATCTGGAGAGAAGATGCTTTGGGTAGAAGATAATCAACAAACCCCTGTGTGACTGAAGGGTTTCTGTCTAAATCTGCATAAATTTTCTGCGACCCACATGAGGGCCACGACCTTTAGGGAAAGACTGGGGTAGATGATCTTGGAGAAAAGGGAGGAAGTTGAAGTCTGAGGTTTTACACAGGAGATGTTAACATAATAAAAGAGACACACACACACACACACACTGCTGCAATCACCTAATTTCATAAAATGAAGCAAAAACAAACAAAATCTTATTCCTCTGAACCTGAACTTGTTGAGATTTATGAGGTTCCTGGATAAGTGCTTTCTGTCGTTTATAAGAAGAAGAGACGTGCGTTTCTTTCTACACAACAAACTTCTCTTAGTTTGATAAAATGATAACTGTGCTATATTGAAAATGTGTTTTTATTTACTCGGAGAAAAGTGAAATTTCTACAGTTTCAAGAAGGAAATGGGAGTAAGGAGAGAAACTTGAGGAAGTGCAAAGGGAGAATGAGATTTGTCCATACTGGTCTCAGTAACACTCTCTGACTGGCAGACATGTAGCAGGTCATGTGATCATCACTGTCATCTACCGCAGACAATAAAATTGTCACCCACCGCCCACAGCACAGAGAAGTTCTGGGAAAAAGACGGGAACGCAGACAGACACGAGTGAACAGGAAGTGCAAAGTGAAACAACACGGAGAATTTAAACTTTCAAAATAAAAAAGGAAACATCACCAATAAACTCTACAAAATAAACCACAGAGATCAGAACCCACTACTAGGAGAAGACCACGGCGGACCACTCCTAGTAGTGGGAGATCTCGTCAGCAACATGGACATATGTCCATGAGATTTTTCCACTCTACATAAAAATCATGAGGCCTCTTTTGATGGACAGCTCCATCAGGCAGCAGAATTCATTCCCAGAATCCACCCCTACAGTTGACAGCTATGGTAAACATCACATCTGGGCTGTTAAAGCCCCTCTGGGACCATCGCCACTGGTCCTCACCTCTCAGCAGATAGCTGAGACTTCATGATTAACTGATGTTTGTGTTTGTGACGTCAGACTGATGGTCAGATACCATCAGGTGACCAGTTGGTTCTTCTGCCAGACAACTACGATAATAAGACATGTTAGTGACATATGGATTTAATTATTCTAAGAAGAAAGACCTCTGTGTTCCGTTAGCAGGTTCCCACACTGAAGGGAATGCATTGACTTAATCTTATCAGGTCAAGTGGATGCACAAAATTAATGTATCTGCTATTGTAGTAACAGTTTTCCATTGTTCCACACACGCAAACACACACGCGCACGCAAACACACACATGAACACACATGAACAGGAACTTTTCCTGCAGATTTTCATTCATCTCTGGGCTTTTATCATCCAAGAATCAGAGCAGTGATGTTTCAAACCCAGGAGTCATTCCTCTCTTTAGTCTTCAATCTTTAGTCTGTTGATGTTTTGGTTCGTTAGAACACAAAAAAAAACTATCATCAGAAAATGAATGCTGGTCTGTGACAAAGACAAATCAAGAGGAATTTAAACTGGTCTGAATGCATCCGTTCAAAAGATGCAACAGAGGAGGTTTAGTAAAAGTTAATAAATGTTTTATCCTGTATGTCCATCAAATAATCCCATTTCTAATCATTTCTATAGTTTTACACGTAATCCAAAGCAAAAATACTATCTTATAAAAGTTTTCAAGGTTCTTGTTTTTATTAATTATATCTCCAAAATGTTTGGGTCATTAGAGAATCATCATCACTAAACCGCAGTCATAGATCCTTTGTGTTAACGCGATTATTAAAAAACTCTGGATTGAGTTTGAGAAATGTCAGTTGTATATTTCTTACAATAGGGGGACCTATAGCTTCAAAAGTTATTTCCCCCCTAATAATATTTAGATATACCCTAGATGTCGGAGAAAACAGCATAAGACCAGTTACTAGCAATCCATTTCAAACAAGGAGCAGGAAATTATGTTTCACCTGAGCCAGCAGTCAGACTCTGTGTCGGATCTGATCCGGTTTACTGTTAACAGCTGATCCCGTTTGCTGGTTATAACCATTGTGGTTTACTGTTTCTACCTGCTGCTGTTTACTATTTATATATAATGCTGTGTGCTGGTTATATCTGCTCCTGTTGACTCTTTACATCAGCTCCTGTTTGCTGTTTATATATGATGCTGTTTACCGTTTATATCTGATCCTGTATACTGTTTTTATATGCTGCTGTTTACTGTTATTTTAAAATTGTTTGAAAATGTTTTTTTAAAACAACAGTGGTACGGTGCGGTGGTTAGTCCTGCTGCCTCACAGCAAGAAGCTACTGGGTTCAAATCCGCCTCTGCTGGCTTTCTGTGCGAAGTTTGCTTGTTCTCCCTGTGTCTGTGTGGGTTCTCTCTGGGAACTCTGGCTTCCTCCCACAGTCCAAAAACATGTAATATAAGTGAATTGGTGACACTAAATTGCCCGTTGGAGTGAGTGTAAGTGATTGTATGTCTCTACACGTAAGCCCAGTGATGAACTGGTGACTTGTCCTAGGTTTATCCTACCTCTCAACTGATGTCAGTTGGGATAGGCTCCAGCCCCCTGCAACCCTGAATGGGATGAGCAGTTGATAATGAATGAATGAATGAACTTTATGTTGGTGTCCAATACCTAACTGGACTTTACTAAACTTAAATACTTTCAGTGAGGTTTCAGGTCCAAACGTTGACTTCACAGACTCCTAGGTATATAGATAAATATACCTGTATATATATATTTATAAAGTATACATAAATATATATATAGAGAGAGAGAGAGAGAGCGAAAGAGAGAGACAGAGACAGAGAGAGAGAGAGAGAGAGAGAGAGAGAGAGCGAGAGAGAGAGCGAGAGAGAGAGAGAGAGAGAGAGAGAGAGAGAGATTAGTATATAGGTCAGTATTTACGACACTAGAATGTAGGTCACATATGTTGTGTGTGTATGTGTGTGTGTAGGTTAGTGGGTTAGTGGTTTCACAGATGGGATAAATACAAAGGTATGTTCCCCACAGAGACCAGTCGGAGGACTGTTGACTCCATGAAGGCCCTTAAATGAACAGTATGTATGTTTGCATTTAAACAAGGTCGACTAAAAAAGGTTGTTTTTTAGTGGTTTGAAAATAAAGTGGTCTTGGAGGAAGCCTCAGGAAACTTCCTGTTGAGCTTAAACTGCCGCTTATTTGCATTTCATATTTGGAAGCTGTCATTGCTTAAAACCCTCATTTTTGAACCCTTCTGAAGTCACAGCAGCGTTAAAAAGTTTGCAAAATCCTGAGTCACCCATATCTCTAAAATATATTTAAGCTGTGCCCTCTCAATGCACACATAAGTTTTCATTTAGAAGGTTATGGGTTCCAACTCCCCTAAAGATGCATTTTGCATCAACCGTCCATCTTCTATTTAGCTGATGGACTTTAAGCTCTAAAGCTGGGCTTAAGTTGGGCTTACACTGTATGGTTTTAGATTCCTGTACGAATAAATCTCTGCGGAAGCTCACATTTGCTGTTCTCCCACTGTAAAGCGAGTAGGACCCTGCAGACCATTGTCACTATTGACAATTGTTAAAACAAACAAAGGCCGGTGAATGCAGTTGGCCTGACGGTCGTGAGGCTCATGATCGGGCTCAAATCGTACGGTGTACGTCCGACTTAAGTTGATAGCTCACATACAGAGTTTTCAGCTTCTGGAGACTTCTTTTTGAAAAACGGTTTTATGTTAGTCTTTGTGCCCTTGGGACACGTTTTGCGCTGCGTGTAGCAGACAGCGTTAGCTGGTGGTCTGTTGTAACGTGGGGAAAGGCTGAGTGTAGTAAACTATTAACAGATGGAACACACTGTAATTACCGGCCTTCTGGTGACTTTAGCTGCAATGAATTAAATAATGAGTAGTTTAGGATGCAGTGATTCAAAGAAACTTTTCAATAATTATTCTTCTCAGAATCACTGCTTAACATTAAACATCCCACTGCTTGGGTAAATTTTACAGTTTTATTCATACTCAGGTTGATTTTCGACACTCGCCGTAAATCCAGTCCTGGTCCTGAGTGGAAGTTGAGGATTGGGAGTCATTTAGAGTTTATTTAGAGTTCAACCTCAACAGGCTGATGGAAAACTCAAAGATAAACGATAAATATCAACATTATTAGCTCTTGACCTGTAAATATGATCCGCCCTAATCTAAGGCATGCGCCCAGCCTTTTTCAGCAAACAGACCATCCAGTCTGCCTGATGGAGAGCCTGGTGGCCAGCCGTTCTGTCGTTAGCCGGCGGTGGTTTGGGGTCTGTCAATATATCATAGTGGGTGCCACGTCACTAGCTTCCTTCCACCAGCTCAGCAAGAATTGAGAGATTTGTTAAGACTGCTGTGGTCAGATGGGCTGGAGACGTGAGAGCGTGTGTGGGGCTAGACTTGAGGTGGATTATGAGAAACAGATTTCCTCCATTTCTGTGGACACATGCAGAACGGAGCTGGGATTAAAATCACAGACTGAGGCCTCTGGTTCCCTGCTGATGCTGCTCAGATTCTGCTCTAATATTATGGGCTGTGACAGTTAATCAACTGATGATGGTCAGACCATTAATCAGACACACTTGAACTACTTTCTTTAAATTATCATGATGAAGAGATTATGACAATGAACTCTTTGATTCTTCCCATTGGTTATTTTAAGTTATTCCTGAATGACATCCCCAAGATATACCTAAAATATCTCCACAACCATCACCTTGGTGTCTGTGGATGGGTCAGACCTAAAAGTATTCATTGTCAGTGTCAATAACATTGTACCTGTTACTATGGGTGAGTAATCTGTGATTAAACGCAAAAAAAAAAAAAAAAAATCTCCATCCGTTCAAACTAAAAACAACTAAAGAATAAAACTAACAAATGATAGTTATGAATATTGAATTACGTTTATTCACAGAAACACCCCTTAATTCTACAAAATGCAGATTTAAAGGAGTTAAATTAGCCATTGCTATCATAGTAAACAGGACTGGTGAGATCATCACAGGTAGCCTTGTTTATCTATGAATGCTATGCTCTGCGTTAATACACCATTTATCCTTTTTAATCTAGTTAAGGACAAAGGTCAGACAGTGATCCAGAGGTAGGATCAGTCAGGAAGCAGAGCATCATGGTCTTCCTACAGTGTTATTTCAGCTGTTGGGCAGGGTGTAAATAGACAGATGTCTCCTGACCTTGCATGCTTCCCTTCTTCTTGTTCCCTGTAGTTCATGTTTTGTTGACCACCAAGGCCAGAGGAAGCCTGTGGAGGCTGTTTGAAGGTAAGACCTCTTATTTTTAGCGTGTTTGAGTGGGTGTTTGTTTGTGGTTGGCTGGACTGGATCGCCCTCGGCAGCAAAAATAGCCCAACCCTGAGGATATTGTACAGTTCCTTAAATAACTCAGCCAAACATGGAGCTGGAGTTAATTCTGTCAGATTCATGTGTGGAAGTTCTACTGACGTTTGTGCTGCTGTGTTCCAGATGTGTATCTGTGCGCAGTATTGATCTGTTCAGTGGGTCTGCTGTGCATGTGCATGTTCACCGTGACCGTCACCTGCCAGTTCATTCAGAGGAAGCAGAGGTTAAAAGGTCAGCCTTCACCGACCTCCACTATCTTCATGTGTCTGGTTCTTCCTTCTCTATTGAATCCATCATTGTGTTTTATTTCTGTTCTCCTTCTCAGCGGCTCCTCCAAACAAATTCATTTGTATTTGGTCTGATATAAGATTACAATTTATATACGATTACATCTTATTCTAAACATCAGTTCATCCGTACCCATACTACAATCCTTCATTTGTCAGAATGATGTCATCAGTATCCTGTGAAGTGAAGAGGCTCCTTTAGATAGAAAGATTTACAAGCTAATATTTAATTATTATTAACAGGTCATCATCTGTCCTCTGACTCTGAGGGGTCACACTACACTGCCTTTCCTACTAAACTTTCCTTTTCCTGTGCTAAATAATCAGCATGATCATTCATTAGTTAAAAAACTTAGAGGTTCTCCAGCAGCAACGTCTTCATCTTCTTTTTCCTCTGCGGTTTATAGAGGTGAAGCGTTTGTTCATCATCTTTCTACCAATTACAAACATGAAAAGTCATCTCTAGAGCTAGTTCACTATTTCTAACTATTTTTTTCTGTGCAGATAATTACCACCTGGTCAAAAGTCCTCAGAGCAGGTAAGTAACAGAAATGGTCCAATCTTCCCTGTAACTGCTCTGAATCTCCATCTCCATCTATCCTGTCTATCTCCATCTATCCTGTCTATTTCTATCTCCATCTATCCTGTCTATCTCCATCTATCCTGTCTATCTGCATCTAGTCTGTCTATTTCTATCTCCATCTATCCTGTGTATCTCCATCTATCCTGTCTATTTCTATCTCCATCTTTCCTGTCTATCTCGATCTATCTTGTATATCTACATCCATCCTAACTACTTATATCTCCATGGATCCTGTCTATCTCCATCTCCATCGATCCTGTCTTATCTCCATCTCCATCCAGTTCAGGAGAAACCGTCACCGGTTTGGTCAATGTGTCTCCTGCTCTGCCTAAGAAGGAGAGAAGATACAGGAAGAGAAGGAACAGAGACTTCCAGAGGGAGATTCCACCAGAGATACCAGCCAAAGGTCAGCAGTAGTGTGAGGGTGGAGTTCCTGTACTTTAGTCTCAAACATACTCAAAATGAAGGACCTCGCTTATTTGGTGTTTTTGATTTGTTTGGATGTAAACCCTCCAATCAGAAGTCAGCCACACCCTGCCAATCAAAACACCAGGAACCCCTTAACTCCCTCTGTTAAGGTTCAATGCTGATTCAGGGAAGTGAGAGCTAAGAATAATAGGAAATGTTTGCAGTTTAAATATACCACCAAATTTGGTGGATGATTGCGGAGGGTGTGGAATGTCATGTGAGTATAGCGGCGCAGCTGGAGTTGACTGCCTGAACTAGCTTCCGGCGTCGCTCCATTTATAATAGTAGCGTAATTTTACTGCTGCAAAATGAGTTTGACCAAGCCTATAAATTAAGGTTGGAACTATTCCACGTAACTAAATTGAATCAACCCTCTTAAATTATACCAACACTATTTTTTGTTGTGGAACTGAGGTTTAGCCTCAGTTTGTTTGGATTTGCCCCTAACCCTTACGCTGGTCTTATGAGTGTGTGAATGCCTATTTCTCTCAAGAAGAGCACAAAATACATAGATAGATATAAATATTTTGAGATGGAAAGTTTTCGGACCGATTTTTATTTTTTAGAGGTTGTGGAACAACCTCTGAAAAGAAAACTTATAAAAACTTGAACATCAACCTGATTATATACAGTATACAGTTAAGTTTACATCAGACAACTTTAGCATTTGTTTGCACTATTTAACCCTTTATGTCAACAAATGTATTCAATCAGTCTAAAAGCATACACTTCCCATTGTGAGCTTTACTTTTTTGGCAGTTTTCAAGCAACCACCGACTCCAGGGTTATTTTAGAAATCAATATTTCTATATCGTTGTACATCTTTGTTCATGCACTTCGTTTTAGAATCAAAACTCTATGATGTGACTGAGTTGAGCTAAGGTGAAATTTGTCGTATGATGGAGAGGTCGCTTCTTGTTCTGCACAAAAACAAAGATAACAGGTCTCCGCAGAAGCAAAGGCTATTTCAATGACAGGCCCAGGATGCTATTTGTAGAAATAAATAAATAATAATCGATTGAACCCTTACTGGAGTTTCATTTGTTTCCTGCCTGCAGTTCCCATTGGAGACAAAACAAGAAAACCAAAGCTTTTAAAACAACAACCGAGGAAAGTCGTACTGGTGAGTTCCACCTCTTCCCTTTTATTTATTAACTACATCATCATCAAGAACATCTACTGAATCATTTTCACCTTTGTTCGGTTTATGTGTGCTTCCTGTTTTGGAGAAAAAATGCCTACATGCCTAAAACTATCATCAAAGGAGGTATTCATCGTAGCAGCCCAGCAAAAAGATGTGAAGAGAATGTCTGTGAGCAAAAGCAGCAAAAAATTACATAAAAAGTGCCACAAAAGCCGTTTAATGTCTTAAAGGTGCAGCGTCTCAAATCGAGGGCCGTTTCTTTGAATAAATGGAATAGATTTTATTGAATAAATATATAATTAGAACTGTATTTTTTTGAGTCTAATCAGCTCAAAATAGAATATACATTAAATCATATATAATAGAATATATATCTAAAATATATCTTTAACACTGGCTTGGGGGGCGCTGTAGTTCAGTGGATGGGGCAGTCGTCTCCCAATCAGAAGATTAGGGGATTGACGGTTCAATCCCAGCAGCCCACATGTTGTAATGTCCTTGAGGAAGACCCTGAACACTAACTTGCTGTGTGGGTGCCTTACAGGCTCCGCCCACTGCTCCTCAGCTATGGATCAAACGCAGAGAACTAATCTCACTATGTTGTAGCGTGTGTAACTGAATGTGGAAAATAAAGGTTACATAAGAAAAAAGCCCTTCATGTTTCATGTTGTGCTGCCATGTTCGTACAGAAGCCTGGAAGGAGGTTGAAGCCCACAGGCATAACAGTGCCCACCCTCCTCGCCAAGATCTCCCCACTCCCTTTCTATGGTTGTAGATGATGACATACTCTATTTTTGACACTCAAATGCCACCGTAGATTCTTGGATAGGGAGAGTTGAGCTGAGCTGTGAAATGCTGGAATCCCACTAGATTTTACGGACTGCGCCTTTAATTGTGACTGTAATGTAGAGTCAAAGTTAGTTCTGCAATATTTTAAAGCACAGAATGCAGAGCGCTGCAACCCGTGACTAAATTTTGCCATTGTCGTCCCGTCAATCCTGTCGGATGATGTTTGCTTTTTCATATCCTTTCTATGCTTCTCATCTCCGTTTGCAGCCGAAGATCGTGGAGGAGAATCTGACCTATGCAGAGCTGGACTTGGGGAAGCCGATCCCTGAAGCTAAGGCGTCATGCAGTGGGACTGTTTACGCTCAGATCCTGTTTGGAGAGCAGGAGCTCTGAGATGAAGAAGAACCACTCGCTGAATCTTCTGTAAAAAGTCTGTATTTATAGTCTGTTGTATTTTGTATTGTATATTATTTTTTTTGTGAATTTCATTACGTCCAAAGTCTGACAGTTATTTAGGATTTTATACTCTTTGGTATAGAAAAGTGTTATATGCTGCAGGATATCCTGCACCCATTGTTGAGTCATCTTGTGAAGATAACTTCGGAATCCAGTGGAAGCCCGTTCAAATCAAACAGTCCGGTATCAGCGGGTTCAGGTCCGGTCAATTACAGATTGTCAGGTTTATTCTGCTGCATGTGGATGAGACAGCTGAAGAACATCTGATGTCTGCGCATTCAGTATGGAACTAGAAACCGGAGCTGACTAGCTTAGTTGGCTCAGTGAGGCCGCCAATTGACCCAGTGTGCTGAACCGACCCACCAGCACCGCCTGATGGGAGATGTTGAAGGATGGCAAGCAGAGATTGAAAGAAAACGATTGAACCCACCCAGTCTGCATATTGATTCACGTCAAACACCACTGCCGTCTTCTTCCATAACAGATGGATGTGGAGTCAGACTTTTAGGGCTCCAGCATAAAGTGGATAACGTAAACCTCGTAGACAGAGAGCAGCGTTATTGAAATGACGTAAAGCAACCACACCAATAAGTGTGTTTTCAGCTGTGATCTTTTACATGACAACGGTTTTAACATAAAGTGGTGACTGAAGTAATAAACCATATATATCTTAAATACATTTCCCCTTCAAGTTAATCTAATTACCCGAAAGATATTCCTAAAACCATCCCATGAATGTCAACCAGTTGTTGTTTACAGCGGGACAGATTTAAAACCTGGTTCAAGTTTTTAACTGATTCAATGTAATTGTTTTCATGAATAACAGATTTAAACTTATTCTATGTCATTTGAATAAAAACAGTTTCAAAATATGATTATTTCAACAATTCAAATAGATGCAAGCACCTAAACTTAAACTAAGCAATCGTTCATTTTTTTTGGAAGGATGTCTGTGTTATTTCACATTAAAGTACGTCACAGGTTTCTTCAGGTTTTCCGGAGATGTTGTTGTAAGAGGTGAGATAAGAGCCAGAAGCTTCATGACCTGCATCCCTCCTCCACCGTCTCCATGATTCCTCACTTACCATGGATCTGACAGTAAAAGTGCTTATGCCTCATTTTCCATCCTGTGATCCTCTGGATTCAGACGCGGAAAAGCAGAGCGGAGATTCTTGAACGGAGAACTTGAAACCCAGACACAGCGGCACCAGATCTCTCCCTCCCTCCCCCAAAGTTATGTTATACATTAAGATGAAGCTGCAGTAGAGGAGAAACACCAACACAGAAATGTGAAAACACCTCAGTTTGTCTATAAAACTTCAGACACAGAGGGATCATCAGCAAAGTGATTAACATCTCAGTCCCCATGAGAGTTCATTGATTATTAGTTGTTGTTTCTGATCCATCAGTGAGATGGGTTTGATTGTTAAGTTAGTTAGGTAGATCAGTCAGGTGGTTTCTAACCCGCGCGCCTTAAGGTCACTAGATGAATCTGAAGGCTCAGTGACAATAAATAACAGCAGATGTTGAAATTTAAAATAGTGGAATGACCCTTTTGTAGACCTACTAACTAACTACCCATAAACCGACTGACTCATCCAAGACAGACCCTGATCAATTTTTCTTGAATCCGAACATGTTTGGGAACCCCGAAGGTTAATAATGAATTAAACTGGTTATAGTTTCTTTATTAACACTTCCAGCTGTTAGCCAGCAGTTGTTCCTGTCTTGAATTAAGTTCAATATTTCCTCGTAAAACTTATTTCTGATGGGAAATTAGCGGCACAAAAATGAATTAACGATCAAATACAAGGATCCAAAAACCCTTCTCAGGTCCAGTACTGGGCTACTGAGCTGGTCCTGCTTCCTGCTTTTGTCATCTGTCATGAAACAATGAAGATATCTTTGAACCCCTGTTATGTCGTCATGTGATGACGTTCTGATTTTATCTCGCTGACAGCTGACATCAACATGATATTTACTGGGTCGATTTAACTTCTTCAAAATGTTGCCAATGTCAGGTTTTATAATCTCCACACGTTTATAACCTTTAAAAATCTGTACAGGTTTGTACCGGCAGATTTTGAGATTCTAGCTGATGGAGGATTCCACATTTCAACACAAATCATCCGTTGGTCTCCTCTGATGTATATACTTCATTTTGGCAGTTTGTGTTTTATATTGTATTATTGTATAGCCTCCATGTTTATAATGACTGGATGTGACCATTCAGCTTTGGGCAAAAAAAAAGTCTTAAAAACTGTGAAATGAGAAGTTTGTTCCAGATGACACGTCCTTAATGGAGGTCCACTAACCAGAACCATGTGTGTGAATAGGTCCCGTCACCCACCCCTCTGTCTGTCTGCCCACCACTGACCTCTGCCTCATTAACATTCTAGCTTTTCCTTTCTCATTCTGGGTCATCTGTAAACTGTGTATCAGCCGACGGAATAAATATGAAACTGGATGATCAATCAATTAAAGACGATGTCATCATTCAACCACTTGAAATATTTTGACTGTTTCTGACTGAATTAAAGCAGCAGCGATCCATCGTCATCATCGTCATCTCATCGGTCATCAGCTACATCTTTGCTGTCATCAAAACTATGGATAGAGACATGAGGAGGTGTAGCTGTCTGCTTCTCTTGATTCTTGGAGGGGCTGTCATGAGAGGGGACAAAAAAGATGATGGTCAGTGTGTGTGGGACAAAATATAAAACCAAGATGTCCTCTGAAAGGTCTCCACTCTCTTGGAAAACACACAGAGCTGAATGTTTGGAAGGATGCGGTTCAACAGTAATAAAGAGTCATAATTAGGGTGAGGAAAGGTAATAAAAGCATGAAGAGGACGTGGGAGATTAAAACTGGAGAGAGGAAAGAATTCCTCTATTGGTGTAGGAAAATCTAGATTTAGAGGAGAACCAGCAAGGGATGCTAGTTCTGCTAAATAAACCAGGCGCTGTCAGACGCTCCTTTCAACAGAACCTCTGATGTCAAATAACCTCTGATGTCAAAAGAACCTCTGATTTCAGGCGCTCCCTTCAACAGAACCTCTGATTTCAGGCGCTCCCTTCAACAGAACCTCTGATTTCAGACGTTCCCTTCAACAGAACCCACTGATGTCATACGCTCCCTTCAACAGAACCCGCTGATGTCAAACGCTCCCTTCAACAGAACATCTGATGTCACTCGTCAGACGTGCCCAGCAGAAGCTATAATTAGATCTGGAATCATCCAGCGTTCATGCCATCATCTCAGTCCACAGAAATACAATGCACAGTAAACACCGTGTAGAACCAGCACATCCTGTGTGGTTCCAGTAATACATAGGTTTGCTGCTCGCCATGCAGAAAAAAACATCCCATAATGAGAGACTGCAGCGAGGGGAAATCACAGGAAGTAGGAATTAGCTTAAGGCTCGGGTCAGAGTGTCCCGTAAGAAAGTGGGATAAAGTATCCAGTTTTGGATCAGTACATGTTGGATGCCTTGTCAGTAAATTATAAATCATATAGTTAAAGACATCTACTGTTCCCTATCGGACCGGGCCAGCAGACTTCTAACAGTTTCATCTCCATAAAAACCCAAAATGAAGCAAAGTCTCTGGCTGTTTCAGAGATTCTGAGTTTCAAAAAACTCTCTGAGTTGATCCTGTCCTAAATATTCCGTTAAATCATTTATTTTCCAAGGTTCTCGAAGAAGACTGGTGAACCGGGAGTTCTGTTGCTGCATGCACAGTAAATAGCAAAAGGAAGAAGGGAGGACGACCCTGTGAGCCCGCTTAACGGTTCAGATCTGGACTTTCATTACAAGCATGGCGTCCCCTCTTCTCCTGAAACCATTCTTCTCAGTAGTGTGACGAGTGATGAGATGTTGGTCTGCAGCAGAGACGTTAGGAAATGTAGGCCGGGAAGAACTAATGAGGACCAGCTGGTACCAGGCTCACCGGTTGGCCTCCGCCCAACTTTTAAGTTCCTGACATCATGCGATGATGCCGTTCAGTCAGCGAGGAAGGAAGTTTGTAAGAAGCTGTTGAAGTCAACGAGGAAGGAAGTGAACGTTTGGAAGAAGCTGGTGAAGTCAGTGTGGTGATGAACCAGGAGGAGAGCGTAGGCGTAGATGATATTATTTATTTAATCTTTAGCTGCTTGCTGCTCGATGGGCTGCACCGAAATTAAAATAAAATTCTGTTCACTAAGATTCGACCGCCTTTTATTCAAAGACAGTTAAGATACTGGATAGATTCATATTTTGGTTCAGAAGCTCCTTCCTTCAAGTCTGTTGCTCCACAGACGTATCGGTTATCTTGTAGATCATGAAATGATGAAATCCAGTCTGAGGACCACAGCAGCAGCAGCTTGATGACGGACCATCAGCTGACAGCAAGAATGTTAAAATAAGAATTTGACTGAAGCATTTCCTCGTTGTCTACATCATTTATATTTACAAGCTAAATCATTAATGTGAACGACTCAGAGAAGATAAGTCACTGGACTAACCTGGAGATAAGCAGCACCATGGGGAACTTGCATGACTTCGGACCAAGGATTCCAGGTTTGACTCCTATTTCATAGTGGGTGGAGCCTTTGTTCCATTGGCTCCACCCACTAGTGCTGGGCTGAGGCTGGGAAGCCTTCAGCACTCCACACGTTGGAGCCTCGGAGTGTGTTTGAGCATGATTATGAACTTTTAGCACTTTGAGATTTGATCCAAATGTAAAGTGCGTTATAAATTAAATTAACTATTATTATTCTTAGGCTCCGCACACTGCTCCTCAGGGATGGGACAGGTGCGGAGAAATAACTCCACTGTGTGTGATAAATATTGATGACATTATAATCAATCATTTTGGACTTCAGTCAGACACATTTTGGACCTCAGATGGAGGTGAACTAAATCAGACAGGAAAAGATCAGATTCAGAGATTTGAGCTGTTCTCTGTAGAAGAAAAAGAATAACATCTGAGTTGAATCATCAGATTTCTATCACTTTTACCTAAAGTCCGAACGCAGCTACAGGATCCAGATCAGGATCCAAACTGTAAGGAACTCAATCTGTGATTAGAGCAATCGGGGCGACACCTGCTGGTGGGAGTGAGGTACTGGTAAAAGTCTTCTCTATTTTAGTTGGACTTATTTTGGAGACTCTTACAGGTACTAGTAAAATAATGATGATAAAATGTTCCCTGACATAATTAATAATAATAGTACTCACATCCTTTAGTAAAATTAATGATAACACTGCATTCAAAACCTTACTTAAGTAAAAGTATTATCAGTAAAATGTCCTTAAAGATTACAGTAGAGGACTGTTAGTGCTGTATAATGCTCAGTGTTTATATATTGAAATTAACTAATAATAGACATTATACTAATATTTATTAACATATATTAATTGTTTATGTTACAGCCGTAATCTTTAGATGTTAACAGTTGGGGTAATCTGATTACGTTATGCTCTAAATGTAAACAGTTGGGGTAATCTGACTAATTCATGATGTTGAGAATTGCAATATCAGCGTGTTTTCAGATTGTGACAGTTTCCAGAAGAACAAAGAAGGTTTTTAAATAATGTATTTAATTTAAAAAGTGGCAGAATTTAATCAACTGATAAAGAAATATTTAACACAGCAATAGGTGACACATGAAGAGAAATATGTAATCTGATGAGTAACTAAAGCACTCAGACTGATGTAGTTGAGTGGAAGTAGGAAGTATCATCAAACGAAAAAAAATGCACTTAGTTACTGTCCACCACTGCGCGCAAGTGATTTTTATTTGAAGCAGAGTAATCACAGTAACTGGAAACTTCAGACTCCTACTGTCGCTGTTGACTGAGAGCAAACAGTGGTTGCTGGGCAACAAACAACAACAATTCTCATCTGATGCCACAGAGTCAATGATGAACTGTGACTGACGGAGTTTTTACAGCTCTTCTCCTGTGCTGACTGATCTTTATCTAAAGTCACATCATATTTTCAATGTGATCCTCTGGCTGGAGAAACCAGAGTCACTCTGGAGTCTGAACTGGTTTAGCAGAAGGAGGAAATATCATGTGCACTGGTGAGGAATCAAATTTTCCTGATCTTTTATTATCTATTTTATTATTGCTGTGTATTTTATTTTAATTTGTATATTATGTATCTATATATTTTGTACGATTTATTTATTCAATGATATAAACTTATGTTTCTTTGCACCCAAGGGAAATTGATATGACCTAAATAAAGTTTGTCTAAACGTAGGGAAGACCACTGGTTTTATTCTGAAACACTTCCTACTTCCTGGTGATGACATACCGGGGTAAATCCTTCTGCAGACTGGTCTAGACTGGTTCACACTGGTTCAGACTGGATCAATCTGATGCAGACTTTTTCACACTGGTTCAGACTGGTTCAGACTTGTTCAGACTAGTTCGGACTAGTTCAGACTGGGTTAGGTGAACAGTTTTCTTTGTCTTTTTATCTTTCGTCCAAGCTGCACTGCAATGAAGAAAAACTGTTCGCACACACTAATGAATTTCATTTCAAGCCAAATTATCTCTTTGGAAAACAAAGAGAAAGCATGTGAAGGGTGAGGGTTCGGAGGATGTGGTTCTGATGCTGTCTGAGCTGCTTGCAGCTCGTTTCAAGGTCTGGATTATACAGAATGAAACGACTAAGGCTTGTTTGAATATTTAGGGTGTCCAGGCTGTGCTGTGTTCAGTCAGACAGAATGTACTGGTCCTCTAATTTTCATCTATTCCTCTTTCGTCTGTCTTACTTTGTTTTTGTATGAACAAAGAGTATAACCTGTGTAGAAAGACACAACGTTAAATAAAGGTCCATTTTGAAACTCAAATCAAATCTACCCCTCTCCCTGTCCCTCTCTGTCTGTCTGTCTGTTTGTCTGTCTGTTTGTCTGTCTATCTGTCTGTCTGTCTGTCTGCCGGCTATCTGTCTGCAGCAGGATGGTGAGAGGAAAGAGAAGCAGACAGGCTAACAGCAGGAGAATCACCTTCAGACAGGCTCAGAGCTGCCTCCTGCTGACGCTGCAGGGTAAACGCTGTCTGGACCTCAGCCTGAAGAACATCTCCTCTGTACCTAAGTGCCTCCTGAAGCTGGGGGAGGTTGATGAACTGAACCTGAGCAGGAACCTGATCAGGAAGGTCCCGGAGTTTCTGGAGAATTTCACCTGTATCAGTGTTCTGGATCTGCACAGCAACTATGTGAGAATATAAAAAACAAAAAAATAAAACAACAACTAAGTCTTATGTACGTCATCCTAAGTATCCATCCTGGCATCCTCCATCCATCCTTCCATTCATCAATTAATCCAGCCCTCCATCCATCTTTCCAACTCTTATCCATCATCCATCCATCCTTCCATCCCTCGATCAACCCATCAATTAATCCATCCATCCTCTCATCCATCATCCATCCCTTCAACCATCTATCCACCCATTCCTCCATCCATTCACCCTTACATCCATCCATCAGTTAGTTCCTCCATCCATCCACACATCCCTCCATTCGTGTCTGTCGAATAAATGTTTTTTCCAGGTCATCACTCAATAAATGTTTGACCTCTAAATGACCTCATTTAATATCAGCTCTGATTAAACAGAAGGAAGAGATGTGCCTTTTGTTATTTTAGGGATTTTATTTTTCATATTTTGAGGGAGGTTGGATGTTGAATAACCGGGGAAAATCATTATAAATTCCCTGTTGGAATTGTAGCACAGTGACACTACAGATTAATTATTATTACATGAGGATACAATTATTTACTGATTATAAACATTTTGAAAGTGAACGTGGAAGAGTTAGAATATAGATCAGACACCGATGGCTGACATAAGCTGGATGGATTCATAAAGACATTCTACCAGGGGTGGAGGGGTTCTTGGTGTTGAGAAGAACTCACTGGTCCGGTACCGTGTTATCTGAAGTCATCAGTTATTCAGTTTAAAGCATCTAATTTTTCAAGTTATATCCTGATCTCCAAAGAATCTTCCAGTTGTTATTAGTATAATTTTCATAGAAATAAAATCAGTTTCGATGAGGTCGGAATCATCTACAAGAAAAATTCAAGAGAGTGAGGAGAGAGGTCAACCATGAAAGGTTGGCAGATGACCTGCTGACCAGTGGAGGGAGCATCCTTGGTTCTAGACTAGAGGGTTTGATGGTGGGTTCAAGACAGGTGAGGACCCGCCCACATCAGCAGGCGCAGTCTTAGCTGCAATGCTCCCCACTCTGCAGCACAGGTACAGCAGATACAGCAGCAGAACACTGCAGTGGACCTGTGGAGTTGTGCTGCCCATGAAACCCAATCAGATCTGTCATGAATGGAACAAATGATGAGAATTTGAGTTCCAACTCTGGTTCTGATGCTGTTCTACGTTGATGGTATGATCAGTCACTGGTTCCAAAGGTGGTCTATAGTAATACTGAGATTGGACCCTGGTACTGATATTGTCTTTGGTGATAGTGAGATTGGACCCTGGTACTGATGTTGTCTTTGGTGATGGTGAGATTGGACCCTGGTGATGGTTGTCTATAGTGATATGTTGATTGGACCCTAATATGTTCCTTGAAACCCAGAATGTGTTTCTGTTTCAGCTGGACAAACTTCCTGTGGCCATCGGACGCCTCCAGAACCTGCAGATTCTGAACCTTTGTAATAATCATCTGACGGCCATCCCTAGTGAGCTGGGCCTGCTAAAGAACCTCCACACACTTCTCTTGGGTCTGAACCAGCTGAAGGCTCTTCCCTCCTCCATTGGCTCACTGAAGGAGCTCCGCTACCTCGGACTCTCTGACAACTGCTTCACCAGCATCCCCGACTGTTTGGCCCGGCTGACCTGGCTGGAGAGTATTAACCTGGAGAGGAACCCCATAGTTCCTGAGGAAAGACCTCATCAGGAGCCTCACCTGATTTCTGAGAGCTTCCATCTGGTCAGAGCGAGCGTCCTGTGTGATAACTGCAGGAGGAGGAGCCAGACTGACAGGAAGAAGCTGGGTGGTCCATGCGTAGGTCCAGGAGGAGGTTCAGAGGGAGAGACGATCCATTAATTTATTTACTGTGAAATCAAACACATGAATCGGTATCAAATCTTAAACCAGCTCCACAGCGGTGTCTGCTGTTCAGACAGTAAGAAGGCTGGTAATCCTTCCACGTTCACGCTCACATGCACTAACATCGTTATCTCATCGTGTGGATTCAGAGTTTGAGTTTCCTTTAAACACAAAGTTTTGAACTCAGTTTTGTTGTTTAACTTACTTTTCAAGCTCATGCGATACATCTGACGGGTTTCAAAATAAAGTTTCACACTGATGAACATAAGTTCTGATGGGTCAGAACCTGTAGAGTTAACGTGTCAGTATGGGTTCACATCACATGTGATTAAGAAATATTACACTTTAAGAAAGTGTCAAATATGTTTACAGTCAGAACATCAGCAGCTCTCAATTATTGACTGTCAGAATAAAATACTTCGACTGAATTGAATTTAGAACAGAAATAAACGATTCATAATTGTGAAGGAGAAGCTGCGTAAACATTTAAATGTAAATATTAGTTTGTTGCATGTGTTGATGATCTTTCCGGCCACCAGAGGGCAGCAGAGACACAGTTCTGTCAGATTCTGACTGTTGCAGCAAACAGTAAAGATTCTGAACAATAAATAATGGGATAAGTTTTTTGAAAATATCTAATCTACAGACAACATTATGGATTCTATAATACTTTATAATCTTCACTACTGAAGATTTATTAAAGCGAAATTACACTTCTCCAATATATATCAACAAATAATACTAAATTCATTAGTTTTGAACCTAAAAGATGCAATCATCTCCTGACTTATTAGCAGGTTATTATTCATCATATTCATCCACACAAACAGACTCACAGTCATACAGACAGTCAGACAGACAGTCAGACTCACAGTCAGATAGTTTGACTGACAGTCCCTCCAGTAGAACTCAAGCAGGGTAGCAGAACTGTCCATCTGAACACCAGTATCTTTGTACCTTTTAGTTTGAGCCGTAACAGACCATTTCTGCACCGTAACGGCAAAATGTAACTTTGGATATTGATTTAAATTAGATTTATACCTTCCGCCTGATGAGGTTCAGCTGGGCCACATATTCATTATTTACCATTTTCTACAATTTAAATGTTTTACCAAACAAGCCTAGCTTTTGTCTAAAATGTATTTAAAGAATCAACCATAAGTTGAAATAATATTTGATTATTTGATAATTATTTTATTTTTATTTTTATTTTTTTTAAATCTATGTTCGTCATAGATTAAAAAAGACATCAGAGGGACAGCCCAGGTTAGACATCTTGGAGGCAAAGTAAAAGAAGCCAGAATGAGATGGTTTATTGGTAGAAGGATGCTGGAGATATAACTGCCGGGCAGGAGAAAAAGGGAAAGACCAAAGAGGATTTTTCTGGATGTGGTGACAGAGGACATGCAAATTGTTGGTGTGACGGAGGAGGAAGCAGAGGACAGGGCAAGATGGACACAGATGAGCCGCTGTGGATACCCCTAAAAAGAACAGAAGAAGAAGAAGAGGACTCTGCATTCCACACTTGATGTTGACATTTAAGAATAGAATTATCTTTCAGATCAGAATAGGGAATTCTCTCAGAGAGGGAAAGAGGTGATGTTGATGATTCTGTAAAGAGAGAGTTGATGTTGTTGATTCTGTAGAGAGGAAGAGTTGATGTTGTTGATTCTGTAGAGAGAAAGAGGTGATGTTGATGATTCTGTAGAGAGGAAGAGTTGATGTTGTTGATTCTGAAGAGAGGAAGAGTTGATGTTGTTGATTCTGTAGAGAGGAAGAGTTGATGTTGTTGATTCTGTAGAGAGGAAGAGTTGATGTTATTGATTCTGTAGAGAGGAAGAGGTGATGTTGATGATTCTGTAGAGACAGAGTTGATGTTGTTGATTCTGTAGAAAGGAAGAGGTGATGTTGATGATTCTGTAGAGAGGAAGAGGTGATATGGACGCTTGCTGTTGAGGCCAATCACAGTCAGTCAAGTGATCAATAAATAATGCTCAGTCAGCAGTCACACCTCTGCAGGTCTCTGTTAGCGCGGCTCATCCTGCAGCTATGAAATATTAATTAATCGTCAGCATCAATATTTAAGCAGGTTTTTTCTACCACTGGATTCTGAGGTCTAGTTAGTCTTCTGAACTGATTGATCATTGACCTCAGTGGTGACAGTGGAAACCCACTGTTTGCATTTGAAATATTTTGGGGTAGAGGCATTGATAATTTCTCAAATGTATTTCATATGAACTTCGGTATCTCACTCATCTATTTCTCTCATGGTCATTTTTCTTCCGTTCTGTGTTACCTAATTTTTTACACATCTTTTTTGGAATTTGTGGTCAATCAACCTCGTTTCAATGACATCATTGGTTTTTAGAACAAAAAGCAGAGCTTTGAATTAGTTCGGAGTAAAGTTCAACCTCAGCAGAGTCATCAGCCACCGCCACCAGTATCAAGACTCCAAATTGGCGATATAGCGGCTGCTGCTCAAAGCGAGACCCTTCAATCACGATCTCCCTGAAGATTCTGAGCACCAAAGACTTTCTGACAGACTGGTGATCACAGATCATCTGCTGGCGTAAAAATGAATCTATATGTCGTTCTCTGACTCTTCTCGGTGAAATAAATGTACAGCTGTTTTATTTAGCATTAACACAGTGAAATGGAGCCAGACACTTCTACAGACCAGAATTGTGCTGCTACAGAGAAGTCCACGGCTGATGAGGGAACTAGGATGGTAACGGTTTGGTTGGTTTTGCAGCTGTCACTTTCTTCTTCTCCCACTTTGTGTCCAACATTCCACACTGTGATAACAGATTGAATTGAGGATGCACTATAAAAAAAAAAAGGCTATATAATTTTACATTGAATATATAATTTTCTGTTCATTTTAATAGAAGTGTGGTTTGGTTGTTTCATTATGTAAGATTATTCACAGTATTTACTGCAGTGATATTGTGTTTTCAGTTTTAGATTCTGTTACTGTTTGACAGTTTTTACAGTCATTTCTGTGGATAATCTTTACAGTGCATAATTTTGATGAACAATTTAGATGGAAACATAATCCAGAGCCACACCCATCCTCCATCTTGTCAATGTGTATGTGTGTGAGCGTGTGAATGTGTCTGTGTGTGTGTATGTGTATGGGTGAGTGTGTGCATGCGTGTGTGTGTTTGTGTGTATGCGTGAGCGTGTGTGTGTGTTTGATCACATGTGTGTTTGTACAGCAGATCTATCTTTGCATGTGCTGCTTCATTTGAACCGCTTGTTGGAATGTGGGTGCGTGTGTTCTCGTATGTAATGTGACACACACACACACACACTCCTCCTGTGTCTAATGGGAGCAGCTGGTTGACGTGAGGTTGTGATTGGATTGCAGTGCTGGACTTAGATGTCATCATCATCCTCGTCACTCTGGAGGAGGGAAGCTCAGCTGCTTTCAGCGATGACAGCTCCGTGTTGGCGATTATGAAATATTATTGTTATTGGATGATTCTCGCACTTCATCTTCAGCTTCACTTCACAGACTAATGACCTGACATTCTCCATCAGAATGTTCTGCTAGAGAGCAGATTTCATGTTTCCCTCAACGACGGCAAGTCGTCTTTTTAAACTTTTCAAGACATCTTGAAGATAAATAGAAGAATCAACATGAGATTACGTTTTTGTTTGCAGCTCTAATTAAAAGTGAGATGTCATGAAAACATGTTTCAGATTTCTCCTCCCCTTAGTGCCACACTCTTTCCTCCTCACTGCCGGCATCCATTACAGGCCACAGCTGCAGGTCAGGAGGCCGCATGAAATCAGACATGGAGCATTATTGGTTTGTTTCTCCTGGTTTCTCAGTGCTGCCACTGGAATGCCCAGAAGTGTAATTATGGCCAACTGTATGAGAGCGGAATTTCCCACACGTGACTTTTAATTGAAGACAGCATCGTTATTCAAACACCAAGAGTGGTGAAGCAAAAAATGTCTTAAAAGAACAGATGATAATTTCCTTTTTTATTTTGTTTTGTTTCATTTACATGTCAGAAGATCAGTGGGAGAATCCGAGTCGATCTGTGGTGAGAGAAAGGAGACGGAATGGCTCAACAATGACCTGGAAAGAGAGAGAATAAAGAAGAAGATCAGAGAAAAAAAATCAGGGATGTGGATGAAAAAACGAGTGAGTGATAAGCTCCAACTTAGAGACCCCTGCCTGATGAAGACCCCTGCTTCTTCTCCTGTTCTTTTCAGAACAGGTCTTTATGAAAAGCACTCATTGCCAAAAATAACAGTTCAGACCAGGCATCTGTTCCTTGGTCAGGACCCACCCCAAAGAACTCCTCCTCCACCCTCCCACCCCAAATAACTCCTCCTCCACCCTCCTCAGGCGGATGCACCGCTTTGAATAATGTAACAGGGAGGGGTGGAGACCACTGGGCGTGAGTGCAAAAAAGAAGAGGGGTAGTTCCTCCTCCTCCTCTTTCTCCTAAACCACCCCGCCTCCCTCCATTCTCCTCCCCTCTCCTGTTCTCCCAACCCCCTCGCTGCACTGCAGAAGGTCAGAACGGGAGGAGAGGAGACACAGGGAGCTGGAGACAGGGTGGGGTACTTGGATGTAGAAGAAGATGCAGAGAGGAGAGCGATGACAGCCATGCTGAGCCCAAAGATCAGACAGACTCGGAGAGGTAGGACCCCGTTTGTTTCTTCCTCTGCCTCCACAGTTCCTGCATAATCTGCTCATTCAACCATCCCTCTGCATCATGTCAGCACGGACAGGAAGTGGGAGGAGAGTTGATGGAATCATAGGCTTCACCTGAGCTGCACTTTGATTACAGATACGATTTTATGAAGTGTTTTTTCTCCTATCATCCTGGTTCCTAGAAGCTATAGTGGAGAAACACTCTTACTTTATATAATAATATTCTAGTGTAATAATATCAGTGAATGAAGGGGCATGTCTTTCCTCAGAGGAGAAGCTGTGTGGACGTTATTCAGCCGGCCAACGGTGCCAGTGGGAATTCTATTAAGAGGCACGAGCAGCATCTCCAGTTTCATCTGTGCAGGCTCTGCTCCATCAGACCACCATCAGCTGCTCCGTGTGTGTTTGTGTGTGCCTATGTGTGTGTGAGAGAATGAGTGCGTGTCCGTGTCTGTTCCACCTTACGTGCTAATAATGTTCAGCTGATTGTAATGAAGAGAAAATGAATGTTTGGTAGAGAGCGAGACGCGTGAAATCCCCCCTGCAGAGCAGCACAACATTAGCAGCAATGTGGATTCAGTCTAAATCTGTGTTAGAATATATTAACCTTGTGGAACAAATGTCATTACTCAGTGTGTGATTCACTGTGGATGTTTGTAATTTAGCATTTAATCGATTTAAACATCACATTCATGCCTCGTTAAGTCATCTAATCAAATCTGGTTAAAAGAGTATGATAAACATGTAAAATAAATCATCACCTCATCATCACTTTTGTTACATAAAACTCAATGAAGAGTCAAACATTTTCTAGAGCAAGAGAGGAGATCACCAGATTCTCTCCACATTCTTTTCTAAATTTTGTTTTACAAACCTCATCTTCTACCTGATTAAACAAATGACCAAATATATGATGATGCTAAATATTTCACAAAATATGTGATGGAAAGAACAACCCCCCTCATGAGGCGTTCATGACGTCACGTCACCAAAATGTAATCGTCTGTAGGATCGATGACAAAACCTACCTCTGGGAAAAAAATCCATGGAACAGCTCCTTGGAGGAGGCAATTAGATGGACGTCCATGTGGGGTCTATGGGGGGAGAAGGGAAACCTACATATTGTTTTTACCGATATAAGAAAGAGACCATAAGGCAGCATGATATTAAGATGAATCTAATTTATTCACATTAAACCCAAAACCTAACAAACAACTAAAAACAGGTATTCAAGAGGAAGCCGCTCTGCAGCAAGAGCAGAGAAACGAGGTTAAAAAACTAAATAAACAACAACAATAAAGTATGCACTCTTTCAATCTGGGCAAAAACACAGGTGTCACCTCTCAGAACAAAGCTCACTGCCATCTTCTGACCCACTGGACCCAAGCAGAATCAACCAGGGCTTCTAACGGCCCCTGAGGAGGAGGAGACCTTACCTGCAGGAGATTAGGCAAAATAAACAAGGACCGGCCTCCAGGTCCATCTGTGTACTGAACTACACTCACAGATGAACCTGCTCTCACAGATTTGTGATCTGTGTTCACGGGTTTGTCGGACATTCAACCCTGCCTTCATTCACACAGACCTATCCATACTCATCAACACACAGCTCTATCGGGTTATTAATTATTCAGAGTCCTGGTCAGGACCGGAGGTTGTGGCTCAGATAAAGGATCCGAGAATCTGGTGGTTTAGATTTACAGAGTTAGAAAAGGGCCTCAGTGTTCAGGTTAGAAAACTGATGGTGCTGATGCATACGTAGTTCTTGTGACAGGACCGGTTTCTCTACTTTGTTGTGACATTGAAGTCGATTGTAGAAATCTGTTCATCTGCTGTGGTAAAACATTGCGAACAGATCTCATTTTTTTACAATCATCATCTTCTCTGAATCCTAAAAACTTGCACCCCTCAGAACGTGAAGCTTCCATCATTAGAACCTGAGTGTAGCTGATCCGATTCATCTTTTCTCTCCTGCATCAGCCGCGTTTACTTCTGGATTCAATCTCTCGTCTCCATTTGTAGTTTTCTCTCACAGAGTTTCCTCTCTCTCTCTGAAGATAAGAGAGATCTGCTGCTCTGCATGGCATGGTTTAACATGCCGTTCTCATTGGCTGAGGGAGGATGTAGGAGCCTCTGTTTTTGATGCTGCTGATGTTCTGAAGGAAAATGCTGCAGAATCGTACTTCAGAGAAGATATCACATCTCACAGACCCTCAGAATGAAACCCAGGGAGTGAATGTCTTTCAGCGGCTGAAAAGGAGGGCGAGGCGATGTCAGATGACTGAATGTCAAGTAAGACGCGCCACATATCAATCAATAGCTTTAACGTCATTGATGTCTTTTATTGATCCTGCATGACTGTGACATTTTCTAGGGTGAATAAACATCTTCACGTTTGGATTCAGACACAGTCGTCTGAGGAGAACATTAATTGTTGATGGTCACTAGTTAGGTCTGCTCTGGTACTGGTCTGAATGTAGATCAGCTGACACGCAGAGCAGTACGGACTGTATTTAAGTAAAAAATAAATAAACTAGGAATTTACAGGGTTGGCAAATGTTTCTTTTCTAAGATAGTATCTAATCCAGTATTTTTATTTGGTAGATAACATTTTGGTGCATTTAACTTTGACTGGCAGCAGAACTCTGGCAGTCATTTAAGATCTGCTGTTATCAGCAGCTTCATTCCCTCACCTTTGAGGGTGCCAATCAGAGAATGACCACCTGTCACACACACGTGCAAACACTCACACACACACACACACACACATACAGACATATAATGGTTTTCACATTAATCTGTATAGATAGGGAGTTACGCTCTGAAGCAGCTCGAACTCTCTCTGCCATAAATCACCTCACAACAGCCAGTGTAATGAAAGTCAATTGCTCCATGTTTTTTTATGTGTGAGTTTGTGTGTGTGTGTGTGTGTGTATGCATGTGAATGTGCACGTGTGTGTTATTTAGTGATTACCCTAGTATTCTCTGGCTGTGTCAGAGCGCCCAGCTCCCCATGCTAATGGATGCTCTCCCTTATGATGCGTCATAAAAAACGTATATCTGTTTCCTGCAGAGGGTGAATCAACAACTCCAGACAGTGACATCATGGAGCTCAGCGTGTGTTAAGACACACATGCATGGTGCAGTGTGTGCACGTGTGTGCACGTGTGTGCATGCGTGTGTACTTCCATGTAGCATCAAGTATCCCATCATGCTCTTGTGTTGTGACCCTTATCTGCAGACGACTGTTTGTTCAGAGACGTGACTGTTGTCCAGATGTTTATGAACAGATTAATTCAGGATTCATTTCTTCTTTCTCCTTTCCATTATCGTTAGACATCAGTTTCTGGTACCAAAAAACAGGGGGGGTATTTCAGGAAGCGGGTTTAGCAAACTCTGAGTTTATCCCTGAGCTCTGGGAAACTTAGTTTCAAAACTCCGAGTTAAACTGGTGCAGGAGGACGATCAAAAGCCATCATCAATGGGGCTCGGATACCGTCATTTACAGTGACAACCAGTGAGATGCCGTGATCGCCATGGCAACCAGTGAGATGCTCTGGTCGCCATTCTTCATGCCATTTGGGTAGGAAGTTTTAATGCAGTCATGAGCAGATATTTAGCAAAAAAGAGAATAGCACGGGAGGAGAGAAAACTGCCGTGGAAGAAAATTGCTGCCTGAGTGAATATATTAACTACTTCTCTCGGCATTTTCTCTGATGATCGTGTGTGACAAGGTGGTGGAAAGATGTTGAACAGATTTTTATTTTCATTTATGGTCAGTAAGTGCACCAAAAAGCATTTGAAAATAAAATACAAATACAGAGTTAATCCTGGGTGCACACAGAACCCAATAGATGAATTATACATTTCATCTGGGAATGCTTTAGGGTCCCCACACCCCCCTGGATGAGCTGGAGAGGGTTGCTGGGAAGAGGGATGTTTGGAATATCTAGCTTGTACTCCTGCCACTGCGACCCCGACCTGAACAAATTTGATTGATGATAGGTCCATGATTATATCTCACTTTTGTTTTGCTGATATTGACGAAAAAGCTTCTGTTTGGATCTATGACTAATAGAAGATCTGTCAAAGAAGAAAGAAGAAACCCAGAGTTATCCTCATCTATGGTTTAACTAACTCAGACTCTCCACTAAACCCCAATTTTCACATCTTGAGTTATTCCTCCATGACAACCAGAAAATCTACATTTTGTGAGGGCGTAGTGAACATCTGCTTACAGTCAGCCCTCATCTTCAGCCCCTGGTGTTTGGTCTAGCCCTTCTCTAAATACCATCTACTGTAGATGAAGGAGCCATAATTATGCTCTCTCTAGTGATCTTGAGCTCCTACTGTGGAACTGCATCTTGTAGCTGATAGCTGGAGAAGTGACCACAGTGCAGCTCCACCCAAACCCAGGAAGCTCTGAATCCCTCGTAGCAGAGGGTCCAGAGGGGCTCAGTGGGTGGTTGTGCTTGGCACAAACGCACCGACACTCTGCTGTGAGTCGGGGGTAAATCATCAACAGTGCACGTTCACGTGCACATTTTCTGTGTGTGATCCAGCCCGCTGGTGTGTTAAACAGTGGTAGGAAAGATGGAGCGACTTCAGGAGAGGGAACAGAAGAAGGTGCGCTCCACCTCTAACTTCTGATGCTGTGAAAAGGATTTGAAGGTTCAGTTCACCCTGCTGTCAATCAAACTGTGCGTCCATGTTGTTACTCTAACAACCGATAAAAACTTTATCTGGTGATCCGTTTCCTCACAGAAAAGGTGCCGATGGAAATAAGAATCCGATGGTTCGGAATATTTTAATTCTATAGTGATAAAGCTTGTTTACTGGTGTAGGAGTTGGGAGTATCTGGAAAAACCCAAGAATATCTTCGCCAGGAGTGCTGAGTCAGCAGTTTTAATTTCACAAACGTGTCAGATCTCCAGAGCAGTCGGTAAAACTCCTCCCTCTGAGGGTCTTTCTCACATCTGGACCCAGCGGAACCAGATTTTAAAGAATTGAAGTCCTGAGGATAATTTTTTTTAATGATATGATAAATAAATAAATACATTAATATCTGATAAATAAACAAACATTTGAAGGTTCTGTTTGGGACGGATGTTTAAGGCTTTAAGTCCGTTAGAGTTTAAAACCTGACAGAGGTTTGGGGCAAAAAATTAAACCTGCTTAAAAATCAATGTTCTCAAAAATGAAGGATATGATTGCATTTCAAAAATAACTGATTAAAATGTGGCTCAATTATAATTAAGTCATTTATTAGATAAAAACTGCTGGAATGAATGACGTGCTGAGAGCAGCTTGTGTGTGAGTGCATGTCAGGTCTTTCACATTTGTGTGTGTAGGTGTTCATGTGTGTGTACGAATCTGTGTATGCACGTGTGTGTGTACATGCTTGTGTGTGTGTGTGTGTGTGCACATTTTTAGTATAAAGATACA
The DNA here is from genome assembly GCA_009660295.1 of Lophius piscatorius. Classification (NCBI taxonomy): domain Eukaryota; kingdom Metazoa; phylum Chordata; class Actinopteri; order Lophiiformes; family Lophiidae; genus Lophius; species Lophius piscatorius. Next base: position 103,737 of record VRLP01000747.1, read on the forward strand.
ATGTGTGTGAGCGTGTGGTGGTCTGTGTGTCTGTTGGTGTGTCTGTGTGTGTGTGCACGTGTGTGTATGAGTGTTTGCTGTGTGTGTACACGTCCCATTATAAAGATACACTCTTTGTGTGTTTGCAGCCCGGTCCAAGAGCATGGTGATGGGTGAAGTGTCGCGGGGCTCGTGTCGCCCCGCATCCCCCAGCCTCCAGGAGGGGTCACTGAAGGCTGGTTGGCTGAAGAAGCAGCGCAGCATCATGAAGAACTGGCAGCTCCGCTGGTTCGTGTTGCGCTCAGATCAGCTCTTCTTCTACAAAGATGAGGAAGAAACCAAACCACAGGTAACAGCTCTCGTACAGGATAATAAATCGGATTGAACTACAACGTAAAGTTGTTTCAATCAATACAAAATAATGAATTAATAAAATCTCTAAAATTATACAAAATAATTACATTAATAAAAAAATAAAGATACAATAAAATAATTTCATTACAAATAATAAATTAAATACAAAATGAATTGTATTGGACTTTAAAGGCAATATAAAATCTGTGGCAGGCACCGATGAAACTCTGTGGAATAATCAGCTGGCATCACGTCACACCAAAGATGATTCTGTGACAGGTAGAAGAAAATACCTGTTTTTTACACAAACAAATTTTGGCTTAGCTTTACTGGCACAAATGTGTCAGCATGATCGTGTATCGGAATTAATGAGGTGCTGCCAAAGCAGCCATATGGCCCTCTTTCAGCAAACGATGTCGAAAATGAACAAAGAAGAAAAGAAGAAGGAGATTGATACAAGCAGTATTTCCATGTATCATCAGTCAGACCTGCAGTGAACCAGCTGCTGAGCTGTGCTGGAGGCCACTCCCCCAACTCTGACATCCGCATAGTAATAATAATAATAATGTATAATTTATCCCAGTCGTAAAACATCATGCATTTCTTTGACCCATCCCTGAGGAGCAGTGGTCGGAGCCTGTGTACACACACAGGTGTTTCAGGGTCTTGCTTCAGGTGCATGTAGCATCAAGGGCATGAATCAAACCCCAACTTTTCACATGTGGGACGATTGTTCTACCTACTGGGATAAAAGCCGCACCCATGTGTGACATTTAAATAGTTGTGCTGGAGTGCTGGAGTGGCTAGCATAATGACAATACCGCCATTTTGGATGCACATTGGTCACCATAGCATCCAAACTGCCATGCTGGACTCACAGTATTCACCATAGCATCCATACCACCATGCTGAATGAGTATTGCTTGCCATAGCAATCATACCCCCATAATGGACACACAGTGATCACCATAGCAACCGTACTGCCATGCTCGACACACAGCGATCACCATAGCGACCATACTGCCACGCTAGTGCCCAGCCTGGCAGAAAACACAGTGACACAGAAAACACTGTATCTGTTTAAGATATAATAGTCGTTTCTGTAGTTCCCTGCTGGAGCATGGTGGTCCCCTCAGGTGGGTTCAGAGATTTTATAGAAGGTTGACCTTATATATAATCTCTGAACCCTCTTCATGTCTTTTCCACTATCGACCACCAGCGCCGTTTTGGACTCACGGTGATCACAATAGTACATTCATAATATGATACTGTGACAACTTGTTCCCTCCCCTATCAGTGTGAGATGATAAAATCATTTACAGGGTTAACCCACAATCGATCACAGTGATGGATTAGTGATGGCTGCTTCGATGAAGATGCATTCCTCTCTGTGTCGACTCTCATCATCCAACTAGAATACATCACAACCAGTCACAGATGATGATGATGGACAAGCAGAAGAACTGACAGAGCCAAAACAGGAAGTGATGATGCAATCTGACAACAAAAGACACCCACACACACACAAACACAAACACAGAGAGAGAGAGAAGCAACTGGGTTCTGTGTTAAACAAGAAGAGCATGGGGGGGTGTCTGTGGTACCGATCACTAGCACTGTGTGATGCTGGTGGCACCAGTGGAGGGTTCTGCCAGAGTGAGACTGAAACATGACTTCAGAGGTTTCGGGTCAAGGATCTTGACTGGTCATAATAATCTGGAAAACCAAGTCAGACCCATCCAAACTGGAGTGTTTGGCTGCTTGCTTCATCTTTCAGGTCCAAATGGTTATCTTAATTTAAATGTGTTCAGTCTCTGAGGTGAAACCACGAAGAGGAAAGTCTGACCCTGTTTTTTTTTTACATCGGATCTGTGTCTCCTCCTCTTACTCATTAATCTCAAGCCAGCTACTCATGTTCTTCCCAGCACACAGCACCCTCGGGAGCTCTCCCCCCTCTCTCTGCCCTGCCTGCTCCCTGTGTTCCATCCATCCAGAGTCCCCTCCCCTTCCATTTGTTGCCATGGCAACTAATGTTGGCGACAGCCAGTCCTCCGGTTGAAGCTCTTTTCCTGGTATGATGGAGGTTCATCAGGGCCGGAGATGCTGGTATCTCCTCGCGGATAAGTGGGCAGCGCTTCTTAATGGGTATTGATTTGGATAATGTGTGAGGGTCCGTGAAGCCGGAATTTAAGAGTGGAACAATAAGAAGGAAGGAAGAGGGAGGAAGACTAGAAAGAGGAAAAAAAAAGGTCAGAGGGCATAGACAGTTATCCATTTGTGATTTCATCTTAGTACTCTGATTACTCCCAAATTATCTGTCTCTCATTCAGGACCATGTTCTACTGGGTCTCCAATATCTGTTGTCATCTCAATGCGTTTAACATTCAAGTAATAGAAGAAAGTTACTCTTCTGCTCTACTCCATCCATATTATTATTGTCATTATTATCATATTATAGTCAGAACTAACCAGAAAGTACAAGTAGTGCATGACGTTGATGCTCTCTCCGCCAGATTTGAAGCTGTTGACTTCTCACATCGAGTGCTTGTATTCAAGTTTTGTTGGCTCTATAGCGCCCCCTACAATATATATTTTTTTAAAAGCAGCTCTCGCAATGTGTTTCACCTACAAAAAATTACGTTTGGTACACATGTGTATGGTAACATGATCTACAAAAGAGCTTCTGAGGCTATGACCTAAGCTCAAACAGAAGATGGCCATTTTTAATTATTCATGGTTTTTTCTTTTTTTTCAATTTTGGGTATTGTGCTTTCATGAGCTTCGGCCAGCCTCCCCTAGACATTTGATCAGATTGACATGAAATTCGGACAGAATAATGTTAACATATTAAGAAGGTAAAGGTGTGTTTATATGAGTTAAGGATGTAAAGATGTGTTTATGTGTGAGTTAAAGAGGAGAAGTCATCAACGGTTTGTCCATTTCTTGAAACGGGTGGCTATGGCTCTAAGCTTGATCCCTCACCACAAAACTTCATAATGTTACTTTCCATCATCTGATTTGTCCAAAATGTCACCTGCTTGATCAGAATCCCGCCATGAAGATATCCTTATGACAATATTCACAGTCTCAGTTATAGTCCTAGCACCCCCTGCTGGCAACAAGACATGAACCTCAGTGAATGACGTCAGAATTTAGGTTTTTAGGCTGATGCTTTGTTTACCTGCCAATCAATGCTGCTTGTAGTTATTATTAGTGATAGTTGTAGTGCCAGTAAGTAGTTGTAGTATTCATTTAAAGCTTTCTGAAATCATTGCGTAGTATCGAAGATTCCTCAGCCCTGCCAGAACATATGGATAAAGTCAGAATAATCAGCCAGGATCTGAAACCAGGATATGAAAGAGTATTTGAAAAATTTTATCTCCTATGTTTATCTTAGCACATGAACTAAATATGTCTCTTTGTGTTTCAGGGCTGCATACCTCTGCAGGGATGTCAGGTCAACGAGCTCATGGCTAATCTGGACGAACCGGGAAGACACCTGTTTGAGATTGTACCAGGTAACTCCTCCTCTTCAACCACCTTCACCCTCCATCTCTGATTCACCTCACGTCTAAGAAGAACCCCTGAAGTCCATGAGGGCATGAATTCAGGGGGTTTTCTTAGACGTGAGTCATTTGGTGTAGCTCTATTTTGAAGTGGCTTCCCCATTTATTGTGTATTAGTCTCTTCAATGCTATACATTTTTTCTGCTCCTCCCTTCTTCTGTCAAACCGACATTCTTATATTACAGCAGAAAAAGTCAACCAGAAAACACTGTGTCTGTTTCAAATATAATAGTCGTTTCTGTAGTTCCCTGCTGGAGCATGGTGGTCCCCTCAGGTGGGTTCAGAGATTTTATAAAGGGTTGACCTTATATATAATCTCTGAACCCTCTTCATGTCTTTCCTCGTTTCCTCCTTCATCTCAATGCAATTCCATTCAATTCAAAATACTTTATTCGTCCCGAGGGGCAATTAAAAGGCACGTAGCACACATCACTGTACACACATGACAGCTCACACATATAACACAGATGAGATGAATTAAGATAAAAAACGCAACTATGCATTGTGAAATTCTAAAGCTCATTCAATAAAAATCAGTGAGAAAGTATCTCTTCCACTGAGCCTCAATTTTTTTTTCTGTTTTTCTGTTTCCTGAAAAATCACTCCTCTCCTCTGTTCTTCTCACTACCCTACCTTATTTCCATTCTGTCACCAGAGTCTCCTCGCTGTGGTCCAATCACAGCGCAGGTGTTCTTCCTCTTCCTCTTTCTGAGTTCCTCTCTCTCACTCTCCACCTCTCAGTCATCCACTGGCCTCCATATCAGGATTATCTGACAGGTTTCTCTGATTATGGTGTAGGGCTAGTTTGTGTAGTTTTACAAATAAATTCCACCAAACATTCACTTCCTTTACATTCTTTTTGCTGATGTGATGCCCTCACCCCGCTGAGGTCTCCAGTAACTGGTTGCTCTGTTTCATAGAAGGCTTTAATAAATGATCATGTGGTTCCAATTTTCCGATGCAGTATGCATAGTTTTAAACTTCCATCTTCTGGCTGCTGTTCTGGTTGCAAAGAGCAGGGACCTCTGAGCTGGTGATCAATGTATCATCATGTGACCACAAAGCTGCTGTCAGGTTTACACCACATCCATCATCTGAAGCTGTTTCATCCCCACAGGACTCAGGTCCGTAGTCGAGACATCAGGCTCCGTGGTCGCACCCATAGGTCTGTATATGAGCCATCAGACTTCATTGTAGCAGCAATAGGTGGGTGCTGACAATCAGAGCCCCTCCTGAACAGACGGCTTAAACTTACTTCACATTTTCACTCAATCAGTAGTTTTTCCTTTCCTCAGATGTCATGTAATCACAACCTCAGAATCCAACTCCAGCTGGACTCAGAGACGGTTCAGTCCATCCCTCTCTGGTCTTCTGTCCTTCTAGGAGTGTTTGCTCTGAGGTTTCCTCTGGTGTTTGGAGAGGCCAGAGGCTTGCTGAGGGTCTGTGTGTTCTGTTTATGGCCAGTCAACATAGCAGCGGGGTGAGAACTTCTGTGAGGTTCGACTGATGGACCTGCAGGCTGATCTCTTCAGAGACAGGGTGGGAGGAGCCCAGAAATCTGAGATGAATAGAAGGAGGCAGATCAACAGAAATCAAACGTCAGATCTAAGTAACCTACTTTTGTCATTTGGCCCCAAAGGTATAGTAAACGAGAAAAAAACAGGAAACCAATTACTAAATGTCACCAACTCGGCTGAATTTAATGCTACATTTCACAACTATGATCACTTTAATCAATAAACTGTTTCATTTAAAAAAAAACTGATAATTTTTCAGTGAAAGTCTGAAACAGTTCATCCGCTGAACCCAGAGGATTCCACAGCTGGACAGGAAGCAGAACTTCTGGGCTTCTACACCTCCTTCTATTCACTCCTTCAGAAAAGCGAGATTACTGCTGGACGCTGAAGAAGACTGTTCAGGACGTCCCAGTCATCACTGATCAGAGAAGGATTCTAAACCACGAGTCCTTCCCCTTCAGGGCTTAATAAATCCAGGATCTAAGAGAGCTTCCCTTTGAGCGTGTTTTTGACCACATGGGAAACACTTCGAACCACAGTGGCAGATATTATATCAAGTCAGCGTTGCATGATCCAAACTTGTCTGAAAACACCGTCTGCTGATGCAGCAGTTTGATGTGGGTTAGGGTTAGGTACTCTTCTGTAAGAGTAGCATCATCCCTCTGAAGATCCCATCACGTGTAGCGGTTCATCTGTATGTGTGTGTGTGTGTTTGTTATGTGTGTGTGTTTATATTTGTGTACAAGTCTGTTTGGCATAGACTGGAGGACGGCCAATCATCCTGTTCCTGCACACACAGAGAGAGAGAGAGAGAGAGAGAGAGAGAGAGAGAGAGCGCATTGTTAGACTCTTCCTGAGGGATTTGCTTATTCTCAGGGTTCTGAGTGTTCTTGGGGTCCTGAGGGTTCTGAGGGAGCAGACATGCTGCTGGATCCAGCAGGACAGGAAGCAAAGAGTGGATTAATGGACAAAAGAATGATTGAAAGAGAAGTACTGGGACCGGTTTGACAAGCTCTGTTTGGTTCTGGCATTGAGTATGCCTCACTTGCAGGTTGTGGCTATCAGTTTTAGCCGTGTACAGATCTGCTTCAGAGTGAGCTAAGTGGTGAGAGTGAGGTGAGCTAGAACCAGTCCCTGCTCCAGCTCCCTCAAACATGGGCCCAGTCTGCTGCAAACCGGACACACTGAGGAAGAAGCATCTCCAAGGTAAAGACAGACAGATCTTAGACGCTCTCAGACTGAAGATCTGATTCACAGGATTCTCAGAACAATTTTATATTTATGTTCTTTTACATACTGACTCCTGTTCGTGTCATAGAACTTATACCTCATAAATAACCTCATGAATAAACAAAAATTAAGGTGACTGTTTTGGTCGTTCTCGTGTTGTTTCCTCTTTTTTTTTTGTGATAGCGGTCATATTTTATCTTTGCTATAGTCAAACTAATGTCGTTTCATCTTTGCTTTGATTGCAGTAAAATAGTTTCATCTTGGCTGTAGTGGTAGTCCTGTTATTTCGTCTTCTTGCGATAGTCACGTTTCATCTTTGATTTAGTGGCAGTTATGTTGTTTCATCTTTGCTGTGGTGGTAGTCCTGTTGTTTCGTCTTCTTGCGATAGTCACGTTTCATCTTTGATTTAGTGTCAGTTATGTTGTTACATTTTTGCTGTGGTTGCAGTAATGTTGTTTCATCTTTGATTTAGTAGCACTTATGTTGTTTCATCTTTGATTTAGTTGCACTTATGTTGTTTCATCTTTGCTTTGATGGCAGTAATGTTGTTTCTTCTTCTTTGCTTTGATGGCAGTAATGTTGTTTCATCTTTCTTGTGATGGCAGTCATGCAGTTTCATCTTGTCTTTAGTGGCAGTCATGTTGTTTCTCCTACTTGAGATAGCAGTCCCGTTTCTACTTTGCTGTGGTCGCAGTCATTAATAGACAGTCAGTCTTCTTTTTACTACGTTGGTACTTAAAGATAATTTTGATGATAATACTTTTAATTAGATGCACAACATTAACCTGGAGTATTTTCAAGTGTGGTATTAGTACTTTTTCTCTAGTAAAGGATCCGATTTTCTTTTTCCACCACTGGGAGACTTCACATTGACATCAGGGAAGACGTCAACTCTATTAAAATGACCTTAACCTGGAAATCAAACATATCACAGATTCTTATACATATCACAGAAGCAGATTCTTCTTCATCAGAACCTCCTGCAGCAGCAGTCTTCTTCATCGGGATAGTGTGAATTCGCAAGCTGTTTATATTTGGATTCATCTCTCAAAGCTGAATGACTAATAACAGACCAGAGACCTTCAGCAGCAGATACCAGAGATCAATCAATCAATCAATCAATCAATCAATCAATCAATCAATCAATCACACAAACAAACAAACAAAAAGATAATTGGCAAAATAAGGCAGAAAGCACATGAAGAGACATGTTTGCTGTCTGCAGCTGTCAATCATAATTTACACGACCTCACACTGTCCTGGCTCATCCAAACCTCACTGAGCATCTTAACCCCTTTACACCGGATTTATTTTCCAGCAGAAAATCCCTAAACAGATGATTCTCTTCTCCTGTATAGATATTCAATGTTTTATTATTTTTTTATTAACTAATGTCTTTAGTAAATGTCCGTTACAATGGAAGATAGACAAAGATAAAATATCTCAAAGTGTTCAGGAGGAATTGTTACTTTATTATTGAAGAACTCATACAGGAAATCATCTTAAAGATTTTGAAGAGGACATCGAACAGCTGGATGTCCTGAATGGGGATTGGTGCCATAGTCAGGTTCTCATAGCACAAGTTTGCAGTTCTAACAGAGGAGGAGATACGGGAAAAGTGCCCCATCTAGTGGTGAGACATGAATCCTCTGGTGGAACAGAGCCAGCAGCCTCAGTATCAGTTTGTGAAGTGAAATATGTTGGATGTGTTTGATCTCAATTAAGATCCACCAGACTGGGTAAACAAATTAAACACATAGGGTCATTATCTGTACTATTGTATCAGCATTCTGTTTGTGTTATTGGTTCTGAGCTCATCCGTCAAATTCTAACTTCTGAAATGTCAGTGTCTGGTTCTGGCTAGCACTCAGGACTACAGGGGCATATATAAGTTAAACATGAGCTGATTAACTCCTCTCACCAGAACCTTTATACAGTACCATGTATATCACTCTCTGTTGACCTTTTGAAAAACTCCTGCTGTGCCTGACCTGTTGCCATCAGCCCAGACAGTTCCATCAGTCCCTTTCAGTACCGGTGTTCTGGTACTCCCCATATCAGGAGGAAGGTTACCGTTTGCACCACTAAAGGCCAAGCTTCCTATTCTTCCCTATTGTACATACTGAGCTTCTCTGATATCTGCCTGATTCTGCGGGTGGATCCAGTGTTTCAGTCGAATCAGGTCTCCGACGTTGAGTTGGAGTTTTGAAACTGAAGCAGTTGAGAGACAAAGTCTGGAGGAAAAGAAAAACAATGATCAGGTTCTGGGCAAAAAGACCCAGAACCTGTCCATCCTTCTGAAGAATATTATTTTCAATCTCTTGTGTCCTCATCTCGACTGTTTCTCTCCATAGGTGGAACTGGAGAGAAGGACCGGGCTCCCATCAGCCATGAGTCTTTCCTCCTCATGGCAAACTCCCAGACGGACATGGATGACTGGGTAAAGGCCATACGGAGGGTCATCTGGGCGCCGTTTGGAGGAGGTAAGGCTGGATCTCTGAGCAGAAACATGATCATTTATAAAATACAGAAAGCTTTTTGTTTTCTTACTTTGGACCTTGTAGGACAGGTTGTAGTTACTGAACGGTGCTGGTAAAACCAAAGCCAGACTAATTTTAATCACACCTTTGAGCACAGCCTAGAAACATCATCAGAAATGTAACGTCAATTCAGCAGGTGTTTTGGATCCCTCCAGACCACCCGGCCGGCAATGACCCATCCCCGTCTGGGTATCACATTTTGTCCACAAAGTGCCCTGTTTGATCCAGTGCCATCACGATACCTATTCTGCAGCAGTGATCTCCCTGGCGGCTCTATTACTGTGCAGAACCCGGATTCCCAGAGTTCTGACTGTCCTAATGACTGTCCAGTAATTCCTGTACAGCCAACCTGGATGGGGTCAGATCACATGGTCCATCCTCTACACTTCCATTCTCCTGCTTCTGATGCCTCTTTTATTCAGTCTGCCAGGGTTCAGTTAACTCCAGAGGCACCACTAGACAGCAGAACAAGGTCCGACCTAAGTGTGATGACTGTGATAGTGTCCAGTATTTGATGACCCGGCCGAGCCCCAACTGATTGGGTTTGGAAAACAGTTTCCTGTACTGCCCTTCCTGACACAACCCTCCCCATTTGTCCGTGTTTGGGACCGGCAGTAAAACTACACTGGCTTGTGACCCCTGTGTGGCTGGGTCGACTCGACTTGACTGGATCTGACTGGACCAGACTGGCCCTGAGTGGACCTTACTATGGACATGTGATATGAATTTTCTGTCCTTTTGGGTACTGGTTGGTCCAGTTGTCTAACTGGTGTGTAATAGACTCCATCCAGCAGTGACTTACTGTCTAACAAGTCTACATGACAGGAGTCCAAAAATAGAAGCGGGCCCGTCTGGGCAGCGGAACTGGCTGGTGTTGGCTTACACTGGAGGTGTGTATTAATAGTAGAAAAATCCAATCTATTGGACTGGTTTCATAGTCCATGTTAATCAGCTGGGGTTCTGTTCTGCATGCCACATGAAGTCGTCATGAAGCAACTATTTGTACACTAATGGATGAAGAAAAAGCATTCAAGAGAGAGAGAGTAGAGCTCCAGAGAGAGAATAGAACTCCAGAGAGTGAGTAGAACTCCGGAGACAGAAAGTAGAACTCCAAGGAAAGAGATTAGAACGACAGAGAGAGATTAGAACTCCAGAGAGAGAGAGTACAACTTTAGAGAGAGAGAGAGTACAACTTTAGAGAGAGAGAGAGAGTAGAATTCCAAAGTGAGGAGATTATAACTCTAGAGAGAGAGAGAGTAGAACTGTAGAGAGGGAGAGTACAACTTTAGAGAGAGAGCGTAGAACTCTACAGAGGGTTATTGAATAAACCTAATTACTTTATCTCCCAATTAAATCAAGCATCTGTCTATAATTTTTTGGGGGGGATCTTGGCACATTTATTATGATTATGATAATGATCATGATGATAATTATTATTATTATTATTTATTTATTTTTTATTATTTATTAGTCATTTAGTGGTCGTAGTTTTTAGACCCAGCTGAAAACAATTTGTCTAATCCTGCTCTGAAGAGTTTGGGGTTAAAGTCCCCTTCTGACCGTGCAGATAAAAATAGTGTTTTTTAACTGCAAAATTAAAGATTTTTAATCCTTTTCCCTTTTAAAAAGTTATTACTGTACTTTGGTATTTTGGGATCCAAATAAATAAGAACATTTCTTGTTTGATTGTATAATAATAATAATAATAATAATACATTACATGCACGTCCATTATGACTTGTTGTTCTTTTTCCACGTATGTCGTTTTTTAAATTGATATTTTAATGAACATTTTTTCTGTGATTTTTTCTGTCAACATTCTGTGATTGACAGATTTGACACCGGAGAAATTAGGAATAATTATTGCTGGAGCTGTGACTCCAGTCTATGGCCTCAGATTAGCCATTGGTCATGTAACAGATCATGTGACTGATCATGTGACAGCTTGAGTGTCTGTGGGAATGTTTTCTGCCCCTAGTGGCCAAAATCTGCTTTTTGCTGCTTTCATTTCATGATATCAGCGTGAAAAGACTTGACATAAACCTAATAAAACTGCAAACAAATTGTTGTGAAATCATTTCAGTTTAGTTGACTGAAATTGACAAACAGCAAAACACAAAACAAATAAACTATTTAACCCAACCTAAACACATTTTCTGATTGAGTAAGGAGAAAAAAGAATTATTCTGTTTTCTGTATGAACCCGGACCTTGTCACTGTCAGAACCTCGATTGTGTGACTGTATGAACCTGAACTGTTTCACTGTGAGAACCTTGACTGTTTCACTGTGAGAACCTGGACTTATTTAACTTGTCCCATTATTTTTTATCAGTGTGAAGCCTTTGAAAGCGAGGATTCACACTGAAATGTTCTTGTGTGTGTGTGCATGTCTGTGTGTGTGTGTGTGTGTGTGTGTGTGTGTGTGTGTATGGTTTCCTCCTTTTCCTCCTCTGGGAGACTCTTAAAGCTCCAGAACATAATAGAATCTCAGAGTTTCATTTTTTGACTCTCTGAAGTTCTATATCTGGTGGTGGGTTCACTTTCAGTCGTGATGTTGTCGTGAGAAATAAAGATACCAAACTTGTACAAATATATGTCATGTGGAATATAACGGCAAAAAACACAGACGGCCCATAATAACCCAGTACCTCCAGAGGACTCTGATCTGTTCCCTCCATCTGTCCTCAGGAATCTTTGGTCAGCGTTTGGAGGAAACAGTCCAGTATGAGAAGAAGTTTGGCCCCCGGCTTGCCCCCCTGCTGGTGGAGCAGTGTGTGGACTTCATCCGAGAAAGGGGTCTTGATGAAGAGGGTCTCTTCAGAATGCCTGGACAGGCCAACCTGGTCAAAGAGCTGCAGGAGTCCTTCGACTGTGGAGACAAACCTCTGTTTGACAGGTGGTTGTGAGGAAACATCAGCCTCTGGAGAACTAGATGATGAAACATCCAATGACCTTCTCTTCTGCTCGGTCCTGCAGTAACACAGACGTCCACACGGTGGCGTCCTTGTTGAAGCTGTACCTGCGAGAGCTGCCTGAACCGGTCATTCCCTTCTCCAAGTATGAAGACTTCCTGACCTGTGCTCAGCTTCTGGCCAAAGACGAGGAAGAGGTAGGAGCACCATCAGCTGCCTCACATGGATTCAAACACAGGCGTGTTTATCTAATTGGTCCGTTTGGTTCTGGTTCAGGGGGTCCAGGAGCTTGGAAGACAAGTCAGTGATCTACCTCTACCCAACTACAATCTCCTTAAGTACATATGCAAGTAAGTGTTTGCCCTAACCTTAACCACTGCTGTCTGTTTGACCTAACTCTAACCACCACTCTGAGTTTAACCTAACCTTAACTACCACTGTCTGTTTGACCTAACTCTAACCAACACTCTGAGTTTAACCTAACCTTAACTACCACTGTCTGTTTGACCTAACTCTAACCACCACTCTGAGTTTAACCTAACCTTAACCAACACTGTCTGTTTAACCTAACCTTAACTACCACTGTCTGTTTAACCTAACTCTAACCAACACTCTGAGTTTAACCTAACCTTAACTACCACTGTCTGTTACACCTAACCCTTACCACCGCTGACTTTTTAACCTAACTGTAACCACCCACTGTCTGTTTAACCAACACTAACTACCGCTGTCTGTTTAACATAACCCTAGCACTGCTGTCTGTTTAAACCAACCCTAACCACCCGTGTCTGTTTAACCTTAACCTTACCACCACTCTTAGTTTAACCTAATCCTAACCACTGCTGTTTGTTTAACGTAACCCTAACCACCACTGTCTCTTAAACCTAAACCTAAACCTAAACACTACTCTTACTTTAACCTAACCCTTACCCCCACTGTTTATTTAACCTAACCCTAGCAACCGCAGTTTGTCTGACCTAACCCTAACCACCGTTGGCTTAGGGTTAACCTAATCCTAACCACTGTTATCATTTTATCTGACCCTAACCACCACTATTAGTTAAACCTAACCCTAAACACTGCTGTCTGTTTGACTTACCCCTAACCACCACAGGCTGTTAAACCTAAACCTAACCACCACTCTTAGTTTAACCTAACTTCAACCACTGCAGTCTGTTTGACCTTTCAGACAGAAACAGAATGTGAGGACTTTGACATTCAGCTGAAAACTGAAACAGAGAAACTTCATCAGTTTGTAAATGATCTGCCCATTTCAATTTGATGCAGCAACATGATTCAAAAACAGTTATGACAGTGGAAAGTAAAGACTGGTGAAGTTGTGAGCTGCCAAAAGACCGTAGAAAGTTGCCTGGCAACATGTGAGTCACGTCTCAGAGACGCTCTGAGTCCTTCTGGCGTAAAGATGAGGAGAGAATCCCCCTCTGAGAGAAACTGCACCAGAGAGAGGAAATTTAGGCATAGACATTGGCTAAGTCATCGCCTACAGCCCATAATATCACTAAAAGATTGAGAGAATCTGCAGAATTGTCTGTAGACAGGAGATGAGGCACATGTGATGTATGGGAGTATTTTAGTGCTCCTGATGGTATGGAGGTACATTAGTGCACCATTAGTGCTGATTGATTCAGATTTTGGAGAAGAACGTGTTCCCAGGAGGTAGACGTCTTCTTCAGTGAAGGCCTCATTTATTTGAGAGGGACGACACCAAACCACATCCTGCAGGTATGCCAGTCAAAGAGTCCAGGCTTTAAACGAGCCCGTCTGATATCCAAACCCGTCCTCCACTGAAAAACTCTGGTGAATGATGAAGCGACGAGTGACGAGAACTACACCAAGCTGCTTCCTGAACCTCAGCAATACGTCTCCGCAGAACCCAAACACAGGCAGATTTTTGGAAGAGATCCTGAACCGTTAATTTAAGAAATTATAAAAGTTTTCAGTTTCAACATTTAACATGTGTTTTTGGGGTTTCACTCATTCATTTTATTCTGTTTTTATTTATACACAGTTTTGTCAGAGGGGTCTCTCTGTAGATTTTATTTGTATCCCTCCTCAGGTTCCTGGACGAGGTCCAGTCCCACTGCAACGAGAACAAAATGGGTGTCCAGAACCTGGCCACAGTCTTTGGACCAAACATCCTTCGACCTAAGATGGAGGACCCGGTCACTATCATGGAAGGTACTGACTGACTGTTCTGTTCCTCACTTCACACGACAGTGATACTCATGATGTTCTCTCTGATGGTGGTCCACAGGAACCTCTCTGGTCCAGCACTTGATGACAATCCTCATCAGGGAACACCTCCGTTTGTACTCAGGGAAGGACCCAGAGGGACCCATTGCAACCCAGACAGAGCTCCCGGTCCAGGGCCATCAGCTTCAGCATCGTAGCCTGGGAGCTTGGATCTCAGAGGAGGACCTCCAGAGCTGCCCTCCCTCCAACCCCGAACAGGACCTTCACAGCAGCGCCTCATCTCTAGACGCCAAACTGTGTGCCGCTGTCAGTCCCACTCAGACCCCTAACCTGAACCCTGGACAAAAACTTGGGTCTTCAACAGGGAAAGGAGAGACACTGGTCAGTCCGAGTAAACAAGGCAAGACCACACCTTCATGGAAGTACTCCTTCAAAAGCTCCTCGGCGCCTCGAACCCAGACACAGACCAAACAGGTCAGTAGCGGCAGCACTGTGGTTGAGACCACCAGTGTATCCTCTGCTGGTGGAGGAGGTGGCGGTGGAGGTGGCGGTAACTGGCTCATGAATGGTCTGTCTTCGTTAAGGGGACACCGGCGAACCTCCTCAGGTGAGCGGTCGACCCGTGATCGTGATTCCACCGGCTCGTCTCAGAGACTTTCCACCTACGACAACGTCACCTCCTCCTCTAGCATGGGGAGTGTTCCCAGCGTCGCCTCCACCCCCTGGTCCACCTCCTCCTGCGAGATCTCCGTCCAGGACTCCGAGAGTGAGCCCTCAGCAAACCAGAACTGTGGAGTGGGGACTGAGAGGGGGGACACGGACATAGAGAGGGATGGGGGACTGACAACAGACCCCAGCTCGGAGCAGGACAGCTGTGAGGCCATGGAGCTGTGCAGCAGCAGTGCCACCTGCAGCGAGAATGGAACCATAGCAGCGGCAGCCGGGTTGCCGTCAATCATTATGTCCGAGGATGGGGACGGGGGCGGGACCGACCTGTCCCTCATCAGCATGGTTGAAAGACTGAGGGACGAGCTGAAGAAGCAGAAAACTTCGTATGAGGCCAGAATCCAAAAGTAAGTATGTGCTGAATGAAGGCGGCAATTAATTTTCTCTTACTGCTCCTTTTCCAGTTTGGACCTTTCTATCACCACAGTAACCAGCCTGCTTTCAGGCAGGGTCATACGTGGTGTAGCCACCATGCATGACGGATCAGAGAGTTCAGGGCTGGCATCCCAATCACAGAGAACTTTAGTCACTTTACTTTTAAATGTTATACTTGTGCAGCCCGACCCATCTACATATTATACTGGTTTACATGGTTAATCAGAAGCAGGTTTGTTGATACATAATGGTCAAATAACTTAATACAATTTTGAACTAGTCCTAGTCTCAACTACAATATGAGTACATCCCCGGAAAGCCCCAAATCACCTGCAGCGTATAAGTAATCCTTCTGATTGAACTCCTCATATTAAATATGAAGTTATGTCAAAAAACAGTGTTTTTCCAGAAAAAAAACCACATCTCCCTATTGAGTAAAATATGAGCTGTTACGAGTAAAAAGAATTTCATTATCCGTCAAATGTTTTTTTAAGTCATCACGTTAACACGAAGGATCTGAAGCAGCGATAACGATTCCATAATGTCCATAACCTCATCGCTGACACATTACAGCTCATCACAAACACATGCGCACACACAGACACAACTAGTCAGCAGACACACACACAAACACACACACGTACAAACAAACACACACACACAAACACATATAACGTGTTTTTGTTATGTATCCAACGATTAAAGGTGAATTTTCCTCACTTCCTGTCCTGTGTTCTTCTTCTTCTTCTCTTCAGGCTGGAAGAGTCCAGTGCAGCTCTGTGTGCACAGGTGGAGCGTTTAGAACAGGAAATGGAGCAGGAGAAGAAGAAGCAACGAATGCTGGAGATCAAACTGCGTAACTCTGAGCGGGCCCGGGAGGATGCAGAGAACCGGAACCGGCTCCTGGAGAAGGAGATGGAGGACTTTTTCTCCACACTAGGAGACTTGGCTCTGGGAGCAAGGACTAGTGACATCTGATCCGTCTGTGGACAGAACCACCAGGGATTGTTAGTGGAGCTGGTGTCTCAGGGCTCACATCCTGAATGAATCATGAATCAGGGCTTTCAAAATAAGAGCAAAACCAGAAATAATGGAAGAGGAGGGGTTTCTGTATATTCAGGACAAACTTCAGACTGCAATATCAGATCAGAGCTGAGTATGTCTCCGGGTGGTTGGACCTCCTCACGCATGCCTAAACAGAAAGTCAGAATCAGGAGACTTACCTGTAGTTCTTACTCTCTTCCTTGAATCCAGGCTTCAGGTCCCTGTAGAAGAACAGGATGGTATTGTCCACAGCTGAGACCACTGAGGTCTTAGACCACCAGTTCATCATGCTACAGCGTGGATCTCCAGATGAACCTGCAGGACTTCACAGACACTCAGATGTAATAAATTTTCATCTGAATAGTCTGTGAGGTACGGATGTTAGATCCTACAATATAGATCCTGTTTGTCTAAAGAAAGACTAAAAACAAGAAGCTTCAGTTTGACGGCTGGAGATTAACTTTTTGTAATGTATTTAAAGGTGCAGTCTGTAAAATTTAGGAACATCTCTTTGAATAGATGGAAAATAATCATCATAAGTATGTTTTAAACGTATATAATCAGCAGGAATACTTCTAACATTTGTTTGTAAGAAATCCTTCATATCTCCAGAGGGGGTGGGGCCTAGTCCTGTTATTACAGTAGCCTTGAACTGATAAACTGAACTCTGACCCCAGGGAGGACTTTTCATGGTTTTGGGTTGGAAATGGCAGAAAGACGGTGAAGAAATGCTACACCTCTAAAAACGAATAAAAAGATGAAGACTTAGTCCGTCTGATCCTCCGTCTGGCAAAAACACAAAAAGTTCTCCAGCGACAATTTAGCACAAGAAAAGGCAACGGATGATGAAACCTCATTGTCAAATCATGAAGAACCGACTCCACAGACCAGATTTGCTCCTCCTTTGTCTGGTAGCTCTGCAGAAGTCTTCTCAGTCAGGTCTCATTCAGGATCATCTTGAAGATCTCGTTGACAGATGGTCTTTAAACATATAGTGAGACACCACCAGGTGGAGGCTAACTCGGAGATGTGTTTGACCTTTTACCCTGCAGTGTCAGCTTCAGCAGAAGTTCCTGCCCTCTGATCGTACTGTAGATGTTCTATCTGGATGGTGAACTGGACCAGAACACAGGAGGATTCTGACTGGATCTTCTTGTCAACAGCAGAACCTCTGTAGCTCCTCATCATCAGGTTCCTCCAGTGCCTCCAACCATCTCTGTGGTCTCAGTCTCAGAGACAGGAAGTCATTCATGTATTGTACTAAATACTTTGAATCAAGTACTTTACTTAAGTAAAACACTTGAGGTACTTTACGTGAGTATTTTCATTGTGTACTACTTTATACCTTTACTCCACTACAGTTTTCTGACTGCTGTAGTTACTAGTTACTTTTCAGATTAGTTTTTCATATCCTTCCTGTCCAGTGAAAGCCACAGATGTCCAAATCCTGATTTTAGTTATTGATGATAAACTGAGGAATTAAAGTCAGCTAAAACCAAAAAAAGTATCAAAATAAGTTCTATAAAAAGGTCTGGGATCATCTACAAAATATCTGGAAGCAGAATTTTCATCAGACTGATCTGATGAAACGTGAACTCTTTACGGACAGTATATGTTTAACTACTTCACAGCACATAAAGAAATGAGATTACCTCAGCCTTTAACATCTACAGCCGTAACATGGATCTACATATTCCCTCAGCAGTTATAGTAATCCCATGAGTACTTTTACTCTGACACTTAAAATACATTTTACTGATAATACTTGCAAACTTTGACGTTTTAAGTGTTGAATGCGGGTCTTTTACTTGTAGTGGAATACTTTCACAGTGTGGTATGAGTACTTTTACCCATGTAAAGATCTGAATACTTCATCAAGAACAAATGGGACTGTTACAACAATGATTTATGGGTTCTGAGCGGCACTGTCTCTGACACTGGACTCCAGGACGACCCGCCTGAAGCCATGTAGACTTTGGAACATGAAGCTGAACACTGCCCTCAGAAGAACCAGATGTTCCTCTTGAGATTCCTGCTGGTGCCTTCAGTGACGTGTTTCTGTTTGCTGCTTCTTGCTTGTCCAGATATGATCTGGTGTTTTTTGTTTTTTTTATTAGATATGGCATCAAACTGTTGAAGATCGTTTTCTCTCTCCTAGAATGTTCTGGTTCTCGCTCTCGCTCTCTCTCCTATAAGGTTATGATTCTCTCTCTCTCTCCTAGAAGATCCTGGTTCTCTCCCCCTCGTAGAAGGTTCCGGTTTTCTCTCTCCTAAAGGGCTCTGGTTCTCTCTCTCTCTCCAAGAAGGCTGTGGATCTCTCTCCATCTTTCCTAGAAGATACTGGTTCTCTCTCTCTAGAAAGTTGTAGTTCTCTCTCTCTCTCTCTCTCTCTCTCCTAGAAAGTTCTGGATCTCTCTGTGGCTTCTAGGAGGTTCTGGTTCCCCCCCTTACCTAGGATATTCTGGTTCTCTTTCTCTCTCTCCTAGAAGGTCTGGTTCTGGTGAAATGTAGTTGTGAATAAACGTGTTGAATGTACCAGTTAGTGAATGTAACGTGTTGTTGATGAAACCAGTTCAATGAAACAATGTGAACCAGAACTGTTCATAATGACTCTTACTTGTTTTGTTGGACAGGAGGAGTATTATGGGATGAGTCATCCCCACATTAAATGAACACAATTTTTTTTAAATGAAGCGTTTGAAGATATGCATGTGGTTAGATTGTGCAAAGTGTCATTCTTAGCATCTGAGCTGCGACCCACGTTCAGAGACTGTTTACATTTATTTTATAACGGGGCTGATGAGCAGAATAATAAAATAATATTTGCCGGCAAAACTGTTCTTTCGCTCCACCGTGAGACTGTATTATTCCTGTTTTTATACTCCACAAACAAACTAAGCCATTGTTCCGACAATGAACGGTCCGTTCGGCTCCATTTGCGTCTCATGTTTCTGTTGCTCTGCTGGCGCTGATTTTATTTTTATTATTTATGTAATGAACAGCTCTGTATGGAAATAAAGGTGACATCTGAGAGGTTCTGGAGAGTCAAGTCTGTGAAAGTTTCAGTTCTTCATGGCGGTATAAAGGGGATTAAAGTTTTCTGGTAAAACATTTTTTAAAACAATTTACGCCGTCCGAATGATTCTTGCAGCAAAGTTCTGCCTAACAAACGCAAGAAGTGTGGCAGGACCATTTTCAGAATTATAGAAATCAAACTTCCAGAGTCGATTAAAATAGTTTGAATTCTGACTCCGAAGTCAGAATTAAAAAAAATAAATAGATGCCCTAGTTCTCCTCAGTACAATTAAACCTTTTTTTTTTTTTTTTTACAGAAATCTTTCTGAGAAGTGGGCAGGCTACTGAATTCACTCTTAAATTCACACTCGACAAAATTACCATTTAGGAAAAAAATTCATGTGGCCATAATTCTGTATATTTCTTGCATATTTTAATTGAATTTATCCTAATAAAATTAATTTAGGAATCATGCATGACTTGATATTTTTCTAAATACCTCTGCAATACTTGCATACAAAACACTAAATTAAGGAACAGCTAATCTTTCCTTTAAAGCATTTCCAGACATTGTAAAATTTGAAAACCAACAACTCTGTCCGTTTTAAACAGTTCTGCAGAGGAAACAATCACATTTCCAAGTATATATTATTTACATGATTATATATTTGATGTCAGATGAAAGCATTAAGTCAGTTAAAGCATAAAATAACTTTAATACATAATATTTGATTGCAGTTTGCGGAGGGGGCGTGAGAGGAGCCCGAAGAGCAGAAGTTTTTAATAACCTGCTGATGGAACTGAAATGAAACAACTGCACTGTAAATACGGCATGCAATGCAGTTATAGGACAAAGAAAGTCTGAATCAAAGTGTGTTTATTTTATTTGCAGTACAGGTTCTTCAGAACAGGAGGCTAGTCTGGCTCTGGATCAGACCCTCATCATCAGAAGCCGGGGTGCACCTCTT
Organism: Lophius piscatorius; assembly: GCA_009660295.1. Lineage (NCBI taxonomy): Eukaryota > Metazoa > Chordata > Actinopteri > Lophiiformes > Lophiidae > Lophius > Lophius piscatorius. Next base: position 124,178 of record VRLP01000747.1, read on the forward strand.
AAATTGGTTGCTTTTTCTTTTGGGATGCATAATACCGGGAATTATTCAAACTACTTGCATGGCTGGATAGACGAGCATTATTACATAACATTAGAAACCAGCACCAGACATCTACGGACTTCTGAGGGTATTTACTCAGCCGTTTGTGTTTACTAACATTATTGTGTCTTAAACCACATTTCAAAGCAAAACCTATCGGCCATGATGTGACTCCTAAAGACTCGCATCTCTGCATTAGACCTCAGCCCACAAACTGATGACATCACCAGCACACAGACTGATGACATCACCAGCACACAGACTGATGAAATCACATCTAGAAAATAGTCACAGAAATAAAAAAAATCATCTGATTCATTTAAAAAAAATAATAAAACCATGGACTGACAGTACCAAACAGTTTACCTTCAATAGCACTCTAAATGAAGCTCCGCCAACATACCAACACTACGAGCACAGTTTGCTGAAGGTATTGCACATTTAGTGTAAAAAAACAAACACAAAAAAAACAAACATAGAACAGTTCTCTCACTTACATCCTGTACAAAACTACAAGTCTGTTGGAACCAACAAACAGAACATTTCAAATAAATAAATAATGGAATCTGTTATTCACACGTCTCAGAGAGCAGGATAGATCCACAGACAGATCCACGGATCAATCTATAGATAGAAAAGCAGACAACTAGGTTTAAAACCTTTTACCCCAATACCAGGAGAGGATGTTTAAGCAGGAAATGGCAGAAACTGAGCGTGAGGTAGTTCACCAAAGCCGACTGGATCAGAACAAATTAGATTGACAGGTTCGGGAATTAAATATTAAGAAAGCAACGATCTCAGACAAACTAAAATGGAAAATGTCAAGAAATTCTAAGATGTGCATGATGCTTGGCTTGAATATCAATACTTATATTTAAAAATGTGAAGGTATTTATCTTTCAGATGTCTCTGTTAAAAGGTCGCTCTAGGTCTGATTTGCTGCCTACTGAATCCCATTCATGTAGGTGAATCTCACCTGCTGCTCATTTATCTGAAAGATAAATGATTATCTCTCAGATATAAGAATGGAAGTCAATGAGCAGTCCGATGGATCACCAGCCCAAATGTATGTGGAGTCAGAGTTGTGGGTTTTATGGCGAGTAATTTGGAAAGTTTCCAGACGACTTGTCAGCACCTTTTCACTCTACGGTCACCTTCCCGCACTGGAATACAACGCATTGAGAAATGTGTGTATGGCCAAAACTTTGACTGTGATTCTGTGAAAACCCTTTCAGATATCAAAGTGCCAACTCAAACGAATAAAGTCCCATTTCTAATTTCTTTTTTAAACTTTGAATGACATTTCTACGTTAAGTGAGGATGAACTTACAGGGCCTCAAAGAGATTTGGTTTATAGATATTTTCACTACAAATTCCCATTATTTCTCATGGAAGATTTTTCAGTTTTTTGTGATTTTTGCGAAAACTGTTTTGAGAATCATTAGTAAAAGACATAGCACACCAATCCCCGATTGAGTCAACCGTTTTGATGTATGTCCCTTTCACGCATGCTGGCAAAAAAAAAAAAAAATGTACGGATGAAAACTTTGAATAAGTTTGGGGAAGAAAAGTCGGTCTGCTTCTGTGCTTTGCGGCTCAGACACACAGAATAAAGTCCCTCATTTTGGGCTCAGAAAAAAAGAAAAAAAGAAAAGCACTTTAGAAGCAAAGTGTTCCTTTTCTGAAAAAGTATTTTAGCAAATATGACAAATGGAGATCATTGATTCCTCCCTCCCACTGATGCTGTACTCGTACCACTGGGGATCAACGCCACATTGACTAAAGACATCTTAAAAATGAAGACATTGCGAGGAGTTGTAATTTACTGAGAAGCCTGAAACTAGGTTTGGACTTTTAAAAGAAACCCAATTTCCATTTGTGGTTGGAATCGGTGACAGCAGCGGAGTTTAATTTACTTATTCTCTGACATGTCGCAGTATCTGCTTCTTCTGGTTCACCCTGACATCTCAAACATTTAACAGGTTGCACCTCAGAATGTGGCTCTTAGGTTGTTTGTGGTTGTTTGTGAATATTTAGGTTGTTTATATATTTACACACAGCGAGCGCTGGGTCACTGTTAGCGGCTAGTGTTGTATGATTAACGGATGAACCTGAAGCTAACTGATGAATATATGGAAACATGATCCTGCTCACCAGATCACTGAAGCATCACATCTTAAATGTTGCACAGCTCAGAGACAAAGATAACAGCTTCTGGCTAATTTATTAAATATTAAATGTTGCGCAAATTAAAATAACAGTAACAATAATAATAATCATTTTGTTGCCAAAGCTCACAGCAGATATGTTAAAACAAAGGATACGTTAGCTTGTTCATATTTTATCTATTAAAGAATTCCAAAAAGGTTCTCACAGAGCTACATTTTAAAATCATGATGTAATAATGATGTAAACTAGGAAGCTTTTAACATTTTTTGCAAAAATAACAATATCCAATTCAACTTAATCATAAGTATTTCATAATATGAAGCTGAATAACCAACTTTTCTCACCTCTGTCATTTTATCATCGTTTTCTGCTGACAACGCCATAAAATCCATCAAACATTCTAATCGGACAGGGGCAGTCATAGATAGATAGATATTAATAATTTAATTTTCAGGGTAGGATATCAGTAAGCTGAAAATTGACTGAGCCTCATACTCACTAAAATATCAGCTTCCAACGGTTCAACCAGGTATACTAAACTCCACATCAAACAGATAGCTGTTACTAAGATTTAAAGCAGGATGCGCACGCACTCACGCCCACCCCCCCACACACACACACACACACACACACTCAGTAAAGACGTTACGAGGAGCTGGTGAAGGTTAAACATTAAATGACCCTCATATCGATTCAGAAATCAGTTTTTCCCAGTTTCAGCCTTAGAGAGTCAAGAACATAATGGAGATACAGCAGCATTTGTTCCTCCTGAAGTTTCCTAGAACAATTCACACATCAAACCATGAACCCATCAACCATTAACCCATCAACCATCAATCCATCAACCATAAACCATTAACCCATCAACCGTCAATCCATTACCCATTACCCATCAAACCATCAACCATAAACCATTAACCCATCAAACCATGAACACATCAACCATTAACCTCTAAACCATTAACCTATCAACAATCCACCCATCAACCATTAACTCATCAACCTAGCAACAATCCACCCATCAACTCATCAACCATTAACCTATCAATCATTAACCCATCAACCATCAATCATTAACCCATCAATCCATCAGTCTGGGTTAAGTTAATAATAATCACTGAATCCAAAAAAAAGACTCATGGATTTCTTTCATTTCAGAGGACCAGATCCAGAATCCTCTAAAGGTCAGTAATTATGATACAACTTCATGCTGATATTGTTGGGTAAGAGTTTTTTTTTCTCTTTACAGCAGTATTGTTAAATTTAAAAAGGTTCTTTATGGATCAGCCTTCTGACACAAACAGACTCTAGAACCTACTGCAGGAGACAGATGATGACGTAGAACCCTGATCCTACAGAAATCACTTCTGTAGTTTGATACGGTGAATCGTCACATTAAACTAATCAATTGTCTCAATTTTTAACCTCTGAGATGTAGAAACATGCCGTCACCTTCTTTGCCAACCAGACACAAGTTTGCTGCTCGAGGGTTGAAACCTAAACACCTACAAAAAAACAGGATCCATTTTAAAGAGAACTCCAACCCCATCATTCAAGATTGGTACCATCCTGAACTGATGCTGTCACCCAGAATCATCAGAACCTACACAGATTGAAGACACGTCCTTTAGGGCCTCATGACTGGAGTACAAACAGCAGGAGATTCTCCGGTCTCTCAGAGCTAAAGCTCTCTAAAAGACACCATGACTGCAGGACCTCATAATTCTCAGGGTTATTTTTAAATGGGGTTATTTTGCCGATTCTTAACTTCCTGTTTAAACGTTTTAGCATCTTTGAATGTCCTTCATTGCAGGAGAATCTATTCTGTGTCCAACAAACAAAAAGTAACATGGTATATAAGAGAGCCACACTGAAACAAAATCTAACTATTCCAGAATAAAGATGTAATTTTATGAGGAAAAAGTGCGTTACTGTAGGAAGTAGTCGGTTTACTTCAGGATCGCTGCTGTGGTTTCTAAGATAACTTTTGCAGAGTCCTGATACGGATGTGGTGTTGATGAACTGAAAGATTCAGTATTTCTTTAATTGACAAGACTTAATTCAAATATAGTTTGACTAGATGTTCTGCGTTCCTCATGCTGAGGCTGGGCTGATATTTACCTTTGAAGGAAGCGCCTAAAATGATGACTATTCTCATAAAATGATGATTAATCTCTACGACTCTTGTTATATCATGACATTAATCTTGTATCTTCATATTTTATATGTTTTGGTCAGTGTGGCCCTGACACTGGGTCGTTATGATGACAGCAGGAAGAGTAGACCTTCTCGCACTGAACCATCAGGACCACAGTCCTTCCAACAGAAACATGTCCGCCATCAACCTCACTACCAACGTTCCCTACGTGACCAAAACATCTTCTACTTACATCAACTTTAAAACCTCCTACCAACCTGACAAAAATCACATCCTGTTAGAGATACCTCACAGAGCCCCGTTGGCCACATCCAGACCAGAACCATCACTCCGGTACCGAGCACGCAGCCCATCTCAGTCGAGCGGAGGTGGTTCCTGAAAGCGTTGAACAACCTAGGAGGCAGGTGTTAAGAAGCTCCAGGATGTCCTCTGGGATGTAACCGTGCAGGTCTGACTTAATGGTTCAATGGCTCACTGCAAAGATAAAACTCTGTCTACCATCAAACATCAAACTCTACGTTTCTGTGTCCGTTTTTAAAAGCAGCCGCTGATGAGAGAAACAAACAAAAAAATAAATCACATTAAAACATTTACAGATATCTCTTTAAATTCTCACTGTCGGTTTATACAAACCGGAAATCATAAAAAAATTCTCTTCTTGTCATCAAATCTTTAGAAATGCCACAATAATTTACAGCTAAGACTCAAATCAAAATGAATCTTAAGTTTAAAAAAGACTAAGTGTGATAAAAACAGGAGAAAAGGAGCAGTCCTTCCAGAGGTGGAGAGATCTAACAGCTAATTGCTAATCTACAGAGGGTGATCACGGGGGGGGGGGGGGGGGGGGGTCAGGTCCAGGGCAGGACATCTTGGATGTGATTAGGATGTGACGGCCGGCCCAGGATCAGGTGGAAATGATGGTCAGGCCCAGAGGGGCGGAGCCTGTAGCGACAGTCGTCACCAGGCTGCTTCCTGGGTCGTGTCGGAGGACATTGAGGAGTTATCATAGGTGGAGGACGAGGTGGAGATGTGGTGGTGGTGCTGCTGCTGCTGCTGGGGGCTGCTGCTCACTGCTGCACCTGTGCTGTGATGAACAGAAGAAGAAGAAGACGTGGTCAACCATCAGTCACATCTTCACTCCACCAGTAGGAAGTTCAAAGGTCTCACCAGCAGCATAGTATACCAAAATAAAATTAAAGAAATTCCAGAAGAGATAAAAAAAAAAGCATAAATTCTACTCAATTCTAAGATTCTTGGACTTAACAGATCCAAAGTGAGACACAATATCTACACCTGGAGAAGACTTGGAACAATAGAGAACCTTTCCAGAAGTAGCAGACCTCCCAAAATTCCAAAGGTAAAGACTTCTGTAAACTTCACTAATCTTATCCTGAACCATTCTTGCTTTTGGCCAAGGAGGTGATAATTCAATACCAACAAATCTTTATATCGGCAAACTCCAGTAAAAGTATAAACAGACAGACATTGATTGACAGATGAGCGCCATCTAATAACAGACTTCTTCACAGGCATATATCAATCCATATATCAATCCAGTGAAATCCTCAGATTAAGAGTGTAAGATGTATTAAGATGTAATTTCGAAAAAAAGTATTGTTTGCTCATTTTACAGCGTGGACACTGACACTGTAGGTGGAACACACCTTCTCTACTGCTGTCTATCTGAATCCTTCTGGACCAGTTGGGAAGAAACAGAAAAAAGTATCTGTTGAATTGACTGTGGATATAATGTATGGACTGCTAACAGGATACAAACTTTAGAATTTGATGATTAATACAATTCTCTTATTCGCTTCTTGAATTTATTTCCATGCCATGTTATGTTCTTATCAATTAATAAATGCCCTGTTGGTTGTAATTATTACTGTTTCAAGTGTTAACAATAATGCATGAACCAAAAAAGACCCATGAAGTCACAGATGGACCAGTAGGCGTCTTTCACCTCAAGAGTCAGAATAAAAGAAAATTTCAGGGCTTCCATTAATATTTTGAAGTTAACTTTTTTCCAACATTTTCCCCCATGACAGAAAATCAGCTGAATCCAGGAACCTGACACAAAAACAGACAAAAGATGAATAAACCTATTATAAGATGCACATTCTTCATTCATTCAGATTCAGAAAGACAAAGGTCACCTGACATGACCTTTAGCAGGGGCATCAGATTTATGATCAAGTTTTTCTACACTGTTTTCAAATGACAGGAAAAGTAAGGTCACACATAAACGGGTCAGAGGAACAGAGATAGTCCACACACAGGAAACTCTGCTAACCTATGGATGCTGGCTGTCCTCGGATGACGCCATTCTTTGTCCGTTCCTCCCAGTCCTGTACCTCTTTGTATATCAGCTCTGCAACAAACACCACATCATTACACACAGGAGAAGAGATTACATCATCATTTCACACAGGAAAGGATGTGACATCATCATTTCACACAGGAGAAGAGATTACATCATCATTTCACACAGGAGAGGATGTGACATCATCATTTCACACAGGAGAAGAGATTGCATCATCATTTCACACAGGAGAGGATGTGACATAATCATCTCACACAGGAGAGGATATGACATCATCATTACACACAGGTGAGGAGACCAAGCAGCGTGAAGCCACCATTGATTACAACATTAGGTGAAGGTAACATCTTATGCTCCAGGGTTTAATCTACAGCTCTGTCATTATCTGATCTTATTTTAGCTGATTTGATCTAAACACTGAGATCTTCATTTCAGCTCACTCAACTCAACTCTATTTATAAAACAACAGAGTTGTCCAAAGTGCTGTACAGTCAATAACAACATAGACACATGATTAAAACACAATGTTACATCAAATAAAAACAGTAAGACCAGAGAGAATTAAAAGTCCAACAACTCATCCTGGATTAAAAGCCAAGGAATAAAAGCTCCTCTGTATTCGTCTGAACTGTGCTCCAACAGGTGGAAGTGGGTTTTTTATGAATACCTAAACTATTCATAGTGCACCAGGAGAAGATCCAAGATGAAGTTGGATCCTATCCTGTTTTTATATGTGGTCGATCCCAGATGAGAAAAAGAGGGACCGCAGGGAGATGATACTCGAAGTAAACTCATTTTTCTAACCTGTTGCATAGATGAAAATAGATGAAGCTGCAAGTGTTGGCAAAAACATTGTTTTGACCTTGTGAAGATCTTTGTAACCGTTTTGAAAATGAATAAAGTTCATTCTTATATTTTATTCTTATAATATGGGCAGAAAGTGATGGCCTGAATACTTTGTTTAAATATAAATACCCTCTAGTTCCTCCATATTGTACACCAGTGTATAGGATTAAATGCAGCTCGTCTTCTGTCTGTGTTTGAGTGCAAACAGCTGAACACACCACAAAACGTGTTATTGCCGCTGGAAAATTAGGACTTGAATCAGACATTTGTGCATTAAAACATTCAGACACTTCGATGATTTGGAGATTGAAGGTTTGATTTCCCACGGGCGGCAGACAGTAGAAGTCTCCTACCTTTCCACTCCTCCACCGTGTGCTCCCGCTCATCCAGCTGCTTGTCTGTGATCATGGGTGGAGGCTGCAAGAATACAGAAATATAGTGAACATTAGAGTGTTTATCTCCTCAACACATGATCATGAACAAACTTGTTCACAATTGTGGACCTTCAGACCCAGCCAGAACACACTGAACAACTAAAATCATCTGAAAAAGGTCTAAACTGAATTCTATCAGAGAAGAACTTTTGTACAGGATGACAGAGTTTGAGCAGGCATTAGCCGGGACCACCCTGCATAAGTTTGGGTCCTTATTGGTGCCCTTTACAAATGCTCCTCAACCAAACCTGCCAGTCCACTGCGGTTTACTTATTCAGTCCTTGAAAGAATCAAAAACTTTACTGGATCTGTTAATGTCTGGATCTCATGGATCTACCGGACCACTCTGACAGAACATTCTGAGTCCGTTCAAAGCAGACGTCTGAGAACCAGTCAGTCAATGTTGGAACGTATTTCTGCTGAGGAGGACCTGTCAGAACTTCTAGTCTTCCTAATAGTTAATTGAAACTCAGTCTGACGGTTTTAAACTTGGACTCAGGGGCTAAAGAATGTTTAACAAACCAATGTTTGGTATCCTTTTTTCACTACACATCACTTCTATGAGGTGACGTCATCAAGAAGTCATGTGACCTGATCACGCTGGCGTTAAAATGGATGAGGTTAATTTGTGATGCCTGTGGGTAGGGGTTAAGGGCAGGGCCGGACTTAGGGGGTTGGGGGCCCCTGGGCTTGAGTCATTGTTTGGGCCCTACCTACACCAAAAATGATAAGCTACAACTACTCCAACCAGGACCAATGACCAGAAACACATGTATCCCCATTTATTAATACATTTGGATTAATTTCGGGGCCCTTTGTAGCCCGGGGCCCCAGGGCTCAAGCCCAGGGCAGCCCATGCATAAGTCCGGGCCAGGTTAAGGATTAGGAATACTCACTGCCTCGACTTCAGTGGGATCGTACCACACGTTGATGTAGGGGTGCTGCAGAGCTTCGTCCACAGAGATCCTCTTGGATGCATCAATGACCAGCATCTTGGATAGAAGGTCTCTGGCTTGACTTGCTGGAGAGACAGTGGAGAGAAAGTGGGTCAGAACATAAAGATAAGAGGAGGTGATAACCTTTTATCTACAACCTGTAACAGAGGACCTCTACAGGAGAACGGCTCTAAATCGCTAAGCGGAACCAGACAAGAGCATCTTCACCTTTCAGCTTGTTGTGCTCAGAGTCTGCAGGAAATAGGACATCAGGGAAGAGCTTCTCAAAGCTGTAGCCGGCGTACCGCGGCCGGTTCTCCACGTAGGTCCTCACCGACTGGTTGAGCTTCATCAGGAACTCCTGAGACGGTGTCCCCAGCTGCTCGATCACCTTGTTCCACTGGTCGATATCTTAGAGTCAGGGTTAAGAATAGCACTGGGAGGAGAGGATGCTCCAGAGTTTGGAAAGTGAAGATTGGGTGTAAGAATCAAAGGTGAACCTCCAGAAGCTGCTTCAAACATGTGGAGAGACGTATGACCATCACCTCAGACCCTTCAGTTGTAGGAAATACATCTGTTGTTGAGGATGAAGCACTTCTACAGGTAGAAAATCTACAACAATGACTCATTTAGAATTATGTTTTAAATCTTAGAACTGAACCAACTTCAAATGTTACAGGAGAAATGTAGAGAGTTCTGAAAATGGACCTGCAGATGTTTTAATTGGACACGCTGCCTGATCACTGGTTCATCACAGACTGAGTATTAGGTCCTGCAGGTTCTGCTGATAACCACACATGGAGGGTGTTAGATTCAAGCCTACTACACCCACAACTGGTAAATGGCGGCAAAAGGTCTAACATGTTTACTTGAATGAACTCAGCTACAACTGAAAGTCTGTTTTGAAAAGGAGATGGTCCTCAGTTATTGATTACCTGCGTTAGAAACCTTTATTCTTTTGTTGTACCATTTCTTTGTGGATAGATTTTATATATATATATATATATATATATATATATATATATATATATAAACTATTTAAAACTCATTATATAATTATTGAATATATTATATGTGAGAGCTCACATATAACATGTGAGAGCAGGAAAACCACGATCACTCTCATCAGCCTGCTGTTCTGTTCTGCTGTGAGCCCATCAGGTCACTCAAATGGACTGGATCCGTCATCAAGTTTTAAATTCCCCCACTGAGCACAGATAGATGAAGAAGATGAGGAGGGAGAGGAGATGGCATGATGAAGGTTCAACTCAAGGATACGATCAGTGCCTGGAAACAACACACTACCCCGGACCATCTCAGCCATGATGCAGCCCACAGACCAGACATCAACTGAAACATGAGATGACAATCAACAGAAGATCAGCATGCAGGACTGAAACACAACAAAACACAGCTTTCAAAATAAAAATAAAAAGAGGGGGGAAGGTGACGGTGACGGTGGCGTATGAGAAACATGCAGTGGAGTGGACTTGAACTTTAAGCAGTGCGGCAGAATGAGGATTAATGGAATTCTGTATTTACTTGACAAGAAAAGCAGGAATCACTGATGGAATCATGATTCCTGCTGAAGGCCCACTGAACAGAGAAGCTCCGGCTCTGGAGCTCCCCACTTATTCAAAGGTCCTCTCAGGATGTATTCTTGCCGAAATGTATGTCACCACTGTTGTTATCCTCGCTGCAGTGCATGCTGGGAAGAGTCACACTGGTATATTTTGATCGATGGCCAGAAATGACCATTTTTGGCATCTTTCTTGCACCAAAATGTCTCAACACAGATTCACGTCTCCATTCACTGCAGGAGAAAAAAGGAATTTTTATATAATTTATTGACTCAAAATAATCTGATTTTAAGAAAATGTATCTTCCTTTATCTTGGTGCGATATCCCAGCTAATATTTAGCTAGTTTGAACCTGTCACAAGGTCCAACGATGGTTTGCGCAACATCCCAGCAGAGGAACAAGATTTTATTCATCATTTCATTCTTAAAATCACCTCATCCATTAAATCATTCATTATGGTGTTTAGGTGGACACTGTTATGCTCATTGGAAGATTTTTAGACAAGAAAAAAAATGTTATCGCAATAGAACATATTTCTTTGTTAATTTCAAGACAATTTGATCATAATTAAAGAATATTTGTCTCATTTCTAATCAGGCTATTTTTGCAGTTCAGCTCATTTAAGAGCTCCTCACTGTCCTTGACTGACAGCTGCTCTGAGTTGAATAAAAAGCAGCGTTAGGATAGAAAAGGCTTTTATTGCTGGCTGATTCTCAGCTGAAGGGGAGCAGAGCTTCTATTTCAGGTTCTTCATCTGACTTCTATGACTGAATCAGCGGTTCTTCTGCCGCTGGAACTGAGGAGGGGGTTGTCACATGAATCAGAGCAATAGAACCTCTGGATCTATTCACAGGATGTGATCTTCATGCATTTGATCAGACCAGATGTTTGAGGAGACACACTCTGTGCACGTTTTCAGTGCAAGCAGTTCAAGGATACAATCCCTTCCTGGAAAAAGGATTTTGTGGCGAACCATTTCTGCCATAATGCAGCCCACAGCCCAAATATCCACTAAGACCAGCAGCACAGAGGACAGGAGGAGAGAAGAAGCAACAAGTCAGCAGCAAACTAGGATCAATGGTCCGGGGATTCAGAACTAACAGAAGTCTCCTCAGAGCTGCTAGAATAGTAGAGTTACTGCTGTGGGTCTGAGTAGAAGGGAGAACAAATTCTCAGAGCCAACATCTGGGAAATTTGCTTATCAGCTTTCTGGCTCAAACGACTTGTACCCGTCAAATTATCTAAACATGTAGAGACACACGAACATTACTGGAAACTGAGAGACGACGGGCTCTGCCGAGTCCTGGATAATTATTACATGATAATAAACTGTAATAGTGCATTTATTACATTATAACATATGCTGCACCTGTTGGACAGAAGAGTTATTTCCCATACTGTAGGTTCTACATGATGCTGATGTAGCAAAACACCCAGACACAAACCTTCATCCCCTAAACGTCGTCTGTAATAGATCTTATAGAATACATCACTCTATCATGAACAAGTCTCTCAGCTGATTACGGCTGAAGTAAAAAAGACCCTTTGCCTGGATGCAGTTTGGGGATGCCCTTAAGTCAGTCAGCGGGGGGTGGGGGATGGGTGGTACCTCGGTCAGTGCCTGGACTCATCCTGGTATTTCGACCTCTCCATAAAACATCAAACACAGCAAAGGCTGCTGGGAGCTGGAGTCCACAGACAGGAACTTCCCAACAGAGAACAGAGCCCAATGTGTGTGTGTGTGTGTGTGGTTGTGTGTGTGTGTGTTAGTGTGAGTGTGGTGGTGTGTGTGCGTGTGTGTGTTAGAGTGAGTGTGTTTGTTTGTGAGTTGGTGTGTGTGTTTGTGTGTGTGTGTTCATGCTCTCTGACAGGCAGCAGCTCCTGATTCGTCACTTTGTAAGTGATCTGTTCCATTCCACTTACCATTGGCTTGGTAGCCCATTCCCAGGATGACCTCAGGGGCCCGATAGTACCGGGTCACCACGTAGGGGGTCATCAGCAGGCCGATGGCCGCGGTCCGGGCCAGACCAAAGTCCAGGATCTTCAGTGTACAGTCAGATTTCACCACAATGTTACTGGGCTTCAAGTCCTGTTAAGAAACACAACAGAACTTAAGTCAGACTGAGTAGGTTCTGATGATCAGGTTCTGACCCAGGTTCTTTTCTTTCACTTTAATAGTCATTAGAAGGAGCTTTTGTGGAAAGCAGATTATATCTATAAATTCCCAACCATCAGTCCAATTGTGTCTAAATTTAGCTCCTATGAATTAAACTACTAGGAATTTTATCTCGTTTTATTACGGAGCTCAGAAAAACTAGTTAACTTTATTATCTTCATTATTTTCATTCATTATTCTTGAGCATATTGCTGACTTTGTAGAAAAAGTTGGGTTGGGTCAATTTGTGCTGTTGAGATTATTAAAGAGTCAGGTTTAATTTGAGGAGTTCAATCGGGGGGCCTACTTGTACAACGCAGGTGATTGGGGGCTTTTCGGGGATATACCTGTGCTGTCAGGGACGACTGCATAGGACTAGCTCCAATTAGAAAAATGAAAATCAAATGTATATATTTTTTTTATTTTCTTATCCCTTTCTGATCATTAAAAATAAAATAAATTTGTATTTCAATGTTAATATTTGTATTTAAAACAGAAAGTCTGATTACCAGCAGACAAAGAGCGCTTTGGTGAAAATTTGCTGCAATAATAAAATAAGCATTTTAATTATATATGAAGTCCTTTAAGAATTCAACCAAACATATTCCAGCCAAAAATGAACTTTTTTCATTTTCCTTGGTTTTTATGTTTTTAAAATGGAGTATTTATTATGTTTCATCTTTGACTCTTTTTTTGGTGAAAAAACTACATTTGAAGGCGCCATATTAGACATGGGTCACAATGAACTCAGTCTACAAAACTCAGACCCACCAGGGTCACAATGAACCAGCTCCATAAAACCCAGAACCACCAGGGTCACAATGAACCAGCTCCATAAAACCCAGAACCACCAGGGTCACAATGAACCAGCTCCATAAAACCCAGAACCACCAGGGTCACAATGAACCCGGATCATAAAAACCAGACCCACCAGGGTCACAATGACCCCGGTCCATAAACGCCCCCTGCTGGATCCGAATTGAACAGCAAGTAGAAACGTCATACTGTGATTTTGTCTCGAATTTTAGTCAAACACACAAACAGAAGAAAGATTCCCTCCTCTGACTCACCAATGAGTCTACCTCCCAAAAAGCTAAGTATTGCCTCGTCTCATCTAATTTCATTTTGTTGTGTCTCCTCTCATATTATGTTAATTAATTTTATCGGATTTCCTTTTATCTAATCTCAGCGAAACTCATTTTATCAATTTTTTTCTCATCTCATATCAACTTAACCCATTTTATTTGATCTATTCTTGTGTCATTTTTATCTTATCTGTATCTTATCTAGTTTCACCTAACATTAACACACCTCCTACCACTACTCCAGACCCTGAACTTCTACAGTACAGGATCAGTGCTCTGCTGTTCGGTGGATTGGACAGGGATTTTAGTACCTTGTGTCTGATTTACATAAAGACGTTCTGGTCCATTACCACATCAATGTCTACAGGCTTGTGCTTCGGGATGCTTCTAGATGTCTAGGAGGAGAATATCTACAGATGTTTATCAGTTTGTTCATGTTGACCTGAGGCACCTTATGAGGGAGTGAGTCTCACCCTGTGGATGATGCCAGCAGAGTGCAGGTGTTTGATTCCACACAGCATCTGGTAGAGCAAGTAGGACAGCCTCTCGTGGTCCAGTTCCATCTGAATGACCTGACAGAGGTTTGCATCCATCAGCTCCATCACCAGGTACCTACAGGAGAACCATGGATCACACAGTAATCATCTCATCAGCTCTATCACACAGGTACCTACAGGAGAACCATGGATCACACAGTAATCATCTCATCAGCTCTACCACACAGGTACCTGCAGGAGAACCATGGATCACACAGTAATAATCTCATCAGCTCTATCACACAGGTACCTGCAGGAGAACCATGGATGATGAACCATGGGTTATTCAGCCAGACTGCCTTGCAGCACATAGTCAAAGTGTTGTTGAGTCTGAAGCTCCAGATAGCTAACCGTCCTCTGACATGAATGATCTCCTGCTCCTCATTAGAACTACTTAAAATTTAAAAAAGTTTGTACACCATTGTGTTTTCACCATTTACCATGCATCTATTTAACAAATATTTTTATTCAAATATAATCATTAATTAAGCATTACAATTGGTCTTATATTTAGAGTCACCGTCACTGTCTGATGTTGAGCTGCTGTCACAACTAACTTTCCCCTGGGGGGATTAATAAACTTTATTTCTTTCTTTCTCAAATCCATCCATCCATCTATAAGCTCTGCTATCTGTCACCAGAGGAACATTAAATCTCCACATTGATCTTCTCAAGAAGCCTGTTAGCTATGGTTCTCATGGGGTTCATGAGGACGACAGTCAGTCATGTCATCTGGCATCATTTGCCATAATCCACCACCTACATGGACCTACCAGTACCTTCTACATGCACCGTCAACAGGTTCTTGACGACACAGGCTGCAGTCGAAAGTATGCCTGCTTCAGCTACACACACACACACACACACACAGAAATCTATGCATGCACACACACACACCGACAGCTATGCACAGACAAACACACACACTCACATACACAGCTATCAACTCCCAGGGTTCTACTCGCAGCATCTGGTGAACGTTGACACACATACAGGAAGCTGCCTAACAATTTCTTCTATGTGTTCTAACAGAATGTTGAATGTTGAATGTTTTAGATCCTGGTGTCTCTCCTCCAGCCCCCCAAAAGTTTTAGATCCTGATTTTTGTCCTCCGGCCCCCTGAACATTTTAGAATTGATTTGAAGATTCTACTGATCCTTTTTTCTTGTACTACATGACAGAAACGCCGACCCCGTGTGAACCATTCAGAAGCCTTAGACCCTCAGGTTGAGTCGCTGGTTGATCCAAAGTGGAGGCATTAATCAAAAGGTGGCCGTGTCTTTGCCTATAGGACATCTCGGCTTTTTAACGACCTGCCTGAGGAGATCAAGTTCGCTCAATCAGTGACTTCTTTTGAAGTCTTTGAAGTCACTTCTTAAAACTTACTTTTGCAGACTTGTGTTTACGTGACGTTGTCTTTTTTATATTATTATCTTTCATTTTTCTTCTGCCTGCCATTTGCATCTGACAACCTTTGGTTTATTGTCAAATCACTTTCTAAACTTGATTTTAAAAGTGCCGGATAAATAAAGTTGTGATTATTATTAACGCGCCCCTACTGTGAGACTCATGACAAGGCTGGATGTAGAGGTTCTTCAGGCTGTGCATGAGGAGGCCATGCCTCCGGTCATTTGGACGCCTCAGACAGTTAAGTTTTATTGGACCTTTCATTCAAGATATTCATCTTCACAGAGTTTGGGTCGGTACCATCTCTTCCAGAGGAAAAAACGCTCCCACCTTTAGTTCACTGATTTATGGAATCTCAAAGACATACAGGAAGTAGCTTATACTCACACATCTTGGAACTCTTCCAGTGTCTTCTGTGGTGTGAACACGTTTAACAGGCCGATGATCTGCAGAGAAATAAAGAGCACCTTCATTAATACTGGAGTCTGGCAGAATGATGATGAACCAACACCTGGAGCAGCAGCTCCGTAACACCCACCATCAACTCTCACAGAAGACGTCACTAAAACACAGCTGGCCAAACTGGAAAAGTCACAGCGTTTTTCTGGCTGTGTTGATAAGACAACAATAGAAAAGAACCCTTAGATGTCCCTCAGAGGACTGAGATCTGGATCCAGAGGTCTGAAGACTGACATCTGGATCCAGAGGTCTGAAGACTGACATCTGGATCCAGGAGGTCAGATGACTGAGATCTGGATCCAGGAGGTCAGATGACTGAGATCTGGATCCAGGAGGTCTGATGACTGAGATCTATATCCAAAGTTCTGCTTTATCAGATTGTCTGATGTGTGACTGTCCGCTCAGTCTGGATGTAAATCTTTGAAATGGAACTGATCAAGGAAGCGGATGAATTTCGGTGTAAACTAACAATACAGTTGTTTTGTATTGTTTCAACCCCTCAGAGTCCCGGTCTCTGAGAGAAACCCTTCCTTCTCCTCACTAGCTTTATCCGGACCCGCTGATGTTTTCTGACGTTCTGCTACAAACTGCTACAACAAGAGTGAAGACGGTGGAAACTAAGCTCTTACGTTCTTGTGGTTGACACATTTCATCAGCACCAGTTCTCTGTAGGCCCGTTTGGCATGAGTCTGGTTCTGAAACGGACGGCTCAGCTTCTTGATGGCGACGTTCCTCTCCAAGTTGTGGTCATACGCTGAACTGTGGTTAAGAATGGAAGCAGATATTTAGTCAATAATGATGAAGGAAAAAATAAACTGATAATGATTATTAAATGTTTAGAAAATACAAACCAGAGAGTAAGCAAAAACATAATAACAGGGGTACAAACAGTAAGATCGTCTACTCCAGATCTAGATGCAACGTCTGTCATGTGTCGACCCTCTTATCTTACACAGAGCTCACAGTAGTCTTCATCACTGTGGTCTCCATCCCGCCAGATGCTAACGTTAACGTAGCTCTCGCCCAACTACATGACGTAATTATCAAATAACAGCCGGCTCATCCTGAGAGAGTATGCATTTTTACTGGGGAGTTTAATCAAGCAGGATCAAAGTCAGTGCTTCAAACTTCACACAACATGTACAAAACATGTAAAGTGTCCCACAAGGAGGATGGACACTCTGGACAACGTCTACTCCAGCCCAAAGCATGCATATATAGAGCACTTCCACACCCACATCAAGGCCATCTCTCACTGCTCCTGATCCCAGCATACACCCCCCTCAGGAGAAAAACCAAGCAGGACACAAGGACTACAAAGACTGGGTATGAGGGTGAACTGCTGCAGGGCTGATTCACATCCAGCAGGGAATGTATTTTAACCGCAAGGCTGAGAAAAGCCAGCCGTCAACAGTCTAAATGACTACAGGCCAGTTACAACAACCTCAGCAGTCATTAAATACTTTGAAAGATTTCGCATCCAACCGTGGCCCCTCCAGCCTTAGACCCTCATCAGTTTGCTTTTAGATTTAACCCATCTACAGAAGATGCCATCGCTACAGTTCTCCAAACATTGCTGAACCATCAGTAACACCCGGGAGATTATGCAAGGATGCTCTTTACTGATTATAGCTCAGCTTTCAATACGATCATCCCTGACATACAAGTGGACATGCTTAATGACCTAGACGGCCCCCTCAACCTGCACCTGAATCAAGGACTACCTCACAAACTGCCCACAAGTCATCAAAAACGGCCCCCACTGCTCCTCCACCCTCAGACTCCGCCCAGGGCTGTGTGCTGAGTCTACTGCTTTATCCTATGTACACCCATTACCGCACCCCCATCCACCCTCCTAACACAATCATTAATTCTGCGGACATTGCTCCTGTGGTCGGTCTCATTCCAGGAGGAGATGAGCCAACGTACAGAGACGAGGTTCAAAAGTTGTCAGAGTGTTGCTCCAGGAACAACAACCACACTCAACTTGAAAAGAAATGATCATATACTTCGGGAGGCACAGATCAGAACCTGATCTTCTCTACATTAACAGGGGGGCCGCATAGATATTGAGGCTGCACAACCTTATGACGTAATTCTACGACCTTTAGAAACACAGTATATCATGACATTGATTTAACAGACTTCATAGAGTGACCTTTGGCCTTTTAATTTGAAATCTGAAGATGGAATTTAGCGAAGGAGATCTGAGATAATGAGGTCGATGAAGTGAAGAGCAGGCAACACCCCAGCATCTCTCTTTTCAGACTGTCCACAAGGTCCAAAGCTCAGAATGTCTTGAACCTGACACACAGGCATTTAAAATGTTACATTTTACTGAAGCCAAAGCAAATGTTTAAATTAACATAGAATTGGTGACCAGTTTTCAGGTTTAAGATGTTGTGGTACAAATATAAAAATTTTAAAATGGTATGTTCATGTTTTCATCGTTTAAAGGAAGAAACGGTGCAGGTAATCAATCGCTCACAGGATGAAAGCTGTCCATGCATCTATCAACAGAAGCTTTGTATAATAATTACCACAGCAGTTTGTTTTGGGTCATTATTATGATCTAACCTGGAGATCAGCGTTCATTTATGAAGTATAGAAGGTTCTCAAGGTAACTCATCAGCCGTCTCTCCATCCGACCTGCTGGGAAATGACTTGATGACTGAAATCCATTAGTTTGTTTTTTGCTGAAAGTGTGATATTTTTAAAGGATCCACCTTGAATAGCTTGTTAAGTCAAAGAATCCTGAAAATATCTCAGATGCCCAATATGAGTATTTCCAGACCACATAAAGACATATTTTATCTTAAAATGCGAAAGTATCAGTTTCTACCTCAATTTAAGTACATGAAGGTCCTTAATCAAGAATAGTATGAATATTATACAACTTAGAATAAGTTAAATGTACCTGAAAAGAAAAGTCTGTCATTTATGGTAACAAACCAAAACCCACTTTTGTGGGAAAACTTCTTATTCTGAGAAACAACACTTCCTAATATTAGTAAAAAGAATAGTTCAAAACGGGATTGTCCAACTAAGATCCAGATCTCCTCTTTCTAAATATCACCTCTTATTTCAAGAAATCTGACCAAGAAAATTTCCACTCGTTCAATTGGCAGAGTTTATTTACTTACTACGAGCTAAAAAATATACTGTGTTCATTTTTTTATACTTATTTTGGAAGGGAGATTTTTCCAGTTTCAGTTTACCCTAGTATTAGTCCACCATCTTTTCATCATAATATCAGTCTGAATCCTCCACCATGTTCATCAGTCTGAAGCCTTTTATGAAACGTTTGAAAAGTAATGAATCTGTACAGATGAGATGATTTTCCTTTGGAGTAAAACACATCCGAATTCTCCATCCTTTACGAAGCTCCGCACTCAGATTCATCTGGCGGAAATACATCACAGATACCAGAGTTACAGAATCACCCACTTGTAGCTCCTCTTCCTGGTTTCAGCTCTGAAACTCTTCTCAGAGTTTTCCTGGTTGCCATAAAGATGACTTATATTTCCCCAGACTCACCAGACGATTCCCTGTGCTCCGGATCCAATGGGTCTGAGGTTCTGGTAGCGCTTTAGAACCATAAACGTTGAATCCCCGACATCTATGCTGTAGTACTCCTTCTCACGCTTGTTCCGATTCATGTTGAAGCCTTGGAGCAGCGCTGGGGCTGGACATCCAAGTGGAGATCTCCTCCCACCAGCTGCATGGTGAAAACACACAGACAGATCATGAGCGGTGTTTCAGCCTCAATTCCAACGCCCCAAACATTCCTGACAGGGGTCTAACCCTCTAAACCAGGTAACACAGGTGCTGCTCCCCCTTACCTCCGACAGGTAGCCTCTGATCTAAATGCTGATTCAGCCTGCCGTGATATCAAATGAAAAGCTGTTACTAACACCTATTCTTCTTTTTAATCTAATGATTTTTTCTGGATTCGTAGATTAATCCTTTGGTGAATTTACTGATTAATAAAAATAACCATAACGTTGAGCAATGATATATCCACCTTTCAATAAAGCAGCTTCTCACAGAAATGTTTTTTTATATGAAAATAATTCTAGCATTAAAAAAACATTTGCTAAGAATTAAAGACTCTCTCAGCGGTCCAGATGTCCACGACAGAAAACCTAACATCAGCCCAGCTTGGATTCCGTCCGGATGTTGTCCATCAGTCTACTCTTTATTTATTGTTCATGTTCTAAATGCTTTGATGAGATTTGAAAGGCTGATGTAAAGGATCTGTGACTTGGAGCGAGAATCTTGTTGGCCTGTGACATCTCACCCTCGGCATGAAGCAGACTAAAACGCAGTCCGCAGCAAAAACACTTAATCTTCTTCTGGCCCTGACGATCTCGGTTTATCTTCTGCCTCGTGCCGTGGGTGGAGGCTGAGGACGATCCGGACCAGGAGAAGATTAGATTTCTCTGTGGTCACATAGCTTATCAGCACATTCACCGGGACCAGAGGATGGATCGAGTCAGAACACAATGCTCAATTTCAAACTGAGATTATCATGAGTTCTGTTCGGAAACCTCATACTCAGGTTTTCTAAAGAAACTCTACAACACTGAAGTACTAGTCTATAACCAGGGTTGTAAATACTGCTTTCATTTCTATGAAATAACATGTTGTTCACTGTCCTCTCCGACAGAAAGAGTATATGTCCGAAAAGACCTCAATCCCCTGCGTTGTGCAAGCTATCCCCTCGATTGAACTCCTCAAATTAAATATGACTCATAATAATATCAATAATCTCAAACAGTCCATATTGACTCAGCCTAACTATTTCTATGATGAAACGCCTCCTAAATCAAACCTGAAGGTCCATCAGTTCTAATGATTCTTTAATCCAAGCTGAAGGTCCTTCAGTTCTGATGTCTCCTACACCCAAGCTGAAGGTCCATCAGTTCTGATGACTCCTACATCAAAGCTGAAGGTCCATCAGTTCTGATGACTTCTAAATGAAAACTGAAGGTCCATTAGTTCTAACAACTCCTAGATGAAACCTGAAGGTCCATCAGTTCCGATGACTCCTACATTAAAACCTGAAGGTCCATCAGTTCGGACGACTCCTACATCAGAGCGCAAGGGTCCATCAGTTCTGACGACTCCTTAATTAAAACCTGAAAGTCCATCAGTTCTGACGACTCCTACTTCAAACCGGAAGGGTCCATCAGTTCTGATGCATCCTACATCAAACCTTAAGGGTCCATCGTTCAGTCCATCATCAGTGCTGCTTAGGGAAGAGGAGGCCGAAGATGATATGGATTCATCCTTGCCCTGAAGGGGAACAGTCATTAGGTGGATTTGGAACATCTTGTCATTATCTTTTAGACTCCAAACTTCTCGTCGTACATCTCCTAGCTCTAATGTTCTAATCTGATTTCCTCATCTCTCTCTTCTGGAGAGATGGTGTTTTAGATAGGTCCCTGGTCTCATACAGCAGAGGCTGCACACAAATTGGAAGCTGCTATTGTAGTAATCAAGTGGGTTCACTATTAACCTGGCAAATTAACCTGGCCAAATACACCTTCAGGAGGAAAGTTTAATCAGACCTCCTGATGCAGGTGCAGCTTCATCAAACATGTTTCACAACTGGCAGAATCGCCGTCATCTGAAAACCACTGACAGGGAAGAAGAGCCAACCAGAGGAAAATGGGTAACTGTGTCAGAGCACCAGGTTGGCGTCTCTGTACAGGTGAACACCTTTACCTCAGAGGTCCCCTCCTCATTCGCCGCGCTCCGTCCTTCACCCCATTCTGACCACCCTGAACGTTCAGACTTTACTCTCTTGACTCTGACTAATACCAGAGAGGCTGGAGTTTCATCCAGGAGAAACTGGATCACTTTGATTTCATCTCTGACATTCTACTCCTCACAAAAGCTCACAGGGCATATTCTGGGCCAGGCATCGGCACTTAAGCAGCAGAGAGTTGCACTCCTCAGTTCTAGGATGTGAGTTCCTGTGTTCATCTTTGACAGCTGCTTTTCATTTATCTTAAAACCAAAATATGCCAAAAGCAGTCTGGTCTGGTTTTTGGCTTAGGAACTCAATGCTCTTTTGCTGACCTCTGAGCAGATTTTTTAGAAGACCTCATCTAGTAGAGAAAATGTGACATGAGCATGAAGTATGAGCACCATTTGAGCTTGGCCCACCTCTGATCAAACTGAAACAGTGACCACCGACAAGTTAATTTATTAATGATCAAAGATTATATGATGGACGGCAGCACTTCCCTATTCATCCTCTGGGCTGAAAACATTTCTTCATCGCAGTTATAACAATAAATCAAACTATAAAATGAACCAGTTCACCTTTCAGTTCGGCAGGTCAACAAGGAAATTACATCAAAACTAACAACACATTCCATAAATCAGATAAACAAACAGATATTCACATCATCTGCCCATGCTTCTGTCTGGGGGGGGATCTAAAATACTACAAATATGATTTCTATCTACTCAGCTGGAGATGTTGAACACATGCATTCAGCAGGTTTGACAGGATAGTTTGGCACTAGTCCATCTAAACATTTAAAGACAATCAACAAAAGATTCCATGATCCTGCACTGAACTAATAATGGATTTAATGTGAGCAGCACTGACATATAAAGGTTACAGTGATCGAATGTGAACAGCACTGACACACAGAAAAGTTTGAGGGGTCGGATATGAAATGCACTGACACACAGAGGCAACAGTAGTCTAATATGTGCAGCACTGACACACACATGTAACAGTGGTCAAGTGTGTGCAGAACTGACACATGCAGAGGTTACATTGGTCTAATGTGAGCAGCACTGACCCACAGAGGTTACAGAGGTCGGATGTTAACAGCACTGATGCATACATAGGTTATAGAGGTCTAATTTGAGCAGCACTGACAGGGAGAAGTTACGGTGAGCGGATGTTAACAGCACTGACACACACAGAGGTTACAGTGTTCTACAGTGTGCAGCACTGACACATACAGAGGTCTAATGTGAATAGCGCAGACATATAGAGGTAAGGGTGGATAATGAGTGCAGCACTGACACACACGGAGGTTCCAGAGGTCTAATGGGAGCAGCACTGACCTACAGACATTACAGTGGTCGGATGTGAACAGCACTGACACACACATACAGTGGTCTAAAATGTGCAGCTCTGACATACACACACACACACAGGTGACAGCGGTCTAATATGAGAAGTGTTGACCCACAGAGGTTACAGAGGTCGGATGTTAACGGCACTGATTCACACATAGGTAAGAGTTCTCTAATGTGAGCAGTACTGACAGACAGAGGTTATAGAGGTCAAATGGGTGCAGCACTGACACGCACAGAGGTTTTAGAGGTCTAATGCGAGCAGCACTGACACGGAGAGGTTACAGTGGGCGAATGTTAACAGCACTGACACACAGAGAGGTTACAATGGTCTACTGTGTGAAGCGCTGACCCATACAGAGGTCTAATTGGAACAGCACAGACACATAGAGGTAAGGTTGGTTGATGTGAACAGCACTGACACACAGCGGTAACAGTGGTCTACTGTGTACAGCACTGACACAAACACAGAGGTTACAGTGGTCTACTGTGTACAGCACTGACACAAAGAGGTTACAGTGGGTGTATGTTAACAGCACTGACCACACAGAGGTAGCAGTGGCCTAATGTGAGCATCAATGACACACATAGATGTTACAGTGGTTGTATGTGAACAGCACTGACACATAGTGAGGTCTAATGTGAGTAGCACTCACACACAGCAGTTACAGTAGTCTACTGTGTGTGCCGCACTGACACACACGGATGTTACATTAGTGTAATATGGGCAGCACTGCCACAAACACGGGTTAGAGGTCTATTGTGAGCAGCACTGACACACAAAGGTGGTTGAAGTGGTCTAATGTGAGCAGCACTGACACAAAGCGGTTACAGTTGTGTACTGTTTGCAGCACTGAGACACACAGAGGTTACAATGGTCTAATATCTGCAGCACTGACACAAACAGAGGTTGCTGGTTCTGATCCCCGTTTAGGCCGGGCCAGTCCCGGTGGCTGTATGTTTACACTAACGTCTGTGATCTAAATCAGTCTGGTCGCACGCCACACCGGTGGTCGTTAAACGGTTCTGGGATTGGGCATAAATCGGTAGATGGATCTCACCGTCTTCGGTTAATGTCGACCCACAGCCGTCGTTCGCTGCAGACCGGAGACCCGGACGGTTTTTCTTTCCTGTAGATGAACACAGCGGTGTAAACCCTATTTGTGCCGGAAACACTGACGTTCCGTTCACACTAACAGGCCATGGTCACCGAAACACACGAGTGGAGCTCCCACGTTACCGAGTTCACGCGCTTCCGTGACAGCAGCACTTTCTGCCATTTCACGGCAGCGATGTTTCCTCCGCTGCTCTTAGACCCAGTAGGCTACGTTCAGGAGCAACTCCGTTACGGGCCCGTTCTCACGGAAAGCGGAAGTCACATTTTACGCAACGTTTTCAATTTTGAAAAATAAAGCTTGTTGAATTTATTTTTAAGAATGTAAAATATATACGTATAGACACGTACGTATATTCGTACGGCGAATAAAATAAATAATAACAGATAGAGAAAATGAAATTAAAATGTCTGACTGTTTTTTTCTCCGAACTTTATTGTAAGTCAGCAACAGCTACACTTTACAAGAACATAAACAAACATGGCATCAATCCCGGTACTTAAAAATAAAGAATTATCATATGGGTCGCGGAGAAATTGAGCAGAATCAAATCACCAACAATCATCAAACATAACCATAACGCATGTTAAACGAGATCACAAAACATTAACAAGCAAAAATAATAAAAGAATAATAAAATAAATAAACAAGAAGAAAAAAGTAAATATCAAGTTAATACAACCAATGATGAACGGAGAGAAAAACACATTAGATTCGGATATGCACGGGTTGAAACCTACTGTAAATTATGGATCAAATGCCATAGGGAAGAGTTTAAACAAATTAAAGATTATCTGTGCTTTTCCTTCATTAATGAGACAAAGTTACTTCAAATAAAAACTGGACTCATTTTTAAAAAAGAAAATGTTTGTGACGTTCAATCAGTATGGATTGTTTGTTCAATGAAGAGGATTGGGAAATTTTCAGGGATATATTATTATTGTCAGGACAACAGCACGGGACTAGTTAGATGATGGAATCAGACCTCTGATGGATGATGGAATAAGATCTTTGATAGATGATGTAATCACATTTCTGATGGATCATGGAATTAGTGTTGATGATCAGTGTTTGTAGGAGTTATGACAGGAATCTTCTCCTGGAGGCAGCAGGTGGTCACAGTTGAGCTGCACCTTCACTGACTGTCATCCACAGGTCAGTGTGCGAATAATCTATGAGTGTGAAGCACAGGAGTTAAATCCTGAAGAAGGAACCAGGCGCTCTGGATGGTGAGGGCTTAGAAGAAGCCAATCGTGTATTCTGAAGATGAAGACAATAAAAATAAGAACTATAGTATCTGGCAGCTTTAACGGGAGAAAATGAAGATCCATCAGACTTGGTTAGGTTTACTTTTATGCCTTTCATACTTTCACGCCCGTGTTTGTCTTATTTACACAGTTTTTAAAATTTTCCCCAGAAAAATAATTGAGGTTATCCCTAAAAAAAATTGAAATTGTTGGCCCATATGCTATCACACAGAAACTGCGAAAAATTGTGTACGGAAATTATAAAATAAAATCTTGAAAAGGCAACCGTGAAACACTGTAAAATTCAAAATAGCATATGGCTTTCGTGGATTTGGTGAATTATCTTGAATAAAGAAACTGTAATAGAATATTTTGGAAGGGTTAGGGTTAGATTTTTACTTTGAAAACACAAAATTGACAGAAACATACCAAAATGTAAAAAGCAAGTCATGGCTGTAAACTTATTACTGTGTAAATGACAGATTTTGCTGATATGTACATTTAAATTTACGGTTAAATCTGTTTTATTTTTACAGTAACAAGATGCTGAAGTATTGCTATATATTTGTGAAATAATGTAGATTTCTAGCAAAAATAAAAGGTCGGAATCTATTATTACCTACAGTCATTTTACGTCACTAACTATGTAACCATAAACAGGTTGACATTATATCTGTTTTTAAGGTAGTTTACTGAAATGTATTGTTAATTTTGACTGGTTTTTTTTTTTACGGCTAAATTCTGGCAGCCGATAATATTTAGCAATAAATCATAAAAAAAAAAAAAATGTTTTACAGCGGTATATGCTTCGAGATTCTTTAGCATCCTTCTGAACCTTATACTTTCTGATAAAAAATGTTCTGACACTATAAAATGTCATGTTGATAAATTTCTGAGTTGAGGACTTTGTTTGATCATGACGCTTCATGAAGCTTTGGGCTCCGAGAAAAGATCTAATCCTGTAATACAATCTAATAAACAGAGAAAACGGACATTAATGAGTCTCTGGAGGAAGAAACATCAGATTAAGTCGGTGCTGCTCATGATTGGCTCTTTACTGCTCCATCCGTCGTTAGCTTGTCCCACTAATCCAATTATCTTCTTATGCTCCTCATCTAAAAATAGTCTAAAATGAAGGAAAACAAGGAGTTGGATGTCAGCAGATGGAGAAACTGATGTAATGGAGCTGATGTGTCCCTTCCATGAAGACCAGTGATCTATGATGAGGAGATGAAGGCTTGGAGCCTTCAGGTAAGGAGGAGATGGAGGACCTGCGGCAGAACACGAAGAAGGATTAGGTTCACGGAGTTGGAGGTCTGAGAAGAATCTCTTCCGATAGCAGATGGAATAAGGTGAGCTTCATAACGAGTCAGAGGAGATCTGGCTGAAACATTAGAACTTATTTTAGACACAAATTCTACCAGCTGATGAAACCAGCTGTGGCTTTTGTTTCTGTCTGGATCGTGAGGTCTTTATCTGCTGCTGCTCCAGCTACAGGATCCACACCAGAGGTCCTCATGAGAGGTCCTCAACGGAGATTACCCCTGGAGAAAATAAACAAACCATGAAGTCAAAAAAATCCACTCAATTTATAATGCAATAAATCTAAGTAAACCTAATTTAATTCATACGTATGTGCTGGTTTGGATGGATGATAAATAAATGAATAAATGGATGGATGGATGGATGGATAGATAGATAGATAGATAGATAGATAGATAGATAGATAGATAGATAGATAGATAGATAGATAGATAGATAGATAGATAGATAGATAGATAGATAGATAAATAAATGGATGGATGGATTGATATATAGATGGATGGATATATAGATGGATGGATGAAAATATAGATGGATGGATATAAAGATGGATGGATATATTGATGGATGGATGGAAATATAGATGGATGGAAATATAGATGGATGGATGGAAATATAGATGGATGGATGGAAATATAGATGGATGGATGGATTGTCTGGCAGTGACAATTAAAGTAAGATAAAATGTTAAAAAAGAATATTTAGAAAAATATGGAAAAAGTAGTTTAGGCCTGACTTAGTTCATTTGGGACAAAATAGACAGAGGTATGTAAATTCAAATAAATTAAAAAAACTATGTCTATGTTTTTCAGGTTAGTTAGCTGGACTCTTATAATCCAGGTTTGACAGATGAAGCTGCAGCTTTCATGCTGGTTTAATATTGGTCTGTTATTATTCACTTTAATAAACTTTTTTCAATTAAATCTAACACAAGTCAGTCTGGTGGGAACTGTTGACATATCTGGATTAAGTGAATTCAACAATTTATTTCTGAACAAATCTTTCGTGCAGGATGTATTTGAAAAGAAGCCTGCCACTAAATATCCTCACACCAGCATTTTTTCAGTTATAAAGTAAAGTTATTTTATTGGATTATAGTTATTGGAATAATTATTAATTTCCATTCATTTAAATTTAAATTGTTCTTAATTTGTGGCTTTATTTGTTATTTGCTGTGAGGTCATCTCTGTGCTATATTTACCCGCGTTATCTGAATAAATGGACTTTATTTGATGACATTTTATCTAAAAAAGACGTGAAAACCATCAAAAAATAATCGGGATCCACTGGAATCTGAACTAAGTTACTGATTAAATAACTGTTAATCCCAATTCTTGTTCTTTGTGTATCTGAGAACAATTAAATGAAGTTAAGTAAAGACATGTTCACAAAGTAGAATGAAGTATTGAGAAAGTTCTGAGTTCTGCTCCAGATCCCTCGTCAAAGACAAAGTTCACTCCCAGCAGGACTTCAATGTGTAACCATGGAAACGATCGACAAATATCCATAAATAGTGAAATGCACCGCTTCATTACTCCACTCACTCCACGTTCCATGAAAAAAAAAAAAACATGGTCCTAAAATTAACGAGATGAACGGGATGGAACCCATTTCTGTCTGTGGAGAATAACAGGTCCAGGTTTGTTTAGAACATCTGGGTTCCATTTAGCTGCTTCAGGTTCCGGGTGGTCTTCATGCTAGCTAACTTTAATGCTGTCGTAGCGAGATGTTTGAATGTAAGAATGTATGCTGGTCTTTATGCAGACGTGAACCTTCACCCCGGGTCACCGGGATTGAGTCAGAACATAACCTGATTAACCCAGCCAGTTCTTTGGCAAACCATCATGTCACTTGACCTTCCACATTAAGCAGGTCTGCTTCCTGTTTGCGTGTTCGTCAGTGTCACACCTGTCTCAGAATGAAACGAGTCCAAAGAGCAGAAACATCAGCAATGGCTGAAGAACAGATCATTAAATCTAAAGCAAACAGAGAAGACCAAATACATGAAGACAAGAGGCAGGAAACACCAAAAATGTTCCCTGGATGTTAATCTGATCTTCGGCAAAAATATCTCAGATTACTAAGGGACCACAGATGTTACAACCTCACAGCTAATCTGGTTCTTCACATTCATCAAACTTATACTCTCAGGCTCTCAGAGTATGTAAACTGTCCTCTTCCTTTTTCAAAAAACACAAACAGTCCTTCAGCAGAAACATTCTTATTATTATTATTTGGTTTTAAGAGGTGAAACATTTCTTCATCGTTTTCCTGCCACGTCAACCTTAAACATGAAAAGTCTCCTCTGGAACTAGACTTCAGTTTGTCCCTTCTAGGCTAAAACATGTACAAACATGGCAGCATAACATGGAAGAGATCACGCCTCCTCTTGAAGTATAAAGGACTTCTTCCAAACTAACTTTGAAAAATATTATTCTCATCATCAAAACGTTCTGACTAATGTATTTCATTTGTACAAAGACATATGCCTAAATTTTACAGACTGTACCTTTAATTGTGTGTGTGTCTCCCAGCAGGATGGGTACGTATGTGACCCTAGCAGAGATTTTGGAGGCCCGGAGCTCACCGCTGGGGGAGGAGGAGATCTGGTGTCTGCTGCTTGCCACCACCGAGGCCTTACTGGACCTTTCTAAAAATGGTAACCATCTAATGGTTCTCATGGCCTCCAGAGTTCAGCGTGGTCTGAATCGAGAATCCTCCTCATGCAGGAACATCAAAATCAAACACCTGTACCTTCTGTTGTCTGTCCAGGTTCTGGTACTGTGTGCGGTATTTTGAATCCGGGCTCTGTGCTGCTATCGGCCAATGGGAGCTTGGCCTTCAAGAGCTGTGCTCGGTATAAAGATGTGGCCTCCTTCACAGCCCCAGAGGTCCAGCAGTGTCACGCTGTCTCCAGGACCATTGCTGAGAAGGTTGGACCACCCAGACTCGCTTAACATCATGAACTTGGTCTTCAGGAGAAAAATCATTAGAGAGGAAACAAACAAATATGAAGCTGAGAATCTATCAATCATCTGCCAAAGATCACTCAGATTAAATAATCTAATGATCAAAAAACGGACCAAAGTTCTGAAGTGTATTCCAGAAAGAAGGTAGAACAAACCAGGAGTTTATCCTTGATCTCTGGCTTGATCAATCCTGAGATGAGAAACTCTGAGTTATGAGTTCCAGAACAGCTGATCTGAGTTGGTTTGATCAACCCTGAGTTTTTTTTAACTCAGAGTTAATCTGGTGCAGAGAACGAAAACAAAACTCACTGGAGGAATAATACATTTAATTTGGGAACGGATAAGGATCTCCCCACCCCCACGGCATGAGCTGGAAAGTGATGCTGGAAAGAGAGGTGTCTAGAATATCTTGCGCGGACTGCTGCCACCGTGACCCCTGACCTGATGATCGATAGGTTCATGATTATACCTCACTTTGGTTTGAAACATATTTATAATATGAGTCAGTGGCAATTTCTTCAGTTTCTTTAATATCAAATATTCACCGATGTCGGAGAAGAAGCTTCTGTTTGGATGTAAGAGGCGTCCAACGTGTGAGATGTTAGAGATGTACGGTTGGAGAAGGTCATTTAGATAAATCAGGGAATGAAAGCAGGTTCAATAAGGGTCTCTCAGTCCTCCCCTGACATCAATCTATAATCGGACAAATGTTGACAGATTGGTCATGTCTGAAAGCTCTGCTTCAGGCTAAGAAGGAGAATCGTTCTGGTAGTGAAGAAAGTTTCATATGGAATTAGCTGTGGTGAATACGTATTTTAAGAAGAGAGAGGAGCACGGGGTGACGTATCAGAGCGGAGGTAGGAGCCCACGGGTGGACTGCAAGATGAAAGAGATTGGAGAACGCAAAGTTGTGATGGGAGAACGTAGCCAGACAGCATAGAATGGTATTCAAGAGAGTTTAAGCAGCAAAAGGTTAGAGAAAAGGAAGTGGGATAGCTCGAGAGATGAAGAATGGAGGCGTGGTTAACTTAGAAGTTCAAATGATCAGTAAGAATGAAGTGAGAGCAGCTTTGAAGATGATGAAAGGAGGAAGGACAGTTGTTCCTGATGACACACAGGTGGAGATGTCTGGGAGAGGATGCAGTGTAGTTTTTAAGGAGATTGCTCCACACAATCCTGGAGAGTGAGAAGATGCCCGATGAATGGAGGAAGAGTGTACTGGAATATCAATGAAGATCTGGAAAAGAGTAGTGGAAGCTAGATTAGGAAAAGATCTGACAATCTGTTTCATGTCTGGAAAGAGCATTACAGATTAGATGTTTGCTTTGAGAGTGCTGATGGAGAAGTCTAGGGAAGGTCAGAAGGAGCTATATTGTGTCTTCGTGGATTTACAGAAAGCGTACGTGAGTGCTGAGGGAGGACTAGTGGGATTGCATGAGGAAGTCTGGAGTTTCAGAGTAGTATGTTAGAGTGCTACAGGATATGTATGGCAGCTATATGACGAGGTCATGTGTGCAGTAGAAGTCACGGATTGGTTCAAGGTGAAGTTTGGACTTCATCAAGGAGTGGTTCTGAGCACTTTTGACTAGTCACTGTGAATCATTTCCCTGTTCCTCTCTCTGCAGATGGTTGCCTACTCATTGGGGATGACTTTTTATTGGTGCATTGATTATCATCTACCTCAAAACCAGGTACGTTCCACTCTCTTGTCTCTCTGACTCATACTGACACTTTCACATAAATGTTGTCCCTAACGGTCTTGTCTTTCAACTCAGCCCGTCCAGCTGAGTGCGGAGCTGGAAAGTTTGCTGCTGAGCATGTGTGAGGACCTGGTGGTCAGGAGGACTAACCTGCTGACGGTGTTCGAGGTCTGTGAACTTCACCATAAGGCCTCCATGCTGCCTCCTGCTGAACGTGTCATCAGGCAGCTGGTAGAAGATTTCTACAGAAGCTCGGTGAGTGTTTGATGGGTCCAAGTACGGCCGTGTAGCGTCCGTTGACTTTGTTAAGATCCAGACCAGGTAGCACTGTCAATCTGGTGGCTTCATTCCCCTGAACACTGTCATCTTTGCAGGTTGATCATGGGACCATAGCTGAAAATGGATCACAGCTAACAGACCGCAGTCAGATGGTCCGGGACAGATTACACCGTAGGAAAATGATCCCTGTCGACAAATCTGAAGTCCAACTGAGTTTTCATGTATTTTTCCTGCATACCTCTGGTCCTGATCTCCTCTGACTCTGGTCCTGATCTCCTCTGACTCTGGTCCTTATCTCCTCTAACTGTGGTTCCGAAATTTTCTGACTCTGGCCCTGATGTTCTCTGACTCTGGTCCTGATCCACTCTGACTGCGTCCCTAAATTCTCTGACTCTGATCTCCTCTGACTCTCACGCCGATCATCCCTGGCTCTGGTCCCAATCTTCTCTGACTCGGGTCCCGTTTTTCTGTGACTCTGGGCCTTGAACATCTCCTTGCAAAATCTTTGGCTCAATCCCCTGCAGTCTACTTGTCATAGTGCTCTTGATGAGCAGCTGGAATGCTTGTATGGTAGTCGTATCCCCCCTGTATGACAAGTGTGAATCTGTGTGAATGAGTGAATCTGTGTGAATGAGTGAATCTGTGTGAATGAGTGAATCTGTGTGAATGAGGTAGCCAGATATGATATGATATGATGGAGAGAAGGATGGTAGATATATTGTGTTTCCAAGAGACCAGGTGGAATGACAGCAAGTTAACATGTATGTGAGAGTGAGTGAATCTGTGTGAACGGGTGAATCTGTAAAACATAATTAGTATATATAGTTTGCCAGGCCAACAGGTCCAGTCCATTCTAAGCTGGGCTAATATACAGAAATGAGACTGACATCAGTCCGTCAGAAGAGTAAACATAATTCCTGAAATGTCTCGCTACTGCTTTCAGACATTTTTAATCCTGCTGAAGGTAAAACTGCTGAAACGCTGGAGAGAAAACATGAATATCTCTCTGTTTTCCAGAAGGCTCTTTCAGTTACTTCTCCATGCCTCAGAGGAAGAAGATCTTCTCTGGAGCATCCTATACAGTCGAGCCACCAGGGTATGGAGACTAATAACACCGACTTTATAGCCCCTCATACACTCAAAACCCCACCCCCGAACATTTATAACTTTATCCCGCTTTAGCAAGTTTAACTTCAAAATGGAAAATGTTAGATGTTAGAGATAGGCCTATGTTACATAATGTATGTCCTCGATAAGGACATTTTTGGCATTTGAGGATTTGAGGTTGAATTGACAAAATTTCCACCAAAAAATAAACAATCTAATCTCAATCCAATTACATTATCACAGTCAGAACTCATAATTCTATAAAAAGATTGAAAAGAGAGAAATGGTGAGACTCAGGGGTTGAAGACAGGATGAACCCTGACACAGAATCTTCTTTCATAAAAAGAGTGACGTGCGTTTAAGCAGGTGTATGATGAGTGACGGTTCTGTACTCCTGTCAGACTGAACATGTCGGATCTGTTTTTCACAGGATTCCTTCCAGACACAGGGAGGGCTACAGCCACTGGCAGCATCTGATCCGCGGCCCTTGCAGTCCGTATAGTGACGCAAACCGGAACGCCAATTCCAGATCCATCTCCCAATTTGACTCCACATCCAGTCTGAACGAGAAGAAACTCCAGGTGAGTCAGTGTTTCCCATTCCATCACCTCAAAAGATCAATGGCTGTCAGAACATATAAAAACATCCTATGTAATTAATGACACGTTACCTCATTAATGGAAATGAATGACAGATATCAATGTTTGCTGTTAAAAGTGCTTAAAAATGTTTAAATTCAATGGAACGTTGGTTTATTAGTTAAATAAATGAGTTAAGAGAAATAATGAACCCCAAAGGCCAACATGTCAAACATTTAGGAACTTTATTTCACTCAGCTGAAATTCAGGCCATCAAAAAACAAAAGTATGACAAACCTATTTTAGTATCTTGTTTCTCTGCAGCTTTCTGCGCTAACGCATATATATATATATATATATATATATATATATATATATATATATATATATATATATATATATATATATATATATTATATTATATAATTTATGTTCTTGCATATATATATATATATTATGCAAGTACAAAAATTCTATTTTAAAGAAAAAATATACTTGAGTAGAGAATAACTTAACCGGAGCAAACCGAAATGTATTCTGTGTTTCTACAATAAGCACATATTAAGGTTCTAAACATCAGCTCACTCGCTGACTGGAGGTGGGCGGAGGTATTTGGCCCCCTATCCTCCCCTAAAGATTGCCGGCATGTTCTTTATTCCAGTAGAAGGTCAAACATGGAGCACTAGATACCAACAGACAGCTCAACTGTATCAGAGGACGGGGAAGGGCTTCTGCTCTCAATCTGAGGCTGTTCATCTTGTCCTGCCACAGACTGGGTGCTCTTTTTGACCTGCTTAAGTGGTTGGTGGAGGCTCTTTGTGAGATTTTCTCCTTCCCCCTTTTTGTGTTTCAACCAAAATACACTCAGAAAAAAATCTTTATCTTCGCCTGTGCCTAGATGGCAGATTTGAAGAGCAGAGGGACCCTGATCCTCCGCCCAACATTAAAGGATTGATAGCCGGCTGATTGAGAGTGGAGCACACATTCCACAGACTGACTAACAAGATGGGCGCCTTCACAGCAGTGGGGGCTGTCAGTAATGTCCTCCACACACTGGAGGAGGACAAATCTCAGATTCTGAACTTTGAGCTTGATGGTTACCTTTACGTGACCGTGAAGGTGTGAACACAATGCTTCAGTAACATTTCATCTTCTTCATCCATCATGTTTGAGCTGCTATGAAAGTATCTTAATCACTGACCCATGAGGTCACACTTATTAGTGTCCATGATTCTGTAATTAGTTGATAGAGATGAAGCAGACCATAATATTCCTCCAGCTGTTTGATCCGGTCTTGATATAGGTTGATGATGTATTACTGTTTGCAGGACGTGGGTCCTGAGTTCATCAGGATGTTGGAGGAGCCGCTGGTGGAGCTGGAGCTTCCTGGATCCATCGTGGTGAGTTGGTCCTGTACTGGTGAGAGATCTTTACAGAACCTAGCCCACCTGATCCTGTATCCACAACTCAGGAGGGGATATTTTGCTGGATCAGTTCATGAAATATGAGAAGTCATAGATGATGATGCTCCTACGTATGTCCAAAAAACATGTAGTAAGGTTGTAGCCCCGCCTCCAGCCCAGCATCAGCTGGTAAAGGAACCAGAAGGAGGGTAAACCGTTGGAGAAAATGAATGAAAGAAAAAATTAAACCATTAAACTAAATTTTGTTCATAAAGATGTGAACCTACGTGTATCAGCTTATACTCCCACCAGTTTCTTCACTGATTTCTGTGTTTATGTTATGTTTCTATGTTTTATGTTTCAACCTTCATCTGTGGCTCCCAGTCCAAGAAGGGGAAATCTGCGACCACTCAGAGAGAACTGAGCGTGGTGATGCCAAACACTCAGAGCATCCTGGTCAGGTGTGAGGTGAAGTCTAGAGGACGAGACGTCTTTGACATGATCGTGGCCCACTCCAACCTGATGGAACATTTCTACTTTGGCCTTGCTTACATTTATGGTAAATAGATTTTCAAAAAGATCCTCCGTGAGGACTGAAATAAGGAATAAATATTTGTATATTTCATATGATTTAAATCCTGATGGAAAAAAATATACATTGGATTGACCATTTGGCTCTCAGAGAAGAAGCAGATTCACATTTGTGATGTTGGATGGTGTATCCAGCAGTATTTAGGTCAGCTCACGGTTTCTCTCTGCTCTCGTCTGTTCCTCAGATAATGAGTTCTTCTTTGTGGACAATGATACCAAGATCTCCAAAGTGGCCCCAGATAGCTGGAAGAAAGTGCCTACTACCACCTTTGTCCTTTACTTCAGAGTCAAATTCTTTGTCAGTGATATTTCTCTTCTTTTGTGAGTATTTCTGTCTTATTTTTACCATCAAACATGAAACCTATCTCTTTAAGCTGAGGGCAGAATAACTCTTATTTTTTCTGCCTTTTTTCATCAGGCACAAGCAGACCCGCCACCAATACTATCTCCAGCTCAGGAGAGACCTTCTGGAGGACCGGCTGTCCTGCCATGACGAGACAGC
This sequence comes from Lophius piscatorius, assembly GCA_009660295.1. Lineage (NCBI taxonomy): Eukaryota > Metazoa > Chordata > Actinopteri > Lophiiformes > Lophiidae > Lophius > Lophius piscatorius. The sequence continues at coordinate 160,226 of VRLP01000747.1, forward strand.
TCTGTATCTGGGAGCTCTGGCCCTGCAGGCGGAGTATGGAGACTGCATGACAGAGGTTTTGCTCCACACATTGTAAAAAATATATCTCCACTCCCACACTTAATAACCTGAGCATGATGCTACGGCTACAGGCTGCTGTCATACTACATAACCAACTCGTATTCACAGAGGCAGTAACATTTATCTAGTAGAATAAAGTGGTTCAAATCAGGTTCAACACCTCTGAGGGATAAGCACTTTCTGCATAAGCACACACTGAAACCATCAAGGATGTAGCACTATAACCCTGAATGACACGAGGCTGCATCACTATTAGATGTCAAATATGTCTCAAATAACTGTCATTACTAAATAATAAACTCTCAACAACCAGTCACATTTACTCACACCACCACCAAGAAAGCAAAAATACCATCAAATGTAAGCAACACAATCAGGATTCAACAGGGCGTTTCTCCAAACTTCCAGCTAACACATGCTCCCCAAAGGCACACTGGCAGAAACCCACCACTGAATCTGGACCTTATTCACTCCACAACAGCAGCAACAGTATAAAGCCAGCAATAATCAAAAAACATTTAAGATCCATCAAAATCCATTAGACTCACCAAAGCTGTTCAAAATCTGAAGACAAAGTTGAACCTCCTTTCTTTCTTTAAAAATAGCTCCATGACATGATCGTATAGGACAGCGCCACCTTCTTCACTGACATGGAAGCCAGTGCTAACTGTCTAGACAGCCCATTCCTCTTTCTAGAAGAAAACCACCTTCCTCATTCGTAATACTGACCCACAGCTAAGTGAGCTAAAATCCCTCCTAAGTAACACTGACGTAGAGCTGGGTGAGCTCCATTCTAGGGAAGAAACACTGGGATGGAAGTTTGGAGTCTTCTCCCTGTGTTGTCTTTCTAGGTTTTCCAGCTTCCTCCCTCCCTCTTTATTGTATTCATCTCTTTTATTATCCTCTTTGTTGGAGGGAGGGCTTAACTCAATTTTATTTATGTATTGTTTTAACTGTAGACTTACACTTTTGTTTCTTAAACCATGTAAAGCACTTGGTTTTTAGAAAAGTGCTATATAAATTTAGTCTATTATTGTAATTCTTAGTATTACTACCCGTCTTTTAGGAGCGGACAAAATAAAAAACCCTCTCAGAGGAGTTGATACCTGTTGATTCTGTTTTTAGAGTTAAAGATATTGAGTTGAACTGAAGTGCATATTTTCCTCTGAGATTAGATAGAATGAGATGAGATAGGATGAGATGAAATATGATAGGGTGAGGTGTTGTGAGGTAAGATAAGGCAAGATAAGGTGATATAAGGCCCAGTGGGATAAGATAAGATAAGATAAGATAAGATAAGATAAGATAAGATAAGATAAGATAAGATAATGACTATTGCATCTATTAAATGGTCGATTTTTCACCTTTTGAAGAAGCCGGCTGTTTGGATCCATAATTATTTCAAATGGTTTGAATCAAGATGAGAAATGAAAGTTGTTGATGTGGCTGTCAGATCTATGGCAGGAACTTCTACCGCCCCGACCAGTATGTTCCTAAGAGTGTGATGGAGAAACGTGCCTTACCCTACATCCAGGCAGAGCTGATGCGTCTTCACCTCAACAACGCCCAGATGCAGACTGGCGAGTCAGAGCTGGAGTTCCTGAAGGTAGAAGACTCTTGATGTTCATGATGAGGATCATCATATAGTTATCTGCTGAAGCTTCTACAGGAGCATTAATAAGGCCCACCCTCCTGTAGGTCTGCCAACAGCTGCCTGAGTACGGCGTCCTCTTCTACCATGTGATACGGGAAAAGAAGTTCCATGAAGGCGAATTGGTTCTTGGAGTTTGTGCCAAAGGAGTTATCGTCTACGATGTTAAAGATGGCTGCAGGTCCACCAGTCAGAACTTCTACTGGAGGGAAACAGCAACCATTTCCTCCAACGTGAGCGTTTCATCATTTTATTACCTTTATTGTGCGACATTCCAGTCAAACTGCTTCCATTACAGAAGAGTGAAGTCTTGCTCTTCTATGTGCGTTTCTCCATGTTCCTCCATTCATCCCCTCCATGTTCCTCCATTCATCACCTCCATGTTCCTCCATTCATCTCCTCCATATTCCTCCATGCCCCTTGATTCATCTTCTCTACATTCCTCTATGTTCCCCCATTTAGCGCCTCTATGTTCCTGTAAGCATTTCCTCTATATCCCTCCATGTTCCTCCATTTGTCTCCTCGGTCTTCCTCCATGTTCTTCCATGTATCTCCTCCTTGTTCATCCATGTCCCTCCATGCATTAATTCCATCTTCCTCCATGCATCTTCTCCACGTTCCTGCAGAGACGTAAATTTGTTATAGAGAACCGGACCGGCAAGAAGAAGAACATCTTCATCACAGAGAGGTCCAGGATAGCCAAATATCTGTGCAACCTCTGTTCCGCCCAACACAAGTTCAACAACGAGATGAACTCTCGTCAGCTCACCCACAGTCTGGTCTCAGGTCAGTTCCTGCTCATAGGCTCTAAAGTCAGGCTCAGTAGAGCTCACAGTGTTCTGGTATCATCTGATCCAGTCTTCTGCTGGTGTGTGCTTCCATCCAGAGGAGAATATAATGCAGTATGCAGTAATGTGTCAAGCTCAGAGTATCAGACTCAAGTCCTTCTCCTGCTCAGAGACACCTCAGGATGACAGCGGTCTGGTGACACCTCAGGAGGAACATCTCACAAAGCTGTGTGACGATGTCTCAGCCAGGATGGAGGCTTGCATCAAGCAGCGGAGCCTGAGCCATAATGAGCAGAGGTACCCCAAACATGAATGTTCTCACTTTATACTTTCAATACAGAATTGGTACTTTTCTCAAGCATTAGCTGGAGAAACACCTTCTGTCACATCTGATCCATTTGTCACGGGCTCTGGAGATGACTAACAAACAAGGTGGCCCAGAGTCATTTCAGCCACATCGTCTGATTTCTTAAAAAAACCCAACCCAGAGCATCAGAACGTCAGACAATGTCAAATCTCAATCTCTGACTTGTTTGATGTGGTTCTTCTGCAGCACCTGCTCAAGTAGTCAGCGCAGCAGCATCGGCATGCGTTCCCCAGCCTGCTCCCAGAGGAGCGGGTCTGAAGCTCCTTCTGGTTCCCCAGCTCCTAGAGGTAGGTCCATGTACACTATGCATCATCCATCCATCCATCCATGTGAATGAGCTGATTCCACTCAGAGCTCCTTGAGTGGAATCAGGAGGAAATTCATATTTCAGCTGCTTTAATCCACAACCTCATTCTTTTGGTCATCACACAAAAATGATGATCTCTGATCATCATGTCTATAATCTGAGTCATGGTGTCTGGATCATGAACTCTGGGTCAAGAGCTCTGGATCATGACCATAATATATGACCATAAGGCTCAAAGGTAAGGGTTTGATCTTAGATCCAATTTACAGACTCAGCTTGATTCTGTCATCTTCTCTGGTTGTCTTGGAACCTCGTCTTTCAGTGTAAAGTTAATAAAATTCTGGTTTCCTTCATCTACAGATGTGATAAATCCAATAATCCGTGTTGACAAAAATGGCCTCAGTCTTTAGTTGAAACAGTGTGATAGTGATGAACAATCAAACCTAAAATTTTCATCATGACGCATAGTTCTCTATTTTTTCTTTGCTTTGTGTCTCGCAGAAACTCCAACCAAACTGGGCTCACCATCAGAGAGAGAGGTTCTGTGTATCTCCTTAAAGAAAGATCCAAAACTGGGCCTGGGTAAGATCAGCACATTACATGAAATATTCACTGATCATCCAGCATGGCGATCAGAGGATGAGCTTTTGTTACTAATGTCTCTCCTCAGCCATTCATCGACACCAGTTAATGCTTCTAATGCCAGATAGTGGTTGTAATTCTTTGGCCAGCAGGTGAACTTTGTGGTCAACAGTGTAGTAAGTCTCTTTGAATGTGTCGGATGTTTATATGAACACATTTTTGAATAATGCTGATGGGACTGAATGTCTGGATGAAATCAGCTGATGGAGACACTGAGAGATTCTGGAATAACTTTACATGTTAAATTCTGAAGAACACGTCTGTGGATTGTCTCTATGCAGGTATAATGATAGTCGGAGAGGACACAGTTGGACATTATGACCTGGGAATCTTTGTTGCTTCCATTGTTCCTAATGGACCTGCTGACAGAGATGGACGGATCAGACCAGGTACTCCATCCTAAGTGATTTCTTTCTTCTTCTTGTTATTGCTCTTGTTGTTTGTTCTTCTTCTTCTTTTGTCGGTTCCCTTTAGGGGTCTCCAAAGCGGATCATCTGTTTCCATCTTTCCCTGTCCTTTGCATCTTCCTCTGTCACACTGAACAACTACATGTCCTCTCTCACCACATTACCTTAAATATCCTACTTTTTTTCCTGACTGGCAGCTCTATCTCCAGCATCCTTCTACCAATAGATCCCTCCTTTACACATGTCCAAACCATCTCAATCAGACCTTCTTGGTCTTTGTCTCCAAGATGTCTAACGTGGGCTATCCCTCTGATGTTGCTCCTTTCTAATCCTGCCCGTCCTTGCCACTACCAGAGAACATATTCAACTCTGCCTTCTCTGTCTCTGTCTCCATCTCAAAACCAGACAACAGGGCTGCTCTCACTACCGCTTTCTAAACCTATCCCTCTTCTCTTGCTGCTACTCTTCTGTCACAGATAACTCCTGACACTCTTCTACACCCACTCCATCCACTCCCACTCTACCTCTCTCTCTCTACCTATCTCTTTTCATCTCTGTCTGTCTACCTCTCTACCTCTCCTCCACCTCTAATGCTTGCATCCTTACTGTTTCACCTGTCTCCCTTTCATTCACACACATGTGTTCTGTCTGGCTGCGCCTGACCCTCATTCTTCTTCTTTACGGTGCATACCTCCATCTCTCCAGGTCAAAAGAGAACCTTTAATGGGTGTTTTTGACCTTTGCCCTCAGGTGGTCGTCTGATCTCTCTGAACCACATCAGCCTGGAGGGAAGGACATTCCACGAAGCAGCAGAGGTCATGCAGAGCAGCCCTGAAGAGGTGCAGCTCATCATCTCCCAGCAAAAAGGTGCTCTCTCTACCTTTCTCTCTACCTCTCTGTGAGACCGGTACTGAAAGCCGTCGGTGCTCATGTTTGCACCGGCAACCTCACCTACGAATCCCTTGCGAACAAGGTTTGCTTGGGTTTCTGAGGAATGCGGGCTGTGTGACCCAGGTTATTCAGTGCAGTTTAGACCTCAATGGTGAGTTCATGCCGGTTTCACCGCGGGCCCTGCTGCCACCAGGATCACCCTGTCTATTGTCCCACCCTTCGTTCTGGTCGAGAGGCTTGAGGAGGAGCTCAAGCACTTCAGCAGATTCCCCAGTAGTTTCTGGCCGGTGAGTCCTATACTTAAAAATGGAGAGCTTGGCCATGGTCTGTCTCTGAGGAGACAGGTGCGCATCTCTCTGGACGTGCCAAACCAGTCCCTGGAGGCGTGTTTCCGGGTCAAACATAATGACGTCTGGTACATAGTTGTTCTCTCTTGCTCTGGAAGAACGAGATGCCTAAAATGTGGAAAAGAGGACCACAAACATACCTCATTTCCACTGAACCGACTGCAAGTGCCGGTGCCTGCGGGGTTGACAGCATGGAGGGTAGCAGTATTCTAGTTCACCACAGCACCGACCCACAGACACAGACAACCAGTCTCACTCTCTACGAGGAGAACATGCAAACCCTCACAGGAACCGAGCACCTTCCTCCTGTGAGGCATCGTTTTTTTCCTCACTCTGTCACTGCATTTGTCACAGTAGTAACATTATAATTCATTCATTCATTCATTCATTCATTCATTCATTCATTCATTCATTCATGCATTCATTTATTCATTCATGCATTCATTCATTCATTATCTGTCACAGCAGTAATATGTCAAAATATATATACATATATATTGGTTTGTTACTTACATTTAACTAGTCTTAACACAAAATATAAAACATAAGGGTGTGTTTTTAACCCACTGCTGACTTGAATAGCTGAGGATGAAATCTAGAAACAGCTTTGGTCAAAACATTCAAAGATCTGATGACCAGAACCTTTAAAAAACTTGTCTCAAGACACGTTGATTTTGAAGAAGCTGCAAGACCGACATGTTTGAGTATTAAAATGAGAACATGTCCTGCTAAAATGCTGTCGATGAGAAAGGTTCTTTGTCTCTGTGTGTCGGTGATGAACCGCTGTGTTGCCCGGGATGTACCCCACCTTGCTCAGTGTCAGCCGGGATTGGTTCCAGCCCCCCCTCCACAACTCTTCAGTATAAGCGGTTCCAGAAGATGCATGGACGGATACTGTTTGTCATGTCCATGTGTTCAATGCTACAAATATCTTCTGCCGTAAACCTCCGTCTCTTGCTTTTAATCGGGCTCTCCAGAACACGAGTGGTTCTGATGACTTCTTATCCTTGAAGGAGCACAATGCCTTCAACATCTTCATTCAGATACACCGTGAGAATATTTGTAACTATTACCGTACTCTGTCTGCTGGTTTGTGGTGCTTACTGGTTCTTCTGCCTCATGGACAGTGTCCTTCAGTCCCGGCGGCACTCGCTCTCCTGTGATGAGGAACTATGAACCCCAGACCATAATGATCGCAGACGTCCGATCAGGAGACGACAGCCTGGACGAGATAGTTTCAGTCACGATGACGCCGAAGACCAGCAACAGGCTTCATGTCCCTGGAGATGTACGACTCCTCAATGCTCAGGTAGGACAGCTGCAGGAGGTTCTTCATTAGCAGTGCTGGTTCAGTCGGTTAGACCTGATGTAGACGCTGATAACTCACTGGACCGGACTATATGTGACGACTTCTTCTCATCAATCATTGGTGAACGGACAGCATATCCGCTGCTTGTGATGGATGGAGGAGTTGAAGGAGGAGTGGATGGAGGAGTAGAATAAGGAGTGGATGGCCGAGTTGAAGGTGGAGTGGATGGAGGGGCGCAATGAGGAGTGGAAGAAGAAGAAACCTTTATTTGGCACATGCAATCATATAAGCAGTACAATGTAGCAAAATCGAATCTCTGCATTTCATACATCCCTGAGGAGAAGTGGGCTAATATCCGCAGCGCCCGGGGAGCAGATCTGGGTTCAGGGACCCTCCAACATGTAGACTGTTGGAGCTCGAACCGGCTATCTTGCGATTTTCTGATTGAGTTCCAGCCGCCCCTGAGGAGCGGATGGAGGAGTTGTTGGAGGAGTGATGGGGAATGGCAGGAGGAGTTGATGGAGTGGTGGGTGGAGGAGTGGATGGAGACGCGTGTATTACTGGTCATTCCATCAGACACACAGAGATCCAGGTCTTGAAGTGAGTGATGTATGTTTCTGCGTCTCTTTCAGGACAGCGACTCTCTGCACCCCACTGTGAACTGTGGGAAGTCAGAGGACATCCGCTTGGAGCTCAAGAAGATCTCAGGAAGTCTTGGCATCAGCATCTCCGTGAGTTTATGGATGATCAATGAATAACGTTGTTGAAGCAGAAGAACTCCATAGGACATGTGACTGTAGCTCCAACCACTGATGATGACTGTATGGCAGAAAGAATGTCATGATCACATCATACAAGAGTGACATATTTGTGTGTGTGTGTGTGTGTGTGTGTGTCTGTCTGTGTGTCTAACCCCTGATCTCTGAGAAGGTGCCAGCCCACCTGGGACCGGTCTTCTTCTTAGTATATTCTCTGTAAAAAGATCAAGAAGTTTCCTGCTGACCCGTCAGTAGAACGATGAGATGTTCTGACCGAGGTTTTTGTCATTGACCATTCAGGGGGGGGTCAACTCCAATCTTCCTGATGGAAGAATCTACATAAGAAGTCTGGTTCCAGGAGGAGCTGCAGATAGAGCTGGTAGTCTACGTGCAGGTAAACATCCAATCCAACCTCTTGGAGTACTTTTTTCCATCATTGTACAAGGTGTTTATAGTTTGGATGAATTAAAAGTAGCTCCAGTTTTCGAATATGTGGATATGGTTTTTATTAATTGGATGTGAACCTGTAGGTTCATCTATAGCCTCCAGATTATTCTTACTAAGGCTCTACATTAGCCTCTAGAAGGATCTCTGGCTTAACCTCTAAATGAACATCTAGATTAACCTCCAGATCAAGCTCCAGGTCAAGCTCTAGATTAAGCTCTAGATACAGCTCTAGATCAACCTCTTGATGAACCTCTAAATGGGCCGCTAAATTAATCTCTAGGTCAACCTCTAGATCCACCTTTAAAGGGACCACTAGATGAACCTCTAAATGGACTGCTAGATGAGCCTCTAAATGGACTGCTAGATGAGCCTCTAGATTAACCTCTGGGTCAACCTCTAGATTAGGGTTACCCAATGTTTTAACACTTAAGATCTACGTTTAAATGATTAAACATGACACGATCTACCAGTCAAAATGAAAAATATCTGACCCCTGATCAGTTGCATAAAGCCACTGTTATACAGCGGACATATTTGAGATGTCAGGGAGGGGCAGGTCAGTTCCTCAACTTTAATGAATCAGTTAATACCGCATCTTATTACTCTATTAACAGATATTAACAGATACGGAAACCTTTCCTGCATCATAACAGCATTTTTCCAGTCAGATGAAATAAGAGTAAATAAATGATTTAATGCTCCAGATGTGTTTTTCATGGTTTGTTCCAACAGCAAAACTCTGAAACCGAAAGTTCTTGGTTCCTTTTGACTTTATTATGCCTGGAAAAAATTGCTGTGAAAATTTTGCCATCTATCCTCAGCTGTCAGGAGAAAATCATAATTCGTCAGGAGGACCCAGTGCAGATGGAGAACAGGGAAACAGAAAGTATTTAAGGAGAGTTTGATGTTTGCTGCAGGTGACGTGCTGCTGGAGGTGGATGGAATCAGCTTCCAGGGCATCAGCTACCATCAGGCTGTGGGCTGTCTGAGCAAAACTGGGGAGGTAAAAGATCTGTTTTTCTGCTAGGTGGGTGTGAGGAGTCCATATGATGGTGAAGTTCAGCCAGATTTAACACCTCAGCAGCGAGGAGATGGAGATTTGTCACCACAACGCAACTCAACTCAAATGTTGGACGAAACAGGGATATTTGGTGCAGATATTATTTTGATGATATCTTCTACTATTGTGCTGCAACCAACCATCTCCTCCTCCTGTGCTCCTGTTCCCTCCTGGAGGTGGTGAACTTGCTGGTGGAGAGGGAGCTAATGAATTCACCCAGGGTCTCCATCAGTGCAGACACCAGCAGCAGTGTCTCCAACCGGAGCATCAGCCCGTCCAACAGGCAGCGGAGGATCAGCAACTTCTCGTCCATCAGTGTTCCTCAGGTCTGGATCTCTGAGCGACTCAAAGACTACAGGTTCGTCACGGAAGGTAGGACGCCTCACCACTGATGTCACAAACGCTCCACTCAGTCAGGATGCAGGATCTCTGTCTGGGAACGGCTCAGAACTATCGAAAAATCCTCCTTCAAAAATAAGAAAAGAAAAAAAAAAGGTTTTATTTGTTTACTATTATATATGATATTAGGATGTGTAGAGTCTCAGTGATTATGAAATGTGTGTGTTCCCTTTAAAACAGTTTTTATTTTGTTATAAAAGATGTTAACATAGTTTCAGGCACATTTAACTGATTCTAAATCGTATAATAGTGACTCTGTTCCAGATTTAAGACCACGTCGTTCTTGACATAAGTTTAGAAAGTGATATTTAACCCTCTACCTCATTAATTTTTATTTTAGGGTGGAAAAATAAAAAATTCCACCCAATTTTTGGTAGCTTGAGTGTCCGTGATAATATTTTAATCCTAAAACGAATTATGCATCCCATCACATCTCCATCCATTAGTATGATATCGCCCTAACTAAAGTGGCCAAAATGAACAATGTTGTTCTTTACAAAAAAAAAAATCTAAAAAGTTATTTAAAGTAAAATTTGTTAAAAAGTGATATATATCTCACCTTCTGGCGGTATGGTGTAACATGAGGCCTTGGTTTCTGAAAGAACTTCATTTTTTTAAATTAATTAATTAATTAATATCATATAGAAAAAAATTTCAAGGGGTAGTATGAGGGCCAAAAAGGTGAAGTCTACCATAGAGAATCATCTTGACATAAAATATTTCTTTAAGATGGCTAGAAATACTACTGATCATCTGAGATGTTGAAGATGTTAAGGCCGGAGCTGACGTCAGATGACCCGTTAACTCTAAGCTGTAGTGTGTTTCTTAAAGTCCACCCAGCTAGTCCGACTGCTTCAAGGTGAACTTTCACACACTTCCTGCTTTTCATCCCGATAGTCCTGACCTCCAACTTCTTATCCCTCTGCCCTCCTTGATCCTCCTGCCCGTCCTTCTTTATCCGTCCTCTGTCCTCTCACAGACCAACAGACTGCAGGTTTAAACACGGCAGAATGGATTTGATCCCTGCAAGAGGATCTTCCCGCCTCTAAAAGTTGAATCTGCCAATCCTTCACTGAATAATGAGATTTTTATCCACCAGTACAAGTCCATCACTGATTTTACTGCTCAGGATTTGGAGGGGAATGGTCTCCTATTTGGGATTGGAGTGTTTCCATCTCAAACCTCAACATTCTGTTATAATAGAATAATTCAATCCGGTGTGATCATATTTTGTATTTGAGTGTGTGTGGGGTTAAATTCTAGATACATTTGAAGAATTAAGCAAATATGTTGGTGGAATTTAATTGTAATTGCATTGGATCAATATAATTTAGTAGGCTTATCCACCTAAAATCGCAGCAGCAAAATTAACCAACTAAATGGAATTTATTTAAACCAAAAGATTTAAGTTGACCCAACAAACTTGTTTAGTGTTGAACGTAACCCATTTTATTGCAGGGTTAATAAAATGGGTTAAATCAGAGAGAGGCAACAACCATCACCTAAAAGGAGTCAAGACCAGGTCCAAATACTGTTCTAGAGGGAACTGAGTAGTGTGGTGAGGAGTGCAGAGACTGAGTCACTAAAAACCTGGTGGACCCAACAGGCCCAGAATGACACTTCTACCTGATCTCTGCTGTTGTTTCTGTTGTTTTTGACTGTGCGCAGTGCTAGATCATGCCTAAAGCTTCCCCAAGTGGATTTAGGTGGTATTGTGTGTCCAAAATCCCTCTCTGGGGTCAAAAGCCTTTTTTGTCCCATTTTGTGTCCATTGTTTACGCAACTGGTCCAAATGGAGAGACCTCTTGCTCCTATTCCACAAAAAGTGTGTATAATAACATGGATTTTGTGGTATTCCCATCAGATTTGATGGATTAGATATCAAAGAGTTTCTGCGCAAATTCACCGGTTGGTTTGTTTCAAGGAGTTACTTTAATATAATGATGTAACAGACTTTTTTATCTAAAAAAAACAGCTGAGGATAGAAATATTGGGTTTTTTCTGTGTTCAATAACAACTTTGTACAATGTTACTGCCACAGAAGATCGACTTCCCTCCAACCATCGCTGGGATTCAAGGGTAATTTTACCCATGAGGATAATTATTGATTAGTAGGACTGGACAGCAAACTTCTCCTCTGCTTTTATTTCTATCTGTGATCCTGGATCTGGAACACACTACACTCCTACATGTCAGTGGCGTGAATGCATAAACCTTTTTATTCCATCATGATTCATTAATAATTTGCTGAGAAAGTAGAAATTATCTTCCACTACATCTGGATCCACATCAAACTGTAATGGGGTCTCTACTTATACATTTCCCATGCATAAATTCTTAAAGCAGATAATCAGATTTTTTTCTTGCTCTCCATGTTCTTCTTCCTCTCCTTTCCCTCTTCCCACCTCCACCCACTCAGAAAACACCCAGGAAGTGACTCTGGTGAAGAGCACCAACGGTCTGGGCTTCAGCTTCATCATGTGTGAGTTGGATCCACCCCTGCGGGACTTTGGCAGCCTGGTTCGGATCAAGGAGCTCTTCCCGGGTCAGCCAGCCCAGCAGAGTGGCAGAATCCAGGAGGGAGATATTCTGTTAGCCATCAACGGCCAGTGCCTCAAGGAGCTGTCCTATCCAGTACGTAAATACCTGATTCTTCTCATCTGAGACCGACACTGCGCTCTTTAATATAAAAACTCTTAAAAAGGGTTAACATCTAAAAACAATTAAAAAGGAAAATATAAATAGACAAATAGTGACCAAGTTGACAACATGTCAAGACGAGTGGCAGTAGGAAAAGCAGTCTACCTCCCTCACTGTTCTCAGAAACTGATACATTCATTATTCATGTTCCTGGTGTCATCATCAGACTGATACATTCATTATTCATGTTCCTGGTGTCATCATCAGACTGATTCATTCATTAATCATGTTCCTGGTGTCATCATCAGACGGATGCATTACATAACTCTTTACCTTAATTAAGGATGTTAAGTTTTCAGTCTTTATTTGTGAGAAAGATTACGGAAAATCTAATGGACGGCTTTGTATGACAATTCACCCAGTGGAAGGTTCTGGCATATCCTAGAGATGATTAAATATTTTTGATGTTTACGTGTGTTGCAGCATCTAAAATAAGATGAAATAATAAACATCTGTTTGGAGTAGTCAACAGAGGTAGTCCCCATAGAATAATTATACATGTTCCTGGTGTCATCACCAGAGGGATGCAATAATTATACATGTTCCTGGTGTCATCACCAGAGAGATGCAATAATTATACATGTTCCTGGTGTCATCACCAGAGAGATGCAATAATTATACATGTTCCTGGTGTCATCAAGAGAGAGATGCAATAATTTTACATGTTCCTGGTAAAAGTTATCTTTTTCTACTGCAGAGGGTTTTGAAGCTCTTCAAGACATCACCACCTGAAGTACGACTGACTCTCTGTAGAACGGATCCAGGTACATACCTCATCCACCTACATCCACCTCATTCACTTACATATAACACACACAAACACCCACACACACACACAGGGTAACATGATGTTCTTCCGTCCTCTGCAGGGATCCTTCCTTCCATTGATCAGCTTATTGGTACCTGATGATGTCACAGATCCATGATGATGTCACAGCTTCCTGATGATGTCACAGCTCTGTGATGATGTCATAGAATTTACGGCAGCTCCAGTGAACGTTCAGACGTGACGTCGCCATAGCAGATGTGGCGATGGAGAAGAAATAAGCATCAGATCCATCAGAGGATACCCAGGAGAAGGTCAGATATGTTCCAGAGACTTATGGTGTCATGAGGTGTGTTTATTTATTTAATTTCATTTAGAAAGAGAGAACTTTAAGGGATTTTCCGCCCTGTTGCATGTCGTTTCTACGGCTTTATGTAGATGGATGAGGTAGATGTAGGTGGATGAGGTGGATAAAGGTGGAGTTGGTAGATCTAGGCGGATGAGGTAAATGTAGATGGATGAGGTACATATAGGTGTATGCGTTGGATTATTGATTGTTATTGGATGAAGGTCCAAATCGCAGAAATAACATACAATACATATTTATATAGACCAATAAAAACCAAAGAGTGTGAAACCTCACTGTCAAATATGTTAAACATGAAGACCCAACCCAACCCGACCGACCCAACCCGCCCTCTCTGGGAGGAGTGACGTCGCAGCAAGCCCTATGTCCGGAGCCCTGGGAGCGAGATCTGTGTGGGGATTGGGGCGTCCAGACCTCCACCACAAACCTTGAGCAACCTTTGCCCAGAACTTTCTGTGCTGACCCTGAACTGGTTGCATCACACCACAAATACAATTGGCGAAGTGAATTGAGACCCCATGTTTATCTCTCAACATTTTCATTAGTCGGGTCTTTAACAGTGAGGTTTCATGCTCACATCCTCCACATCCTCATGCCTACTTTTTACTCTACGTTAGTTTTTAGAGTCTAAACATTTCTTAATTTTCTTTTTGCCACTTCAACCTGAAAACATGAGAACTCCTCGCGAGAGTCAGAGTTCAGGTTTTCCCTTCTAGGCTACTGTACAAACAGGATTTAGGCCCCCGCCCCTTTGAAGATAAAAAGGACCCATTCTAAGCTAACGTTAAAAATACATTTATGAACTTAAAAACAAATTATGATAATAACATTCCATTTATTCAAAGAGATACCTCTATATTTTACAGACTGCACCTTTAAAGGAGGGGATTGACCTGTAACCACTAACACTCTCTTGCTGTTGGCTCTGTAGTGGTGACCAATCACTGGCCTTCCTCCAGGTTTCCAGAAGACTACCTCTCCCTGCTGGCCAGTGGAACATGAGGTCCATCTCCACCATAGACCAGATGGTTCCTCTGGACCGACATTCAACCCTTTGAACTCCTCACTGCTGGTTCAGGTTAGGGTTTGTTGGACTTTCCTGCTCCTCAGAACTATAACCAGTATGTTTCTAAATCTGCTGTCTTCCCCCAGGACTACTGGATCCCTTCAGCTGCTGTTTTGAGTGGAGCTTGTGGATCAGCTCTGGGTGTGGTCTGTATGCGGTTCTGGCTAGATACAGACATGGAGAGCTCTCTTGAACTGTGAACAACTTCCTGCCAAGAGTTCTCCACCATCTCATCAGACTAGATCTCCGTGCTGTGCTCATGATTCCAATATCCAAAATACTTTATGAAAGCAGTTATTTTAAAGTGAAGATTAAAGAAAGCAAAGACAAAACGTCTGCATTTAACAAACTCACGGCTTACATTCAAAGAAATCATAATTCTGATGTCTGACCCAGAAGGGCATCAGGTCGTAACCAAATCAGAAGATCTTCGGACCGAGCCAAAAGTCTACACACCGTAGGGTCCCCAAGCAACACCCTGAACCCCAATCTGCTCAACGGGCACCTCACAGGCCACGCCCACTGCTCCTCAGGGAGGGGTCAATGCAAAGAAATAATTTCACCATGTCGTCCTGTGATTGACCTGTTTTTATACCTGACAGAATAAAGTTTACATCATTATTCTCCTTTTTAATGCCTGGGCTCAAAGTGCTTCACCAACATTAACTTTTTATCCTTTCAGACACTAGGGGGCAGCACAGACTTGATGTTCACTACCTGTTCTCCTTGCAAACACTAGGTGGCAGCCCAGAGCTGCAGTAACCATCAGAGCTGTTGAAGCAGCTTCACGTCTCCATGAGGAGGCTTTCACCAGAACAAACAAGATTAGAACCAACAGCTGGATTATATTCTCCAACAGAAACTCTGAGCTTTTACCAGCAGAGGATAACTGAGAACAGAAACGCACATTGTGTATTTACAAAGTATAAGTTAGCTTTCTCTAAAGTAAGCTGTGGTTGCTAGAATTTCAGTGTAAAAAAATTACAGTTACAGTATGTTTACGGAACAAGGCCATCAAATAAAGTAATAGCAAATTACAATAAATTCTGACTTTTATAAAATGAAATAAAATTATACACTTTAACGTTTTGTTTTTGTATAATTAAAGGTATGCTCTTGCTTTTTTTCTATGGTGAATTCTGATGTGCATACTAATCGTTTAGACGGAATAATACTGTGCTGATTTTACGGTAGTGGCTTGCTTGTGACATTATTTCATTTTTCTGTTCATTTTAACAAACGTTTGTGTTTTCACAATAATATTCATTTTTTTCCACATATTTGAGGAAGAATGAAGAATACAGTTATTTACTTGAATTAGAGATTAACTGTATCTGATACTGTTTTGAATTTTATCATTTTCTTACTGTTGTACGTGATATTCTTTTTCCATAAATTTCTTTCTGTGGCACATAGATTTAAATTTACAGTAAAAAAAAAAAGAAGCTTTTAACATTTGGCAGGACAACCTTAACTTCTACAGAATTTTTTTTTTAAAGTTTATAATTGTGAAATATTGTTTATTTTAAGGTTTAAAAAGTCCAAATTTATTGATATTTATCATTTTATTTAATGGCCTTGTGCAGGAAACAAATTTACAGTCTATTGTTCATTTATTGATATTTACCATAATGTCTTGAACATGGTCAATATATTTTTACAGAGACTTTCTGTCAACCACAGTTGCTGCTATTTTTATTTTTATAGTACTATATATTCTCCATCTTTGAAAACAAAAACGCTTTTCCTACTGTCATCAAACCTTCTGTGTTTGTTGGCTTCTACCTTCTCATGAGTTCAGACAGAGAGGAATTTCTAAACCTCATTTTCCCACAAAAACCACTAAACTCTGAAGTCCGTCTGTCCTGAAGATGAATACTCACGACACATACCCACACAAGCACCGACACACACACACTCACTAACACACACACATATACACGTACTCACAGGCACATGCACGCAAACACACTCACACAACACACACACAAATACACACACACATACTTACTCATACATACTCACTCACACACACACCCACATACACGCACACACTTTCACACACCCACACAACTCACACTTACTCAATCACACTCACACACACATACACACAGCCTCGTGCCGACTCCTCAACTGTAATTAGAAACATTTGGGATCATTTGCAGACGGAACACTAGGATCTGATGGGATCCAGATGTTCTGTTGGTTTTCACCACAACACAGGAACCCTTATTTACCAGTGTGTGCGTGAATGTGTGTGTTGTTTGTGTGTGTGATTGTGTCTGTTGGAGTGTGTGAATATGTGTGTATATGTGTGAGTGTATGTTGCGTGTGTGGTTGTCTGTGTGTGTGTTGGAGTTTGTGTGTGTTTTTGTGTGCTGGAGTGTGTGTGTGTGTGTGCGTGCGTGCGTGCATGCGTGTTTAAGTGTGTGTGTGTGTGCGTGTGATCGTTCATCTTCAGGACAGACGGACTTCATTAATAAAAACAGTTTTATTATTATTATTATTATTATTATTATTATTATTATCATAATAATAATATTAGTTTGTGAAAGAAACTTAAACTTTATCTACTTTAGGTTCTTCTCCTGTTTCAGTTCTTAGATTCTGTTCATAGATTTTACTTTGGACTTCCTGAAAGAACGTTTGTTCATTCCTCATGGAGCCACTGACAGAAAGATCGGATCATCAAACGTCTCTTCTGACGGCAGAAGACGGCAGGGACATGTTTATAGAAGATCGCCGACAGTATTTATGCTGACCTATAAGATGAAAAACAGGATCCAAAGTTCTTAACCTGTTGTTTGCAAGCAGCCAATCCAAACCTCAGTTTAATGTCAGTAAAATCAGTGGAAACAATCTTGTCTGGCCGAATCCTCAGAGAGCGACGTTCCTCTTCCTGTCATCACGTCTGCTGCCTCCTCTATTATAATAATAATATTTGTTCTCTTTACCTCTGTCAGAGTTTGGTGTCGTCACCTGAGTTCTTTACAGATTCAACTAAATTAATTTCCCCGTGGGGATGAATAAAGTTTGTTCTATTCTATTCCACATCAGTTTTTACCTCCTCTGGCCCGATGGCAGATTATTCACGCACTCATTTCTTTTCAGTAAAAAAAATCTTGTTGAGAAAAAGTTTTGTATTGATTTCCAGGCGGACTGAGGAGCTCAGTTTGAGTCCATCAATTCACTTATTGTGATTAAGGTTTTTTCTGCTGTGCTTCTAATTAACGGTTAACAGGTCTGTAGAACATGTTACAGGTAGATCACCTTTACCAAAAATTCCAGATGTGGCATAGAGATTTTCTCAGGATGCTCAAACATCTGGAAGTCGAAGCAAGGTCTGAGTTTTTGGTCACAATTTATACGTTGAATCCGGTTAGTCTTGGTTTCACATTGGAATATCGTTTGTGCGCTACAGAACTGTTCATTCCTGCTTCCTGTCGTTTATGTGGTCTTCGTTTCCCTCTATCTCATATTTGAGTGGTGGGTAGACCAGACCCCCTCCTCTCCTCTCTCTCTCATTCTTGTGGAAAATAAATATAAAGTTAAGGTCTCTTCCTCTCCTGATGTTCCCTTACCGTTCATCCATGACTTCTTCTTTCTACTGTTTGTGTTTCTTCGTTTCCTTACCGGCAGCGGTATCCTGCTCTAACTCCATGGACTCCAGAGTCCACTTCCCTTTGTCTCGCCAAAGTCTGTTTAGATCCATTCCTCGGTCCAGGAGAGGTTTCACACCTGCAGTCCAGATGAAACCCTGAGAGACCAGAGCAGATCTCTGGGATTTCTGTCACACCGACAACGGATTTTTTCTTTTTCAAAATAATGTCCAAACTTTGGCTCAAGTGAAGCTGTGACACTCTCTCACCCACACACTTTGGGACACCATGAACTGTAAAAAGGCTGAAATCAAGTCATCTGAAGAAATAGTGATAACTTTAAATGTGCTCAGAATTTCTATTAACTTTAAAATCCTGACTGCTACTAACTAACGCTGTCTTCTGTGTTGACCACATCTGAACTGGACCTCAGCATCAAGTAAAGAGAACCTCGGACAGGAGAACCAGCTGAGTCAATCCCGCCTAGAGTCAAATCCACCCAGAGTCACATCACACCCAAAGTCACAGCCACGCAGTTACATCCACCCAGAGACTCTCCCACCCTAAGTCGCTTTGTAAGCAACCCTAGCGCTTTAACCATAATAAAAATGGCGGCCAGCATTCCTTTGCATGTGGTGCTGCTGGACTTTCATTGCATTGGCATCCAAACATGACTGCTGTAATGGATTCAACCGCCTCGTTTTGATCGCTGTGGACAGCGATCACGTTGTAGAAGACTGTTAACTACCTACACTGCCTGACTCTTAATTAAAGTTGAACGTAAGATGCTGATGCTAGCGTGCTTCTAGACTGTTAGCTTCACGCGTTTGAATTAATCAAATAAATTAATATATAATATACATATAATATATTTACAGTTGGCTGACAGCTGATTCAACTGCTGTGTCTCCAGATCATCTGTGAGGAACACGGAGACAATTTCACCGATGAACCTCCACAATGTCATGTACATATTAAATGTTCTGTTTGGGTATTGTGACATTGAAGCTTTATTAATGCTCTACTGCAAACAGAGTTTTATTACTGTTAACAGTCAACTTTAACAGGCATTAGAGGGATTATTGATGATCTACTGTAGACCTGGCGCTCTCTCGCTAAGACTTCTTAAAAAAGGCGGACAAGGAGTTTTGGTTTGCTGCAATAACCCCGCCTCTGGCTTCCCCACGTCACTGGCTCCTGCTTCCGGACCAGCTTGCTTTTGGTTTGCAAGGTGCCGGAGCCAGTCCTTCCGTGGTGGAAACCCTACGAACTGGTTCCAAATTAGGCTCTAGCTTGGCTCAAAGCGCTGCGGTGGGAACGACACCTCAGAGTCACTCCCGCCCAGAGTAAATCCAACCCACAGTCACTCCAGCCCAGAGTCACATCCACCCAGAACCACTCCTGCTCAAAGCGATTCACATTTTCCACTTGAACCACTGTGACGCACAGCGCCGTCCACAGGCAGGATGCGTGCTGGGCGATTGCATACATTTGGCTGTTTGCCTCCGTGATTGATGTCAACCGAGCAGCAATTTTACAAATCACAGTTATTTTGCTGAAGTGTAAAATGCACCATTAAAGGTAAGCAGTGTTGTTTCTGGATTGTGCTGTGACCCATTACTGGAAATCTTCCTAGGAATCACATCCTGGCTGTGATGGTGGTTGTTTGAAAATCAAAACAAAGGTAATTTTATGGGAGCTAAATACTTCCCCATTCTGGGAGCAAGAAATAGACTACCAGAAAGGATAAATATTCAGTGCTTTGAATAGTTGAGTGAAAGAGTGAGTGTGTGAAAGAGTGAGTTGGCATGTCTTCATACACACATTTAGTAGGAGTGAGAGATTATAAGGAAATAGCGGAGAGAGCTCATCATGAGTTCTGTGTGGGAGGTTTCCTAACACACAGGGGAGACATTCAGCAGCTCCTTCGACGGAAGTCCTCCTCATACATCTCCACCGCTTCAGGAAAACCAAACACCGTCAAAGAGGAACGTGGATCTCTGAGTCCGAGCCAGGGTGAGGCTATCCCTCTTCATGAGGTGGAAAAGATCCTGACAGATTTACTCCCTCTGAGGACGGAATCTGATCTAATATCCAACATTAAACTCCCCCCACAGCCCATAATAACCTTGACATCTTCGCTCAGGGATCATCATCTCAGATTGATGGCAGAGATCTAGTGATTGTTTCATGAGACGGGATTCAAAGCTTCAGGACAGACTGACAGGATCTGCAGATCCTTGGAGGGAGGACTATGACGTTACTCATGGATCCGTATTTTCTGAGCACCATCCTGTCTTACACTCAGCTACACCCATGGACATTTGGGAGCTACAAAAAACAGGAACAGTCTTCTATTGGCTGCTGAGCTCCTCCAATTATAACTGATGGAGCTCAGGGTACGTCCCAGTCCTGAGACATTTGAGGAGCAGAATCCGCCAACAAATCTGCTGCTAATAGTTTGGACTAAGTGGTGATTTATGAGTTATTAAAGTGGAATGGATGGCACAAGATCATGTCTTAGTCAGCCCTGAAGAGCTCCACCCAGTGAGGCTCTAACAGCTCCGGAACCAGCAAACCGGGGCCCAACCTGAACCTGTCAGTATGTGACCCAGTTAATGGGAACATGACCTCACATATGACCTCACATGGGTCGTGTTTGAAATCACTCCATCGTTAAGGTGTTGTTATTTTACTTTTTGACATTTTATTTTAAATGTAAGTGTATAGATATTTTTATAGTCTGCACCTCAGGCTGCAATGAAATATCGTGTTCACTGCTTGTACATAACTGTCTGCCAGTCCCACAATCCCACAATGCACTGCTATATATTTTATAGCTTTCAAATGATGACAGTCATTAAGTGACTGATGATGGACAGAATGTGTCGGACATTTAGATCTACTCCTCCCTATTTGCTTTATTTTGACAGAAATGTCAGTCAAGTACAAATTGCCTTTATAATAATTTGTATGAAAACATGATATAATGATAATGTAAAGTGAAAACAAGACCTACAACAGTTTTCCTCTTTTGTAGGGCAAAAAATCTCCTTGAACTCCTAAACGGGCCGTGTTGGTGTGACTGTGACGCAATCTGGCAAAATATATGTATGTATGTTCTCTTCACAGGTTTGGAGTCACTTGGGTGAAACTGGAACTGCGGTGAAGGAATTGTACCACAACTGTCTTAAATTCTGGGAGCAATTGGGAACAGGTGAGGACCAGGTGAGAAAATTTAACAAGCAAGGAGGATTCACACGATGAGTCAGGAGAAAAACACCCAGAGAAGGAAAGGAGAGGCAATTATGTTATTATGTTAGATAGGGATCCAACATACAAATTCAATTGAGAAACAAGAATACAAAATCTTTAACTGTGTGGAAAACACTGCATTGACTACCTGCTAGGATTAGGTGCTGGTTCTAGTCCCAGTCCCTTTAACCAATGACCGACTGTTCTGCCAACACATGTTCATCTGTCTCCAAAACTGGTCCTACAAGTTTTAGCTGTCTGGTGCTTTTTCAGGGTAACTTAAAATGTAATTTCAACCAACCCACAGACAGGGATTGGTACCTGGTTCACTGCTGTTCTATCTAGTCTACCTGGACCCACCATCTCAGCTAGACTCCTAATTGCAGACTGTGGAATGAGCTCTGGTTTTCTAACATCTAGCAGATGTAATTATGTGCTTTCCCATTCAGACGAATTGACTGTGCCCTGTTTTGCTGTTTTGGAGTAAGAAGACTTACACTGACTGCTTCGTTTCCCTGCACAGCTGTCTTTGTGGTTTAGCTGCCACCTTTACCTGAAAGCACTGGAAACTGATTACCATTACCTCCAAGTCACTGATCAGACTGTAAACATCTCTCAGTTGTCCTTCTCAGTTTGCTGGGTTGGTGTAGATGACATGTCCACATATCCTGGTTTGCCGGTAGAATAACTGATGCATAAGAGCCGATATCGATAAGTCGAAACAACACCACCATCAAGACCACCGGGTTCTCGGGGTGCTGCAATGTTGCTGGTTCATTGTGGAGACTAAGGCTCAGAATTGTATTCTCATGAAGAGCAAATTCTTTGAAGGTTGAAATTCCCCGTATGTGTTGGTAAATAGACCTGCTAATGACCTTTTAACAAATCTAAACTGCTAACAGATTTAACAGAACTGAACCAATCAATTCATGCAGATCCCTAGTATTATTATTATTATTATTATTATTATTATTATTATTATTATCTGATAGGAGTCTGCGCCTGTGACTTTGTTGACATTCCAGTAGTCCGTACAGAAATACGGAGACCCTTCAGATTAACAGACGAGCAAATTTGGTGATACCCACGGCGAAAGATGGTACTGCAACCTGATGGGACAGCGTGTGCTTAACTTCAGACACACTGCCTTGCTCGCACGACAGTAATACCATCTTTTGATCCGAACGTCAGTATCAGCCTCAATTTCATTTGTGCATATTGGAATGATACCTAACAGTAGTGGAAACTAATGGATCAAACCGGATCAGTTCAGCTCTCTGTTGACCCAATCAGCTATTCACATTTCAAAGACACTCAACAACAAAACACAGGGACATTGGTGCTTTGACTTTGAGCCTACTTAGGGGACCTGAATGCACAAAATGAGCCATCAGTGTGGCACCAACATTCATTTTGTGATGCACAGAATCACCTGCCTCACAGGTATCATATAGTTTGAGAAGAATACAACGATTCTGATTTGAAACCTGATGCACTCTCACATGAGGAGTCACTGAAGCAGGAGAACTTTCCACATCTGGCCATTTTCTGGTCTCAGCAACACATTCAAGGCAAATTAGAACCAACCACATACTGTACAATAAATTGGGGTACACAACAACCCTTTTAACCTGAATAGACAAGCTCCCTCTGAATCAGGTGGTCACAGCATGGAGACACGCCATGATTATAGGCTAACAAACTTTTTATTAAACCTAATAAAAGTGAATTTAACCAAATGAAACGGGGTGAAATGAGAAGTCGGTAGAGTCAGTGGTGTAAGATAATGTATGGGGGCGGCATAATGTGCACTGGAACACTGTAAAGGTGAAAGCGACGTGACCAAACCAGGATGGTTGGTTCTTGGTGGAGTAGCAAAGATAGGATGGACAAACCTCCGAAAACAATGAACTCATGGGTACCACAGGTTCTCTGGGTCACCCAATCAACCACCTACAGAAAGACACACTCGTTAGGATTTTTTCTTCCCCAAGTGAAACCCAGTGGGGAGGAACTACCTCCTTGTTTTATCGTGCTTTTATCGGTTGCATCCTTTTCTTTAGTATCATTGTTTGGTAACTTTTCTTTGAAGAGCAAATAAAGGTTTAGAGAGCTTTCTTAAGAGTTCATCAGATGTTTCTGTTGCCTCCCTGGACTGGTGGATGTCAGGGAGGGGGTTGTTCATAAACCCTAGTAGTCTTAAAGCAAAAAGAAAGCTGCAAAAACTTAAGCTAGCATTCAGCTTGACTGCAGGAGTTATTCTTTCCTTAACGAAAAGAAACAGCCAAGCATAGTTTACCTACAAAACAAACCCCCTGAGGTATCTAATGCTCAGTATTAATATCAGGTAACGGAAAATACATTCAAATACTGTACATAGGTGTAATAATGTCCTTGCGTATCGGAATACAATGGAAATGCGGCTTGGAGAAATAACCGTCAATGTCCATAAGTAACTTTGTTCTTCGGCTGCATTCAAACGACACCTTTACCATATTAAAACTTTAAATGGTTCAATTCCATTACATTCAAATTGTATTAGTGTCAATCGTATCATATTCCATACGATAAACATTTACAATTGACAATATTTTTTGTCAGCTCTAAAGTATTCTTACATAAATATGAAGAAAACATTAGAGCAATATTTATCTACTCAATTGCAAACAAAGACTACAAGTTCCTTCATCCCGTGATATTAGCAATGCTATCATAACACTGCATGCATAAACTTGCACATTAGTAACAGGTCGGCTAGAATAGCATCAAACTTTCTTACTAAATATCTACAATGAAAACCCTTATTGACAAAATTACACGATTCAAAATATTATAAAGATTCTAAACAACTTTTCCCTTATACTGTGGTTTCTATGCATTATTTTGATAAATATTCACCCGCCTTAAAGCAGAAAGAAAAAGACTTGAAAAACAACAACCTTGAGCTAGCGTTCAGCTTGGCTGAAGGATTTGTTCTGCAGAAACTGCCTCTTAAGGGGTATTAGTCCCTCCAAACTGCTTTGCCCCATCTGCTGACGTCTTTCAGTACTGCAACCACAAGTACAGCATATTGAAATTGGCTTTTAACCACAATGCCTCAATGAAATAAAAAAAATAAAGGGGTATCTTTTTTTGTCAATATAAACCCCGCTGTTTGTTTTTTTTGAAAGAGTTCAGATTCTGCACAAAGAACCGGTGGCTGTGTTTAGACTGTTTTTCCCTTTTTGGATGTGGACGATACCAGTCTGGTGGATCAGTATGACGATCGGTCTCTCTGGTCCCTTCCTCTAATTAAGCCACTAGTCTTAAATTCCCTCCTGATGGTCCCTGCAGGTGGCTGGATGACTGCCGATGTAGCTGATTGTGGTGCCAAAACATTGCTCAGTTCCTGACAGATCATTTTATTTTTCAGATTCGTCATTTACTCTTCAAGTTTCTAAGTGGAGGTCTGGAAAGTCAGTTGATGGTCTGCATATTGTTCTTAAAAGTTGGCTGATGCAACAGCATCATAATTGGCTCTCTTTTCGCTTCGCTGTGACTGCTCATCTCTTTCTTTGACTTCTTATTAAGTGGAACCCTCCTCTTCTTCATTTTCTGTATCTGCATTAGCTACTTTGCATTTGAGTCTTTCATTTGCACACTCACCTTTTAGCTGCTCAAATAGATAGATTTAGAATCTCCATAGAGACACTCAATGCACTTTACTTTCTATTTTTCTCCAACCTTGGAAAACTGCAGAAGCATGTAGAAATAATACATATCCTTGACAAGATATCAACAATACAACAAGATTGTTCATTTCATGACTGTTTCAACATTTTAACAAATGCTTAAAACAATAACACAAGA